>OX424572.1:216795617-217395617 GCA_949152435.1 Gastracanthus pulcherrimus | reverse complement strand
TCAAAGAGTCAGATTGCGAGAAGGTAATATATTATAAAAACTAAATTTACACATAACACACAACTAAACATTGTATTTACTTTTGACTATTGAATCTTAATACGTTTATTATATTTATATGAGTGAAAGTGCTTTAGATTTGAGTATAGCAGATAAGCATAACTTTAAGTCTTATAATAGTACAGATGTAAGGTATAATGAAAAATTTGAAGAAAAAATTAAGGTACAATTTATAAATAGTATTGTAAAAATCTCTTCACAAAATTTATCTTTACAAGCTAATGGTAAAAAGTTAAATTCATCTTCCTAATGATTTTTTCTTAAATTACACTATTTACTCTATAATATTTTAAAAATACTACACAGAACTATTTCTGAATCAATCAGATAGTTCTAATCCTGAAAGTTTTCTCCGAACACCAACCAGTTCAACTACTGAGTCTTCTTCGTGTGAAACAGCCAGTTCTACCTCCAAATCATGTTCGCGCATACTATTTAGTTCGATTTCTCAACCTTGTACAAGTAAACCAGCACCTCTAACATCTGAATTTTGTTGGAACACATTGACTAATTCAGCGTATAAATCTTCAAAGAGCATCAACTCCAACCTTTGAACCTTGTACAAACACTACTATACCCATTTCAAGTATGTACAATATATAACACTATCAAATTAGTATAAAAATATAATATAAATGTAATGAAAAAACGATTCAATTTTTTCAGATTCTACTTCAAAAGAAAAGTCTGCTTTTGGAACTTCTACGACTACGAGTGATACATCCAGTTTCACCTCCAAACCTTGTTCGAGCACATTATTCAATTCGATTTCTCAACCTTCTGCGAGTAAACCAGTAACTCTAATCTCTGAACCTTGTTCGAGTAGTTTGACCAGTTTAGCGTATAAACCTACAGAGAATGCACCAGCAACTCCAATTTCTGAACCTAGTACGAACACTACTATTCCCATTCCAAGTATGTAATATATAAAATTCTATTAATTAGTATGCTAATATATAATATAAATTGGTTTTAAACAATTATTCAATTTTTATATTCTACTTCAAAAATAGTGTCTGTTTTTGGGGCTAACGAAATTACAAGCTGCTTGATTTACCCACAAAAGAAAGATTTTAAAGAGAAAAAGAAAATGTTACAGATAGATAACCATTTGCTGCTACTGGTCTAGAATGAAGCCTATATTAAAGTTAAAGAAAAAGAAAAAGAGAAACTAGAACAGCAAAGAACCACGAAAAAATTCAGAAAGAAGAAAGAAGTAAAATCAAACAAGAAGTAGAAGAAAATTTAATGCAAAATAAACATTAAAACAGTGAACTTGCAAATTAATGTTATAAAAGATAAAAAAGTCGACTTATTCTTTCCATTATCTAGAACTAGGACAACTACCTTATACGAAATGCTCAGATAACATAAAAAACATAAAAAACATAAAATTTTGTTAGCGCGCTCGCCCGCTGAGGAGAATCAAAAACAAGCTTGGGTTCGAATCTCGCCTTACGCGAATTCGTCCGCCTTTTTATAATTTAATTAGTCGAATATAAAATGATAACATTCTCACGTGCATTAAGTGAATTTTTTTATGTTAAAATTATATTTGAGCAACATGGTTTTGTTAAACAGCGTTCTACCATTTTTAATCTTTTGTTATATTCTGACTTTATCATGAATGCCTTAGAAAATGGTGATCAGGTTGATTCCATAAGATTTCCATAGATTTTAGTAAAGCTTTTGATTCTGTAAATCATGCCAGACTGATAAGTAAGCTTTATAATCTTGATGCAAGGGGCTCACTTTTATAGTGGCTCTCGTCTTACCTAAGTAACAGACTTAGCTATGTAAGAATTAAAGATTCGATCCCTTCGCCATTTTCTGTTACTTCTGGTGTACCTCAAGGATCGAAATCTGGGACCTATGTAAATTTTTCTGGTCTAATAAATATAAATATAAAAATATAAATAAATTAGACTTGAAAAGCAAAATAGCCACCCAAACGTTGTTAAATCAATCGTCACGCACAAACGTCAACAGATAAGCTGGTTTGAGTGTTAAGCATATGAATAATAAAAATTTATCGATTCTGCGTAATTATTGACTTGTAACTTTAACTTGTATATATATTCACTCGGCGAGAGATACGTTCCAGATTTTTTGTAAGTAGTGAAAATTCACTTAACACTTTTAGAATTGTAGTCGATCAGTTGATTTGCAAAAAGTATTCTTTAAAATTTATTATAAATATTAATATTTTATTACTTAACAGTTTATAAAGTACTAATGATATAAATAATAAAAAGATTTTTTAAAAACGCTTTTATTTTGTAATGCACTAACAGGTATATAATAATTAAGATATGTTAAATTGGTTACATTACTTGTCTGTTGCATTATTAAAAAATAAATATAAAAGCGTGGGGCACTCGCAATATGCTATTTTTCAACATTAAAATATTTAACGACATTTTATCCATTTATAAATTCGTTTATAAAACCGTAATAAAGAAGTGTAATCTTCCGAAAATAGCCTTACGTGTATATTTCTCTTTTCTTATATCGGATAGAGATTTATTTTTATAATAACTGAACTAAATAATCGTCAAAATTATAATTGATGTGGTACAAAACCCGGAAAAAACATATCGTAATATTTTAGGATGCCGAAGTTATAAGAATTCCTCAGCAAGAAAATTTTTCATATTGATCTAAATTTGCGACACGCATTTCTTTATGATTTTCTAGATTTGCAATATTCATATCATAACTTTTACGATATGATATTCCCTAAGTCGTGATATTGTTCTCTCAGTGCAATAAACAAGTTTAGTTAACTCCCACCATATTTCTCGTTCACTAAAATTACCTCGTCCAACATGTTCTACCGAAAATCGACGATGCAGTCGAGAATTCGCGATCAATCTTAAAGAACTTTTATAAAATTTAACGCAAAAAAATTAAAGTTAATCATCGCCAAAATTTTATTTCAAATTTTTCTAATGGTACCCTTTTTCATAGGATTATTTGCTTTATACAGTACGCAACTGTGATATATCTATTAGACGTTGTGATCTTATAAAGAAATATTGCTAATAGTATTTTACACCGCTGCGCATTCGGATTTAACGCACGTAATGAAGGTAACAAATCAGGTTTTGTATTGAAATAATTTTAATATTTTTAATTAACTACATATTCTTTACTTTTGTTAAATTTTTAGTCTATACTAAAGACCCTTATATTGACTTCCATATTGATTTATAACCAGAAACAAATTTATGGACAATCATTAATTCATGAAACACCGGTAAGTTTAATAATATAATAAAAACTAACTGAAATTGTTTCAATTATGCAAGCTAACTGTATTTCGAGGTGTAGTTCTATCTTCGTTTTAACGAAAAAAACTTTTTGTTTTGACGATTTTATTTTATTATAGAAATCAGGTGTCTGAATATTAAAGAACATACTGAATTTATTATTTGAATGTTTGTAAAATGTTTATACACTCATTCGTTTATTAAGAATGACTGACGTGTACCTTTTAATAAATTTAAATGATTGCTTTAAACAGCAAATTGTAGACGAAATTGGTAAATATTATAGGGACAGGAAGTTAATTCTGTAAATTGAATTTGGCATGATTTCGCTATGGATTCAATGTGGAGAGGAAGAGGGGGGGGGGTATTGAAGGTGAATACGAAGAAACACACGCCACTGGAAATAAAACGATCTTTCAGCTACGACTGATTTCGACTGACGGGAAACGAGGGAACGATTGGTCTCGTAAACACGAAAAAAAATTTTCCGGGAAAACACCCTCGAAATTCGTGTTTAACCTGGCGCTCGTACTAGCCGTTTCCGACCTCTTTTGCATTTTGTTGCGCGCGGCGCTCGGCAATAATGAAATGCCCATCACTTGCATTATTTGTGACAGTGCTTTTACACGTTCAGCGATTTTCTTTTCGTTTGTGACACTTTATTCGTTCCCATCGTGACTGAATAGGACTGCTCAGCTCAAGGGCAACTGCCAAACTACGCTCGTTGGTCATTTGTATCGAGATTTATAGACAAGCAGAAACTTATATAAATGTCTATATATTTTGTCGCTAGACGCACGATCAGCAAGGAACGCCGACTTGCCAAGGTTCCCAGGCGTAGAAGTGCAAGCTTCTGGAGACGCTCGTCGCCGTCGCGCCGCTAGTTACCTAGCGACACTCACAGCGAGAGGTGCTCCATTATCTTAATAAAGCTGCGACTTTACTGATCACCCAGACTCCTTGATTCATATGCGCCTTTCTCTGGCGACACAGGAGAAACCCACCCATCCGTCACAATTTATATATAAATGTACATAAGTCTTAAGATTTCGCTAGTATTTACTGAAATTCTGAGAATGTATAAATGGATTTATTTATAATCCATAAAGTGCACAAAGATTTTGAAGTAATAACTAATAATGGCCATTCAGAAGAATATAATAATGTTTACGCCCATCTCAACGAAAATGGCCACTTTGTTCCCTGAAAAGCGAGGCCAAAAATACACTTTTTGCCCGCAAGAATGATTAGCGGGAAAAAAGTGACTTCGTTAGAAACTAGTCCAAATTCCTTTATTTCATCAAGTTCTACCAATAACCCTCATTTTCGATTGTCTTTTAACAGTCCATTATTCCCGCTTTCCGAGTCAAAACGTGGCCACAGTTGAGATGGGCATAAAGTACTATATACAACTCGAGAAAGAAGTCGATTTCTCCCTCGGGTGATACTGTAAACTCACCCGCGGGAAAAATATTCGACTTTTTGCCCTTGTTACATAATGTACTAATAATGGTACAGTATCACCCGAGGGAGAAATCGACTTCTTTCTCGAGTTATAAGTATATACTACTTTATGCCTATCTCAACTGTGGCCACCTTTTGACTTGTATAGCGGGACTAATGGACTGTTAAAAGACAATCGAAAAACAGTGTTATTGGTATAACTTGATGAAATAAAGGAATTTGGACTAGTTTCTAGTGAAGACACTTTTTTCCCGCTAATCATTTTTGCGGGCAAAAAGTGTAATTTTGGTCTCGATTTTCAGGACAAAAATGGCCATTTTCATTCAGATGGGCATAAAATATATTAAATAGCTGAAAAAAGTCGACTTCTTTTACTTTTCTAACTAGACATAACCCCTTAAATAATTATGAGTTATTACCAAACATGGATGCATGATTGTAATTGAGGACAGATATCGGATATCTCGCCGAGCGCTGAAAACAAATTAAAAGAACCGAGGTTTAAATAAATATCTCTCTAAATAAAAAATAATAAGTACATTTTTATAGATAAAGCTAATCTGTAACAATATTTTTACATTAAAAATGTGTGTAGTTTACACCTCAGTTTCACTGCTTGGACAGTACTTTTTCTCGTACAAGCGATCGGCGAGCTATCCGATCCATACCCTAAATTATTAAAGACTTTATTGCAGGCAGATATGATACAGAAAGAAAAATATCCCTCAGAGACTCATACTGTTACGACAGAAGATGGATATATTTTAACTATCCATCGTATACCAGGGCCATCACGTTCTATTCCAGTATTTATACAGCACGGAGTATTTGAAAGTGCGGCAGATTTCTTAGTGACTGGCAGGAATAAATCACTTGGTAATATAGTCATATTTTTCTACTTATAGAATAAAAAAGTTGGATCTATTTAGTAATTGATTTTTAAAGACGTTCACCGGCTAATCAATATTAAAACTAAAGCAACTCTGGTAGAAAATCCATTCAACCGTTCGCCAAGTGTATCGCAATGATTTGGCCAACGATTTAGCCATCGGTTGGTTAAAAATCCCGCTTATTTCATCACCGAATAACCATTGTCGTTGTCCAACTGAAATTTAATTTTAAAAGTCACAAAAATGTAAATTTGTCACGATTTTATAATTAAAATAGTTCATAAAACATTGACTCATTGATACGTTAAAAGAAGAGCGTCAGACCTTAGGGAAACGAATTTGGCTGAAATTTTCAAAATAGTTTTCTGGTACCTCAAAATGAAACCTAGCACCCATAGTTTGATCTAATAGGTTCTAGAACTTGAGACATAGCTAAAAACATCATTACTCATATACGCAATGTTAAAAATCTTGTTCATATAGAAAAATTGTTAATAAGATATGCTGTATTTACTATACGAAGGACCATTAGATAAAACTGCACTGGATACCGGGCTTTATTCGTGGGCACCATCAAATGATCCGTGAAGTTTTAGTGGAATCCGTTTCCCGGAGGTCTAACACTTTCCTTGTTAGTTCGAATTCTAACCGGATAACGTCTTTAATGCCCATGATATGTATGTTTTTTGTGAAATATTTATAGCTATTTAAACTAATGTTTAGCTTACCTTCTTTCGGATCGAGGATATGATGTGTGGTTGGGTAATGCAAGAGGTAATACTTATTCTAGAGGACATAAAACATTATCTACAAATGATCCGAAATATTGGGATTTCAGGTATTTAAAAAAAAATAAACAACAATAAATCTGCATAATGCGAAATTAAACTTTCTTGACAAATCTAACGTAACTATTACTTATAGATTGCAAAAAGTAAATTACTTTAATCATTATACAATACTCAATTATTCTCTAAATATTGTGGAACGCATAATAAATAAAAGTTGTGTTTAATCTTAGCTGGAATGAAGAGGGGATATACGATATACCTGCTTGCGTGACATACATTTCAAGCATAACAAACAATACCTTGTTTTACATTGGTCATTCTATGGGCGGATCATCGTTTGCTGTTATGGCTTCAGAAAAACCAAACATTGCTAAAAATATAAGATCGATGTTTGGTCTTGCGCCTGCAGTATATGAATTTCACATAAAACAACCACTATTAAAAATGATAGCTCCTCTTTGGAAGGAAGTTCAGGTTATTTATTTTATTTCAAGTTTATATTTGCTAGTAATAATATTTACGACCGTCTTGATTCTTAAAGAAACTTTCCTATGAATACCAATATTAATACTTTAAATATACAATAAATTACAAGAGATCCCCAGAATT
This sequence comes from Gastracanthus pulcherrimus, assembly GCA_949152435.1. Taxonomy (NCBI): domain Eukaryota; kingdom Metazoa; phylum Arthropoda; class Insecta; order Hymenoptera; family Pteromalidae; genus Gastracanthus; species Gastracanthus pulcherrimus. Next base: position 217,388,531 of record OX424572.1, on the reverse strand, counting down.
TTGTATTCCCCGAAATTATTTAGTACTGCAATTTATTTAATTTATTGAAAACCGTGGTATTCTTTCATTAGTGTTAAATCTGATAGTAGGTAAATATAACGTCAACAACTTATAATGTTAAAAAGAACTGTTGATTTTACCAGAGCTCTACTTTGATATTATACTTTATTTATATTTGTTACAGATACTCGCCAAGACAAACGGTATATATGAATTATTATCTCGAAATACATTATTTGATTTATTAGCAACTGAAATTTGCCCGAAGGCCGGAATTGACAAGTCCATTTGCAGTGATTTACTTTTCCATATTGGAGGACATAGTCCTGAACAACTTGATAATGTAAGTAATTATAAACGGGTTATTTGTACAATAAATTTAATATATCTATGATTTAAAGTTTTGTATGGATCTTTAAGGCTTTGCTACCGAGCATTTGGAGTAAATTTCCAGCTGGTACATCAGTAAAATTATTTTGTCATTGGTTACAACAAATGAATGTAAATGAATTTCGCAATTTCGATTATGGGAGTGCAACAAATTTAGTTGTATACAAAAGTATTGAACCACCTGTATATAATCTTTCCGCGATTCAAATACCCATCACATTATTTTCATCAAATAATGATTTAATAGTGGTTGAAGAGGTGCGTATAAATATTTAGTAATAAGATTATATATACTTATATTTTTTACAATTTTTAGGATGTACAGAATTTCTACAATCAAGTGCCAAATAAGTTAGCATTATATAAAGTAAATAATCAATTCAGTCATTTCGACTTTTTGTGGGCAAAAGATGCTCCAGAACTAGTCTACTCGAAAATATTTGACATAATGAGTAATTTTAATAATAAATTGTGAATATTTGATAATTAAAAATTATAATTATTATTTTTATTATGAAGTAAATTATGAGAGATACTGTTCTAAAATTCTTTCTAATTACTGGTATCTTGTATTATTATTATCATTTGTATACAATTTTTGTACACTTGTAGAAATAAAACTGTAATAATAAAGAAACCGCTGCCAATTCATTGACACTTAGCTTTCTCAAACTTTATAAATTGTTCCAATATGAAATGATTTATTCTATTTAATTCTGTGGTGAAAAATGAATATGATATTCTAAAAATTACAATAAATTGATCATATTATTTTTAACATAAATGAAAAAACAGAAAAACTGAAACTCAAAAATCTAAAAATTGAAAAATACCTAAAACAATACTATCTTATACACTATATCTACTATATTTATTTAGCAGATTATCCTACACTCCCTAGCAGTGCTGTATTATGGCCTAATACGCCAATTACACCATGTCGTAGGGCACTGGCTCTATAGGGGAGGAGGGTGTAAGATTCCAGGACTAAAAAGGAGGGGGGGGGGGGCACCGACTGGAACGGCACTTACTCACAAGTCACGGGTGATTAAGTCGATCTCTAATCAAAATAACTTACAAGCGTATTTGGAAAATGATAATGATGTAAATTGAATGCAAAAAATGTCGAACGGTATCCTATTACATAGGCCACTCTTAAGTTTGTTGAGTTTCATTTGCAAATAGTAGATTTTTCCCGCAAATGGGGGAAAAAATAAATTTGCGTGAAAAATTAGATTTGCGAGAATCATATACTAGTTTTGTCTCGCTTTTAAGGTCAATAAAGTGGCCATTACGATTGAGTCGGGAATAAAATATGTATTTGTAAATATGAAATTTCACACTTTATTCATATTTTTTCACATTTGTGTCATGATTTGCACAATTTCTCATAGTTGTTATTTTAACAAAGATAAGTACAATTTATCTATTTATATTAATATTTCAATACAAGAGTTGTACAATATTGAGTAATTTTCACTTTTTTAGAATTTAAGTTAGTCGTATCGCCTGAAATTTATTGTATAGTATCGAAGAGTCTACGAGTATCCGTGAAAATATATGACGTAAATGTGTATGGTCCGAACTATAAAAATAAATTTATATTGATTTATGTCTGTTGAGCCTAGATATTATTTAGTAAAAAAGGCCTACTCCTACTTCGCTACTGTAAAAATCTCAATTTTAGATTTAATTTTAATTTTTCAAGACCTATATTTTTCGTTTAACATATAATATCTTCACATCAACCGTTGAAAAATGATAAAATACTTTACGTATAACGTTCTTTTTGTAGTTTGTAACATATTTACATCACTATATTTTTATCGATATTCATAGACTCTTGGATACTATACAAGAATTTTTTCGATAATGCCCGATTCTGGCGTTACAACTATCTTAACGTTTGCTTGCCTTTGATAATACTATGATTTTGGTTAGATACTGGTACTTCGTACCTACGATGATAACACTATAGTTACATCGTTCCAAGTGGTCATCTTAGTTCGTCAAAACACATTTACACAAGACATAAATAAAATATAATCGACGAGAAGTAGGGATAAAACTTGTAACGCTCATGAAAATGTTCGTACTTGCATTCATCAATGATGTAAGAAGGAATGATAATAGGCAGGTACGGTATGATCAGCAAATTGAATATTCAATGTGAATGCAAGGCTCAAGTTAGTGGAAGCTTATTCGCAGTGCCAATAGCAAGAGCGCAACATGAAGAGCAAAGGTAAGTAAAAGAATTGAATTGTAATAGACTACAATGTATTTTAAAAGGTCTTGTTAAGATGACACGATCATTTCGTTAAATATGATGGTTAAACGAGTTTACATATCCATTAAATTAATCTAATACAAACTGTAGAAATGCAAAGTATTTAAATTTGTTCAACAGAAAGAGATATTCGATCGAAAGATGACATCGAATACTATTTTAGCTTCAATAAAAAATTATTATCGTTAATTGGTTTGAAATCAAACAATAAAAATGCTAAGAACGTCAAGTTTAAAGAAATATTACCAACAATTTTAACAAATATACAAGGAATAATTATTGTGACAATACAGATCTTTTATTTACTGGATGTGTATTCAAACGATGTGACTTTAGGAATGCAAATCATCAGTCAGATAATTGGTAACTTTCTATGTATAAGTAAGGTATTTTGATCATCGAACTTATAATCCACGAAATTATAATAAAAATGATTCAGTACAAATTTATTGATCCAACTATAAGTTATAATAAAGAAGAGTGAACAAAGGGGCGTAGTTAAAAATTCCGAAAATCTAAAGTACCGAATGTCAAAATATAGAAAGTTAAAAGTTACGAAAGTGAAAAATCAGAATCTCCAAAGTATCGAAAGTGAAATTATAGAAAGTTGAAAGTTTTGAAAATGAAAATTCAGAAACTCCAGAGTACCGAAAGTAGAAATATAGCCAGTTGAAAGTTTCGAAAATTTTGCTTGCTATTACTATTTGCTACAATTTGACTATTTTAAACTATTTATGTTTAAACTATCATTTTCGAAATTTTTAACTTTCTGTATTTTTACTCTTAGGGAGGGAGGATGGGGGGGGGGGGAGTGTAGACGAATCACTTTATCGTTAATTCAAAAAACGATTTTTCTTTAATACAATCAATATTTTTCGATTTTTTTTTTTCAAAATTTAAGGGAGAGAGGGTCCGTTTATTAGACTGTTTTTTATAGATCTGCTAACATTTTAGAATTTTCATTACAAACAAATAGATAAAGAAGAATGTTCATAGTTTCGACACTAAATATAACTAATGCTAAAATGAACATATGCAAATAATTTGACGTCCAAATAAACGAAGGGAAATTATATTAATATTATCTCATAAACGTAAAAATTTATTCATTAGAATAAGTAGGGATATACGATAATAAAAACGTGTAACTATAAGAAAAATGATGTACGAATGTAAAAATATTATCTGTTTTCGAATTTTCAAGATGAATTACTTTTTATCAATTTTATTCCAAAAATCGTCTAATTAAGGACTCTAAATATTTTCTTTGACTGTTTATACATTCGTTTTATTTTTGTCGAAAATATTTATTTCTAATTTGTGTAAATCTAAACTTTGAAATTCGTAATACTCAGCAAATCTATATAAAACAGGCTAATAAACGGATCCCTCCCAAGCAAATGACAGCTTTTTCAATAAACTGAGTAAGGATGCTAATAAATATAAGTTACTTACTATATTTATTATACACCTTAAATTTATTTATACATATTATATTATTACACCTTATATTTATTTATAAACCTTACTTACTTAGGAGATCATAATATGTTGTTCAGAGTAGTATAAAATATGTGTATAAATTGTAAAAAGAAAATATTTCATAGATTTTTTGTTCGTTTATTTGAAAAACCTTTTACACACAATCAATTAGAAATCCTTTAATACATTTATTTCACATATTAAATTCATATTATTAAGGTGGAATTCTGGTGTCTTTTGACCAAGAAATTGAAAAAAATTTCTTTTTGCTTTATCATGTATGATGTGTGTCGTATGCCTAGTCAACCGAAATGCAACTTCAGGCAATATGAAGACTAAAGTGCAAGGAAATAACCAGTGCGACCGTGGTGTAGTAGATTAAACGCCTGCATTCAGTTCGTAAAGCCCCGAGATCGAATCCAACCGGAGTATAAAAACGTGTCCGCCTTTTTACTATCAAATATGAGCATTATTAACTCGTAACGTTTCTGGTGTCAGAAGTGGGATTCCATTTGTAAAGTAACTGGGTGTGATCGTGGTTTTATGTCTTAAACAGAGGCATGATCCTAATTAATTAAGCCACCGTGTCGGTCGACGTTGTGCAGCGCAGTAAGCCAATCGAACTTGACAGGAAGGACGGACGGATGACATCAGTCATTTCTATCCTCATCATTGCCTTCACCTTAAGGTAAGTGCCTTATAACTGTAATATTTTGTCCCAGAGGATAGTCTGCGAATGGTGGGAACTTTCTCTAACAATTATTAATTAGATCATCAATTTGAACATAGCTGCAGAATAAAATTTTCATCTTTCCTTCTAATACTAGTTAGTCAAATTTTAGACATTTAACTTATTCCGAGCTCGCGTCGTTTCTAGCATAAAGATGACCTTAAAATTACGTTCGACATAGTTCTTTACCGCATAAAACTAAGAAAAGTGGTAGATGGTAGCCAGAAAATGGATCTAGCCAGTGGTCTAGTGTTTCCGACGGGTAATGACAATGGACTAGTTGGGACACCGGTAAATCAGGAAGAGGTGGGAGCGTTTGAAGTCACGGAAGAAGACAATAAAGCTCTATAAAATTTTACATATGCCCCTCCCGACGGAGAGGAACCATATCTTGACATCAGACAACCCTTAGTAACCACCGAAATTGCTCTACAATACCAACACAAGGACATGTTGTCTTACGGACAGAATTAGAGTTTATTTTTAAAATAAGCAATAAAGAATTAAATAGATTTAATTATAATATAATCGAATAATTTTTATCGCTTAGGTGTTCAAAATAAAAGCTAAAGTAGTTAGAAAGTTCAAGAATATGTCTGTAGTTGATTTCCAGCGTTGTCGCACGGCAATAAGCCTGTAATGGAAAGAAGCAGTCTACATTTTTTGCAAAAATAAAAATGAATATATTTAAATGAATTTATAAAATGTAATCAAATTATTAAGAATGATTTTCATAAATGTAATTATAAAAGAATAAGTAAGTTCGAGAACGAAGCTACTTCGGTTACCAGCATAAAGACTGATAAAATGATTGTTTACAGAACACTTCCACGAAGGGAATTTGTAAGCATGTGAATGTTGACGTCAGCCTTTCACCGACGACAAAAGAGCGAGTTCAAATGCCGAATAATCCACCACTGCCACCAGAGGACGAAGAGGTCGAAGAAACGTCGTTGCAACACGTATGGTTCAATAGCACCACTTTTGCGGTGAGATTGCAAAAGGGAGCGAATTCTGAAATGTACGATGAGGCTGTGCGATTTGCGGAAATACTAGAAAGAACGCTAAATTCTGTTGGCGAAGCTTCGATGAGTGAAAATAACTTGCGCCTTGTAAATCATCTAACTACCGCGAATAGTCTGCCCTCTTTCTCAGGTGATCCTTTAGAATGATTGTACTTTAAAAGAACTTATGAACTTTCATCAAAATCGGGTGGTTACAATGATTGCGAGAACATGACACGTTTATTTCAAGCATTAAAAGGAGAAGCACGTGAAGTTATGAAAACGCTTTTAGTTACGAGTCGCGATGCCGACGCGGTTACTTATGCATACCTTGCAATTGCATTACAGGAACAAAAGAACTGTAGCTGAAATAATAGTAAATGATCTAAATGTTTAATGTTCTTGGATAAAAGATTAGATCGCGATCCGGTATATGCATGATTATATTATAAAGAGACGCAACGTTTTCTAGATACCGGGTATGCGATAAAGGCCGACAAAACCGCAGTAAAATCAAGAATTTGGTACTTGCCGTATTTTGGCGTATTTAAGGTAGGACTTTGGTGTTTCTTAGCCAACATATAAAAAATAATTTATTTTAATTTTTTTAATCTTTGAAATTATAAGAATATTTTGAAACTTATCAGATATCAAAATTTGATGTTTTAACAAAATTATACGCATTTAAGTAAAACAATTTACATTAGATAACATATAAAATTGAATCTCTAAACGGATTTTTCTCGCAACTAATTTTCCTAACTTTAAAAAGTGTCTTGCCCATGAGGTTTTTATAAATCTTTTTGAAACTTTCAGAAAATATACCTTAGTATATGTAGAATATAAACTATTAACTACATTATTTAAATTCTTTTCTTATCTCATTTTATCCATCAATCATTATCAATAAACGTGACTTTTTAGACATTTTCATAAGTCAAATAAAAACTAAATTGTTTGAAGGAAGTAGAAAACGATTTTTGAAATTCCGCAACAATTTATTTGGTTGACCAATCAAGGAAGTGACTCAATTTTTTTCAGAGTTTTTTCTCAAAATTATAGGCGCAAGTGACACTTTGATAACTGGTCATTTTCGTTAAAAAAATCGTATTTTAGCGATAGCTCTGCAAATAATCGATATCATGAGCTAAACATTGATATAGAACCTATTAATATCATCCTACATAAGCCTTCAAAATATTAGCTCATAAGTCTGAACAGTAAAAAAATTTTGACTTTTCACCATAGTCCTACCTTAACATAAACAAACCGGATAAAGTACGACTCGTCTTTTATGCCACCGCAAAAACTCGAAAAATATGTTTAAATGATCAACTCGAAGTCGGTCCACACTTGCCACACTCTTTAATCGATATATTAATATGATTTAGACAATATTTAATAGCTTTGAAAGGTTCTATCGCTGACATGTTTATACGAGTCAAAGTTATAGAAAACGATCGAGGTACGCAAAGATTTTTATGGTGCAGAAAAGATAGACAATGCGAGCCAGAAGTATACGAACTGACAATTTGAAGTCATCACCCTGCAACTCGATTTATATTAAAAATAAAAATACTCAATGTTTTTCTAAATCTAATCCAAACACCTCCATGACAAATATATGGACGATTTTTTAACTAGTCGTATGTTCGAAACAGAACCTGTAAATCTTGTTCGCGATGTTAATAAAATAAATTCATATGCCGGCTTCGAGATGCATGGATGAGTTAGCAATAACACGACTTGTTCTGAGATACGCGGATGGATAAACTGAAGTTTAATATACAATTTGCTAAAATACCTAAAGAGATTTTTAATAGCGATAAAAGACCGACGAAAAGAGAATTTTACGCTTTATCATGTCAGTTTTTGATCCGCTCGGACTTGTTGCTCCATATACATTAAAATCAAAACTACTTATGCAACAAATTTGGCAAAGTTGTATTAATTGGGACGGCAAGATAACGAGGAATACACGTCGTGGTTGTCTTGGGTAGGAAAACTCGATTGTTTAAAGGAATGCCGAATACCGCATTGTTACTCCACGGTAAAAACAAAAATTCAGTAGCTCTATTACACGTGTTCTCTGATGCGAGTTTAATAGCATACGCGTCAGGCTCATGTTTCTTTGATAACTGCTAAGAATAGAGTCCCGCTTTTAAAATCATTGTCAATCGCTCGGCTCAAACTACAAGCCGCGCTAATTGGTGCGCGATTAGCCAAGTTTGTAGAAAGCGAGCTTAAAATTAAAATCTCTCGACGGAATTTATAGTTCGATTCCGCGACTGTTATTCGTTGGATTAGATCAGAGTTTGGGGAGCACCCTCAGACGAATTTGAGAATCAACCTATAATTCTCGGCTATAAACATTTTGCGAGTAGATTTTTAATAGCAGAATATCATTGACGTTTTTATCATTGTAGTACTAACACAGTTATTGTCAATGAAATTGTAAATGAAGGCAAAAATTTCATATTATAGGCCTTCGCAATGCCTTGCGATCACTAATAAGTAGATGGATTGTCTCTTGATTGCGCAGAGGTTGGCCGCAAAACCCTTTAATACCCGCGTTACCCGTCGGTCGCGTTGCATTTCGGCAAATACCCTTCAGCCACTTCGGCGTGGACTATTTTGGGCAGATGATGGTAGAAATCGGTAGACGCAGAGAAAAGCGATGGGGGTCTTGTTTATATACCTCACGACAAGAGCAATTCATCTGGAACTCGTGCACAGTTTAAGTACAAGTTCCGCAATCATGGCGCTACATAGATAGTCAATGGAACTAACTACTACTCCGAGGAGCGAGTAAATAATTAAAGGATGCTATCGCAGAGATAGATGATGCCAAGATTTCGGAATTTAGCTTAGCTAAACAAATAGAATGGTGATTTAATCCTCCAGAGCTCCACGTATGGGTGGTGCGTGAGAGCGATTGATTCGGGCAGTCAAAACCTCGTTAAATATGATATTGCGAGACCATGCCCCTAATGAGGAAGTTTTGATAACACTGTTGTCGGAGATCAAACACTCCGTCAACTCACGGTCGCTCACACACGTGTCACTCGACACGCGAGATAAGGAAGCCCTCACGCCTAACCAGTGCTTAGTAGCAACATCGTCTAGTAGAATTGAATTGGGCAAATATGACGCAAAGAATGTTTATCTACGAAAACAATATAAATTAGCACAATATTTTGCAGATGAATTTTGGAAGCGTTGGATATGCAAATATTTGCCGAATTTAGTTCCGCGACAAAAATGGACAGAAATGGAAGATAACAAATTAAAGATTAAAAATTGGAGATGTGGTATTAATAATTGATTTAAAGAACACGATCGTGCGAGTATTTCCGAGTTCGGACGGCGCGGTGAGGATAGCTGAGGTACGCACTCGGACTGGGAAACTCAAACGTCCAACACGAAAGCTTATTAAGCTTCTAGGTGTGAATGAAGTACGAAAATAAATTATAATATTATACGGGGAGGAGATTGTATCGGACTCGATTATTATCTAAGTTTATTGTAAATTAGAATGTATAAGAAAGATTGAAATTAATGTAACGATAGAAAAGGCAAAGGCTATTAATAAGCAAATTTTCGGGAGACCGATAGCATCGACGAAATTCATTGTACATAAAGGTGTCAACGAACGATCATATAAACATGCCGCTCGCAAGTTCGATTCACCAATTTAAATTCACCATGAGCGTAATTACACGCGTCTTAAAAGTCAGATAAAGCGAATGAAGAAATATTTTTGAATTGTAACTATTTATTAAGTTAATTTGTAATTCAGTCTAATTTTGGCATAGATTAATGATGTGCGTCGATGTAAATAAAAAGTAAGTAAAGGAAATCTAATATTTTAATGTACAGAACAGACAGAAACAACTTATATAATTCAATGGAGATCGATAGTATTGTTAAGTAAGTAAAATAATAATAAGTTATTGTTTACTATTTATCAAGATTTTAGAAGGTGAACGGAAAACGTAACATATGAACTCCAAGCTCCCGTCCTAATACGACTGATCCGTGCTGTGACGGGAATACCCGAGGTTTTCTGCGGATACGAAAACATACGTAATCGTTTGTTAATAAAATCGTTTCGTAAAATAGTTTACGAAAGCGTGTTATTGAGAGTGTTGTTTTCTACGCGGAAAATCTGAGAGTTTTCAAAAGAAGTAATAGGCAAGGATTGAGAAAATCCAAAAATGACAAAAGTAAGTCATCTTTGCTGGGCCCTAGAAGGCAGCAAGGCAAAGGCTCGACCTTGAAGGAGACACTTGCATGCGCAAGTGTTATCGCAGAAATTTCTTCGAAATTAAGCGCGAGAAGAGGCCAAGCCTCGGGATCGGCGCGAGGTGCGCGACATTTATTGTTCTGGCTGCTCTCATAGAGGTAAGACCACAACGTTGTAATTTACCTTTTGCCTAATCGATTTGCCTTTTAAATTAAAAGAAAATTAATATGAATTTATTCTCGCTTTATTTCAATCCCAGACCTTGTATAATACAATTTGGTACGTAGACAACTCGAAACATGCGATAAACGAGCATCGCCGCGATGTCATCAAGACAAAGCCGAGCCAGCGTATCAATAGCTGGGCAACGGACACCAACATCTTCTTGGTGGACAAAGGCGCGACTTTTTCGAGGAGTTGACGATAGAATCTGACCAAGACATGGATGGATGCCGAATTCTGAAAAGAGTGGAAATATAACAAAGATAAGTAAATTATATCAATATAAATCAGAACGGTTTTACGCACTTTCTCTGTTAGTTTAGTGGTGTTGCACATAATATACATGTACAGTTTTATTGTCGCTTAATATTGTCGTAGTAAGATCAAAATGTTCAGTCTAATTGTTTTCCATCTTTATTCTGTTGATAATAGTAATTGATAATATATTTAATAATTATTTACGCATGATGAAGCCCGTAAAAGTAAAAAATTATTTTTAAATAAATTAAAATAAAAAAATAAAATTTAAAATTAATTAATTAAGTTTTTTAAATTAAATTAAATTAAATAATAATAAAAAATAATTAATTAATAATTAATTATTTTTTAATTAATTAATTATTATTACAATTATTTAATTAATTAGATAATTAAATTATTTTAATTAATTTTTAATAATTTATTTTTTTCTTACTACGACATGAAAATGTATAAAAGACTTAATGGTTTAAAAATACAAATGTTATAAAATAATATCATACATATTGACGTATACTCGAGTTTATATTTCTAGGCACAAATAAAGGCTCTTATCATACGTGATCACTTTATATTAAATAATTGGACTTATCCGTGCTTACTCTATTACCAGAAAATTGAAATGCATTGCGTAAATCAAATTCGATTGTATTTAAGAGTCAATAATGGATTTTACATATTTGACGTAGATTGACCAAATTTTTAATAGAAAATATTTGCACGATCATGAATGATATTGAATAGATTGTTTTGTGAGTCTGTAAAATATATTAAAATTATATGTAATTTCATTCTTTTAAACAAAAGGTGATAATCAATTTACTTAAGTGTCTGGAATGCAGCAAATTTAGAGAAATAGAATTTGAGAATAAGTTGATTTGTTTATAATAAATTATAACTCGGGTAGTTAAATATTCGGAGAGATAAAATTGCACAAAAGTAACATTCGGAAAGATAAAATTGCACAAAAGTAACATTCTGAAAGATATTTTATGGAAAATGGAAAATTCTGAAAAGTAGGAAAATATTAGTATCGAATATAGAAATATCGAAAGACAAAGTATAGAAAAAAAAATTCGTATGGGTTAAATATTGAAAATCAATAATTTTATAGATTAAAATATTGAAAATTTTTTACCAAGTTGGCAGATTGCATATCTAATTTTCAATATTTTAATCTATAAAATTATTGATTTTCAATATTTTAGCTCTATGAATTTTTATTTTCCATATTTTCACCCTTACGAATTCTTTTTCTATACTTTGGTCTTTCCATATTTCTATATTCAATACTAATATTTTCTAGAATTTTCCATTTTCCATAAAATATCTTTCTGAACTTTACTTTTATGCAATTTTATTTTTCTGAATATTTAACTTCGTCCAATTATTGTATATAACTTTCAGACGTATTCCAATGTATTATCTTTTACTTAATTAATTAAAAAAATAGTATACATAATAAGTTGGAATTTAGCATGACGTCATAATAACACAGTTTAGTCTCAGAACAACGTCGCGGTATAAAGATGAAACACGTCCGCGCGGGCTTCCGACAATCAGTTTCAATGCGTATCGAGTGTCATCTGAGCGTCGCTCTATAAGGTAGTGGACCCGGTTCTCGATAGGTACCCAGTTGTCGATAACTCGAAGGAATAATACGATTTTAGATATATTTTGAGCAATTTTTCGGTACGAGAAAATTATTTCTATATTAAGAATATATCACTGAATAAATATTTTGAATTATAAAAACTCAGTTAGCGCTACTTGTTAAATAGAAATTCACACTTCTTGGCACTCTCAGATTTGATGAGTTTCTCGACGTTTCCTTAATCACGACCGTAACAAACAGTAAACTTTAAAGTGACATTTTTGTAATAAATTGAACGTTTTAAAAAACTATAAAGCCAAGATTAGCTTTAAATTCAACAAAATAAGCGTAATCAAAAAGTTAAATTTTGATTTATTTTCTTATAACTATTTTAATTCATATATCGACAACTCCGTCTTAATTATGCGTACGTACCCAGTTGTCGATAGTCAGATAATATATACAAAATACAAATAAATTTTTCTTTAAATGTTATCTCAATGCTTAAAAGTACTTAAGCACTACTTTTAATTAATAATTATGTAATTATAATAATCAAAATGTGTATGTTATTCAATCAAGTTTTAACATAACCTAGAACCTAACCTGAATAATGGGCTTGTTGGTATATCGAGAACTGGGTCTTTTGCATCTATCGAGAATTGCTCCGACTCGTAAAATGGTTATCGACAACTGCTCCCTCGGGTTATTTTTTGGTTTATTGAATTTAGAAGTAAACATTACGTTAAAATTTCGTCTTTTTCGAGTTATTTGCTAAATGAGTATATTAATTAATAGTTGAAAACAAAAAATTTCAATTTTTTTTTAAATTAAAGCATTTTTTATAGCGAAATAAGTTGAGTCTGTTACTAAGCTATCGAGAACAGGGTCAACTACCTTATAATAAGATTAGTTTTTCGTGCGACTATCATTATTCATAAATAAATAAATTTCTTTCTTTGAGATAAAAATAGACCTCAAGCTATTTTAAATAAATTACCTAACTGTTTTATAATCTTCAGCCGTATATAACTTTTTAATTTAAATCGAAGAATTAGTGGGCAACTTGATTGTGTTACATTGTATGATTTAAAATTCAAATTTATTTATGAATATATTAAATATATGTCATAATTTTATTTAATAAAAATCTGGATTGAAACTTATTTATTTCATGAAAATTAACGCAGGCCAGTATTGCCTAAAGTATCCGAGTATAAACAATCGCGTTATATCAATTTATTTAATCGTGAAAACACAGACGGAAGTTCATCAAGGCTGCCTTATCTCTGATCGAGGAGATGCATGGGTCAACGAGCGGACTTTGCCTGTACTGGGCATCAGGATCAGGGCGACACTATATACCTTCTTCATCGGTAGCCCAAGTGCGGAGTCGCGCACAAGGTCTCCACGACGACAGCGCAGGCTGGTGCCAGGCCTCTGGCAATGACACAGTATCAACGTTCTCATTCCGAAGATGATGCGCGGCTACGTAAAGAGTTCATGTACTGTGTTGTAAGATTGTAACACAAATATTTCTGAAGTTCCTGGCGTAGGTTTTCTCTACGGAGTTTTCCCTGCGTCGTAGGCTATATAGCCTGGTGAATACGGGAACTGGCAGATATTTGTGGTTAGGGTATTCCTGTGACTTCTCAGGTAGATAGGTAGTAGGTACTTCATATGAAGCTTAATTTAATAAAAGTTAAATTAATAATTTTGGTTGTACTTTGCTGGAATTCGTTGTAAATGAAACAACGTGGGGCAAAGTAATTCAGTTTAATTTCGGATATAATAGTAAAAACAATTTATTATTAATATTAAGTAAACATTGATTGCACACAATACACATTAATTTGGGACAGTTAATCATTTTTAAAAAGAGAGATTTAATCAAATTGTGTAATAGTTTTTAAATATTTGAGATGTAATATATGCAAGATGTTTGTAAAATATATAATAATTAAATTTATCGAATGCTGTAGTATTAAAAGCACGTTGCAAGTAAAAGACATTTATGCATTCGTTATCTAGAAATCAATAACGTATAATTGCAATTGATTAGTTAATTAAAGTTCTGATCGTATTTAGAATTTTTGCCAAATACTCTGTTTAATGAGGTCAAGGTTTATTTATTATTATTATTTTTTGTATACGGGCTTAGTAGTCCTTAACAAAATTATATAAATTTGGTGGCGGAGATAGTTTTCTCCCGCTTCTCTGGAACATGGAGTATTAGTTATACAGTAATTAATTGTACATTGTACATGGTGGAATGATTACAAACTACTAGCTAGGTTAGTACTGAGTAACTAACGAGTGTAGCCTACTTCTATAAATGCTGATTGATTGTTCGGTCCTCACGCTGGTTGGAATCAGGTTCCATCTTCTCTTCATTCTATTTAAAGAGGATTAGAAACCTGTATTCGAACCAGTGTGAGTCTCTAGAATTTCCGTAGGATTCTGCAATGAGTACGTTCACTGTCTAATTGTGTAACGGTGTAGTCGTTTTTGAATTTATAAGCCATCACATAATCATAATAATGGTGAATGGACCCTATAGTTTGAACATTTGAACGAGCAGCGATATCAGAGTATTCGTGATCGAACCTGTGCAGGGGAGTGCTTAGCTTAATAGTATATTATGACACTGTTGTGGGAGATGGTTTTCTACCTTGCTCGAGGGTTTTCGCACGAGCGAAGCGAGTGAGAAAATCGAGCAAGGTAGAAAAACACCTCCCACAACAGTGTCATACGATATTTTATAGCACAACAACCTCAAAATCGCCAATAAAGTTGTCATTTTGAGGTTAGTGTGCTATAAAAGCTATATAACGAAAAAATTGGTGCTGAATTGACTCAAGCCGTTTCATTACAGTTAGTTTATAAGGAGACCAAATCCAAGTTAGGAAGTACTATTGTTTTATATAAATGGATGATGGAATTGATATTTGTAAAAGAGTAAGTTGATCGTCTGATAAAACCGATTAATTTGGCGGCCTTCAAAGCAACTTGTTCAATATGATCTTCAAGAATTAAATTCGAGTCAAGTATCAGACCAAGATCCTTCACCGACGTAGTCCTCTGCACAGGTTCATCGTTGATAAGTATGTGGTAAGACCAGGACTACTCTCACTGAAGCTTATCGAGTAACATTCTGGAGTATTTAAAAGAAGTCCATTATCATTTGACCATTTTACAAACGTATTGAAATTCGCTTGGAGCCTATACGTATCAATCACAGAATTAACAGTGGAAGCTTTATTTTGATTCAAAAATTTGATAAACAATAAATGCATCAGAATATCGGATTCCAAAATTGTTATCATTATAAAAGCTTTCCCTTTGAGGAAAGCAAAATAATGCGGTTGAAAAATTCATTAACCTGCGAATAAATAAGTTAGCTTATATACTCGACGTGAGAAATGTCTGGTCGAATGATTTGAATTTTTTTGAAATACTGCAATTTCATTGGGTCTGATTGGATCGAACGCACGGTTTCGCTAAGCTCATTGGAGGATTTTAAACACATTCGACCAGAAATTTCCCACGTCGAGTGTACCTATATAAGTAAATATTTCACTAGTGTTATTAGAAGCAGGGTACTAATGCGAAGGAATCATTTTTATTAATATTAAATATATTTGATAGTATAATTAGTTATTTAATAAATTTAGGGTTTTCTAATTTCAATTGCCAATAGCCACGTACAAACAGCATTTGACAGTATAAAAGCAATTTGGAATGAATACCGCCCAAGTGATGACCTACGAGTACAAATTTTGAGTACAGCTGATCGAACATTGTTGTTCTGCAAATTTTACTTCGCCATCATTAATAGTAACGTCATTATATATGGAACACCATCACTAGTGTAAGTAGATAATGCATGTTATTTTGAACTGTCTTTTTGAATGAAACCTAAAGAATCAGTATTTTAATGTTAGAATACAGGTGTTCATGTGCACATATATATCAATAAATATATTAATATTAACATTGTACTTTCTTATTCAAATGTATCAATTTCCAGAAATTTTCTAATACAATATCGACACCGAGAAACGTTGAATCACACCTATGATTTTCGTAGTATAGTTTTAGTTATTAAATATCCTTTTGAAATAAGCAACATACCGATTTACTTTTCAATATTTTTTGAAGAAATCTATTTACTTATTTTATCTGGTTTATTTTGGTATAACAGTGATACTCTATTCGCTCAATTGATAACTCATATTTGCTTACAATTTAAAGTAAGTTTTTACTGTAAGCATATAAAGTTGAAATTACACAAATGTAATTCATAAACTACATTTATGCAGCAAATTATTTTTCAGGTTTTAAAACACGATATAGAAGCAGCATTCAATAATGAAAGTTTAGAAGATTATTCAAAATTGATTAATTTTGTAAGAAGGCTTGAAGAACTTTTAAGGTATTAATGTATATCAAATTAATATAAAATTATTGATAATACAAAAATATTTTTTTTAATATGTCTATTAATTTTACTTGAGGTAATTTATAAAATATATGTTAGGATTTGTAAGCTGATTGAAGATATTTTTAGTCCAATTATCTTTGCAATAATATTGTTATCAGCAATTAGCCTATGCATAAACCTTTTAGAAGTTGAAGAGGTATTTAATAACAATTAATATTTGCAATAAATTAATTAGTGAAAATTATTTGCATCTTTTAGACAATTTCAAGAGGATATTACCAAGAATTTGGGAAATACGTTTTTATCTGTGTGTCTACACTTTTTCAGATACTTATTTATTGTACTTTAGCAGAATCACTGACACTAGAGGTATGAAAGGATACTTGATATTATCAAATACCGATCTCTTTTTGGTATAAATAATAATGGTAGTATTTCTATCGTTGTTGATTTTCACAAGGTAGCGTCACTGTAACAGCAAATGCTCATTTGCTAATTTTCTCAATTTTATAATATGATCTTTTTATAGTAGAATTATTTTTAAAAAATGACCATGAAAGTTCTCGATCCAGTTACTGTGCCTATCCCGATAATTGTTCTTTTTTTGATTAATTTTTTTTAACAAACTATGACTGTATATGTTAAAAAAGTTGATTTGACCTTTTATTTACTCAAGTATCGTAAAGATTATCACAAAAATGCACGATTTCGATAAATTTCTCGCGATATAAGACACGTCAGTTTATCTAACATCTATTAACTTTAACTCTCAGTTACTCCACGTATTTGATCAACATTTTGAGCTTATAACTTTGGTAAATTAAAAGGTCAAATAAAAAGAATTTTTCGCAATCAATAGTTTCTTTAAGCTCTTAAAGACTGTACTAGGTATAATATAGAAATTATTTTGGTATACAAAGATATTATGCAACCAATTACAAACATTTTTTTTAAATTTTGGAATGTATATTAAAAAGGATTTTTTTTCTAACAAAGCGCACGTGTTCTTTTAAAAAGAAATTGAGGATTAAGGCTAATAATAATAGAAAGGTCTAATTTTTAGAAACGTCAGTTTATAACAAAGAAAAATAGAAAATTGGTTTTCCACTTTATCAATTTGTTACGTTGGTGGAGAACCAATTTTTCATCCTTTGTTATACACCTACGTTTTCGAAAATTCGATCATTTTATAAGCCACTCTTTTTATTTTTTTAACATAGTTGTTCGCTGCATTTTTTGTTTTATTATTTTCAAAATTATATATAACATTAATCCTTTTCTATATATCTCTGAACAAAAAGTTTGATATATCAATATACAGTAGAATCTCCCGGCACTGATATCCTAGGTACGGGGCAAACGCTCCTCCGGCACTGATACTTAACTGAGGTAGGTTTGGCGCGCCGGCCAATAAGCGTTGAGCACCAGGACCGTATCTACTATACATAATGCACTTTCCGTGGCTTCTCTGTAATTAAATACAACATAAATGCATTCAAATAAAGTGTTCTTAATCAAATTTTTATAAAATTCTTTATAAAATTATGAAACCATTTCTTTGCAATACTTTATGCAACATTTTTCGGTTATAACCTCTTTATATAATATTTTTTGGTGTTGACTTCTTATACACGCTTTTTCACGTTTAACTGCATTGCATAATAATTAAATAACGATTTAACATAAAATGTTTTAATGAACTTTATTCATTTATAAAACCGTTATATATTATTTGTAAATTTATAAAACTTATAAACTTTCATATTTTTAAATTTATTTTTAAATTTTTCGATACGGTGCAATTATTTTGTATTTATAGAAACAAAATAATTTAAATTAGTAGTGGTAATTAAGTTTACAATTATATTTCTACAATAAATTAATGTGCGTCGAATTTGGCACAAAACTTTTGGGCCCGCGCATATATATAGCCGGACCTGGCCGAGTTTCAGTATCGGGAGGTTGAGACAGTATCAGAGCCGGGAGAGAAACAATGTATATTAACATATATATATATATATATATATATATATATATATATATATATATATATATTAATATACACTGTTGTAGCCAATTTAATAAATAATAAAATAATACATATTTATATATGGGTGATTCCGCCGTAACTTGTACATTTTACGTCCAGGCCTCTTAGGCACTTATACATTCGGAAAATAAATTCGTTCTTAATTTTTATACATGTATGGCATAACTAACTATAATTGTTAAAAGTCGGAAATGTACATAAGTGCTGTCTCTTAAAACAAATCAATAAATTAAGTCTCAAATGTCAGTTCCGTAAGATGTCCAAATCTCAAATTTCGATATAAAACAGCATTCTACGCAGAGAAGTAAGGTAGGTAAAAAAATTCCTCCGTGATATACCGAGTAATTACTTTAGAAATAACTCAACATTTTTTTACATATGTTATTGCTTTATTAGTTACTAAAGTAATTACTATTTTTTAAAATTCATTCTTAAGCAAGAATTTAGTAATTACTTTTAGTAATTACTTTAGAAATTACTTTCTTTTATTAAAAAAAATAGAAAGAAATATTAACTTTACTAATTACTAATTATTATTATTTTCTTACTAGAGAAATTTATTTACGTAATTGATTCTTAATAAAATGAAGATAATTACATTTACAGTAAAGATACTGAACCCATAATACGAAAATGATTGAAAGTAGCAGCGTGCAGATCATACAAGCCGAGCACTCTAGCGAACCCGACCGGAGCAATATACCGGCCGACCAGTGCGAACTAAAACTTAATTTTCTACGGGTTTGAGCATTTATGGCACAAAATGAAAATAAAAATTTTCTATCTATTTAATAATAAATTACTTTAAGATATTGAAATAAGAAAGACAGGGGAAATGTCTTCTTTTTATTATTGACCCGTGTTATCGGTTCATTTAAAAAAATATTGTTCTAAAAACTTTGAACCCGGGTTTAGTCGGTACCTGATTTTCGAATAATATAATTTTTAAAAGGATAGAGTAGGTGAAGAGGTAGAAGATATAATAGCCATTTTTTTTGATTTTACATAATTTTTTATTTGCATGTTTGAAGTTGAAGATTGCTGAATGTCCCTTTAGGTGTCACTACTGTCGATTTTGTAGTTTAGTATAATTATCAGTTTTACAGTAGATTTTATTAAACAATAAGTATTTTAAACAAAGATCTTGTTTTTATATTTACTTTAGTTATTAAATTTCGATTGATTTTATGTATTTTAATAATAATGATTGAAGTTTAATAATGGAAGGATCTCGAGCACGCTGGGCGTATACTTGGTACGTCAAGCGTACAGCTACTGTGTATACCTGCTGCTCCGTCCCCTCTTTATACATTTTGGGTAGCTGCTCAATGCTGTTAATATTTCGAAATAGTATAGTGTAAGATTCCACTGAGAAAGGTTGTATACAGTCAGTATATCTCTCTAGAAACCGTTATTCTGTTGTGAAAGTGCGCATTGAAAATCGTGTAAGATGGATAGAAAGAGTATGAGTTTACGGAATACAAGAGCAGATCGTAAAAAGAAGATCATTTGACGGCAACCGACATACATACGAAGACGACACAAGTCATACAAGTGCATCGGATTAAAAAATTTCCAAAACCGACCCAGATTTTGAAGTAAATGTAGACCAAAGTATGCGCTACAGCATTATAAACTTTGCTTTATTTCTGACTTTACAAGGGATTGTTATTTGTAAATCTTGTAAAAAGGACATAAGGATGCTCGATGGAGGAAAACCAACATTACGACGAAGCTGAAGGATTAATATATGCAGCAGGCATCGTTGATTGACGGTAAGAACCTTCTTCTTTTTAAAAATACGTAAGAAACATCATATTATCAGGAAAAAAGGTAAATCGCGTTTTTCAAAACAACGTTTTTCGTTGTTTAAAAAAACTATTGAACCAATCAAGCTGAAATATTTAGGGCATATTCTGCACATGTATAGCTATGGTTCGAACAAGAATTAGAATTATTGGTTAATATTTACTTAATTATTTTAAACATTTTACGTCAATAAAGAAGGTTGAAAAATTTTAAAGTCCGCCATTTTGTTTTTTTTAATCGGATATGGATTACTTTTCAATAATCTTTTTGAATTTTTTGTTTCAGACGCTCCAAAATTGAGTTATTGTGTCAAACAGTTTGGAGTAGGGGTAACTTCAGGCAGCCATAGCAGCAAGATTTTTCACAAAAACAAATTTATAGCTTATTTTAAGATCTCTTTTTTAACATGTAAAAAGTTTGAAATAATAAAATAAATTCTTCTATGAAAAAAATTTTTTTGTAAAAATTCGTCGAAATAGTAGACTGACCCCTTAATATTTATGATTATTAATTTATTTAAAATTCATGCTGAACAAAAAGGATATAACGAAGATAATGTATGCTTATAATTTATAGAATTCTGTCAAGTATAGATAAAAAAAATTGAATGACTTGTTTCAATCAATTTTAAGTGCAAATTTGAGTTTAATCGATATTAAATTCAAGAATTTTGAAACTAGAACCGTCATAGTCATGATTCTATGAACTTTTGTTTTATTCTGTTTAATCGATTTTGCATTTGAAATGAATATATTTTTATGAATTCTTGTTTTTAAAATGCTTATGACGTCACTTGAGTTAGAGCTAACTTTTTATATCCTCAATTTATCTTTTTCAGATAGAAATATCTGCATAGAAGAATCATTTAATATAGTGTTAGTACAGTTTTATCTGTTTTACTGGAATCAAATTGATAACACACAGTATTTTTAGTCTTTTTTGAATGATTTTCTGAAATTCGTTCTTTTAATTTTTGATTATCATTTAAAATTACATATGATTCTTGATCTGGTTTTTATAAAAAACTAACGTACTTTGTAAAGAAACATATATTTTACTATCAATTGAATTTTCATCACAAGCTACATAGTTTCTCTATTTGAGGTAACAATTGAGATATTTGAATTCATATTAGAATCGTAAACATCTCAACAATCATTCTTTTCTTAATTTTGATTTGATTTAGAAATTTGAAAATCTTTCGTAATTGATTTCAACGTAGAATCTTTTTGAGTTATTTTACACTCATATTGATCTGTATTTTGATTACTATTCTTATCTACACAGTTCTTTTGCCAAACTGTGGATAAACAATTAACATTTGCATTTTTAACTTTATTATCATCTTGTTTCACTAAATAAATTTTACTGTTATTTTGAGAATTGTAATTTATCCTAACTACGTGTTTAATAATCGATTATCATTTGCTTATAGTTGAATGCTGTTGGATTTTAATTTTCTCTAATTGCCTTTCTATTTTTATCACATTTGTTGCTATATCAAAGATTATTATTATTAAAATATTGTAATTTCTCTTTCATTACAGGCTTTAGTCCTATTTTAAAACATTCAACAATGCTTTGACTAATGAATTCATTAAAATTTTGATTCGAAAAACCGTTTGCAGTTTCATAAGCTTTAATATATTTACGACCAGTATATCGTACTCTATTTGCAAAAGATACAACATTTTCAAATTCTGTTTGAAATGTATGCTTCGGTACGACAATTGTACAATTTTATCATTTAAATTCTAATAATCCAGGCAAAGCGGCTAAATTTCTTGAAGTTTGGGATAAAGTTAGAAATCACCATGAAAACTGCGTCGTCTAGTCAATGTTCATCTCACAAATATTTTTGCATTACGTCCTGTTGATAATGAATCTTCTATAGGTCTCAAGACTCTTTTAACGGGTACTGTAAATTCATTAATTGCATTGAGAGGATTTAAACGCAATGTTGATCAGTGGGATGATTTATTAGTTCATTTGACAGTTTGTAAATTAGATATGGAGTCTCGTCATTTATGGTAGACTTCTCTTGGCACATCGAAAGAACCATCCACTTTTACAGCTTTAGAGGAATTTTTAAACACTAGAATTTTTACATTAGAGATTATAGAGCAGAGCAAAGTCTCTTCTGCCATTTAAAGGAGAGCAGTAGTAATACCAAGTAACGTATTATTTTCAATGGCTCGAGCCAAACTTCTTCGGGTCAATCACTAAACGATTTGCTTTTAGTGGGTCCCAATTTACTTCCTGATTAGGCACGAATGCTTTTACATTGACATAGCTATCTTTTTTTTCTCCTGTAGGTATATAGAATTACTTTAGTATGTCCCTATGGCGTAGCTATCGTTACGCTTTAACAGCTGACGTAGAGAAGTTGATCGGCCAAATTTGGCTCCATTCGAATGATCAACGATTTCAATTTTTTGCTGAAAAAATCCTTCATTTACCAAGTGACATTTAATGGTTAACTACAGTTACGAGTGAGATCAGTTGTAGTCCTTATTTAGTTATCCATACTCGACACCAGATGACTCGTGATGCCTAATACCCACTTGGAGCTCAAGCTTATGAAGATGAGTTGTACATGGATGATGTCCTGTGAGGGGGTCATTGCTTGGAATCTTCTCGTAAAAACAATCGGATCTAATCAGTACATGCAAAGTGGGCGGATTAAATTTGAGAAAATGGGTTGCTAATGATGCTTCATTATTGGATTAATAACCCTCTGATCTATTAGCTACTCAGTCTTCAACTCTTTTTGAATAGAACTTAGTGTTCTCTATCTTAGGCCTGCAATGGCCTTCATTTTCAGATGTTTTTCAATTCAAGGTTGCTCTCTTAGCTGATAGTGTTGATTGGACAAAGAGACTTATACTATCGAGGATTGTCAAATTGTTCGATCCTTTAAGTTGTCTGGCCCAAATTATAATTAATAGACTGAATGGAATCAAAAGTGACTGAAAACATGATTATTTTCGAACAAAAACGCCCATAAAAAAGAATTGAGTGTTCAAAAGTGCATAAAAGTAGGTATCGCAGAAACGAATATACGATATACGAATAGAAATTCCTAATACAATCCAGTTTGAATCATTACAATCGATTTAGAATTAGTTATGGTGGTGCTGATGTATGAAAAGCGTGTTTCGATATAAACGCATTTAAAGTTATTTGCTGCCCGCAATGCGCTTGGAGATTAGATTGCTTACATGGCTGTATAATGTATAATGTTAAAAATAATTACATATTTGAGATGATCATGTATGTACCTACACTTTTCTACAATAATCCGTGCCTTACTCGATGATTTGTTAGTTGATTTCATAATTTTCTTTAGTATAATTTTGTATTGATAAAAAACTATGATAAATAATATTTTACATATATTTTTTATAATTACTTTTTTAAAATCTTTTATAGATGTGATTTATTAATTAATACCCTATTGAAAACTTTTCATAAGATCATCCATAAGATCGTATATATGATCTTATGCAAGATCTTATATAAGTACTTATGTAAGATCTTATGTCAGATCAAACCAACGAAATTCAACTCAGAACTGGCATAAGTTCTTACATAAGATCTTATGTAAAATGTTATGTAAGACAAATTGAGTAAATTTATTTATATGATTTATATTATTATATGAACATTGCCATTTTTGGACGTATCATCTAGATACCACAAGTTTAGAGTGCCTAGACTTGTTTTGAGCCGTTTGTAATACTCTTAAAACAAAGTGCACCTACATTACGTAAGACCTTATTTAAGAATTTACATAAGAATTTACATAAGAACTTACAGAAGAATTTGCATAACAACTTACATAAGAACTTACGTAAAAACTGGTGTAAATTCTTACGTAAGTCCTCATATAAGTTCTTATGTAAGTTCTTATGCAAATTCTTATGTAAATTCTTAAATAAGTTCTTACGTTATGTTACTGCAAAAAATGTAAAATATGGTAAATCGGCTCAAACCTAGTCTAGATCCCCCTAAACTTGAGATATCATCCAGATAAAATGTCCAAAACTGGCATTATTTATATAAATAACAAATATTTACAAAATTTTAATAATTTTTAGAAATTTACGCAATGTGTCGTACATAAGATCTTACTTAATAGCTTATAAGTTTGTAAAACGTAAATTTTAGGAAGATTTCACAACTTTTTTAAAGAACTGAATAAAGTGGTATTTGAAAATAAATATAATAAAATTTTCAAACAATTATTGCAGTTTTTTGCGAATAATTTTATTACCTTTTCTACTATTTACATCAATTCTAATTAAACAATGTGTCTGAACTAATATATAAGGAGTTAAAGGGAATCACCAGAATTTATGTTGTACTGACCGCATATCACGAACTCAAGTTCCTTATTTTGCGGAAATAAACGACAGAAAAGTTAAAAACCGGTATCGAAGAATCAAATATTTTATGCGTGTGTAGGTTTAATAAATATAAATCGGTTTAGTTTTAGTTTACTATCTACATTGACATTTGATTGGCTCAATTAGAATTTCATTGCGACTTTGTTTGCGTTTGCAAAACCCGGAAGGAGACATATTTTCGAACACTAGGTACTTTTTCGAATGGCTTGAAACACTCTATTTTATGTCAAAGAAATATAGACTAGGCCAAAAAGAATAAATTTAGTAAAATTTAAAATGTTTACGTTAATTTAAATTCATGTGAGCAAAGAACGGATCGGTTCAGTGATTTATGCCAGCTTAAGAAAATCGTTTAATACAGAATACTAAATATTTATAATTACATTATAAATTTGTCTTAATAGGCAGGATCTTTAGCTGAAACGGTATATAATTGTGAATGGACATCAAAGAATCGAAAGCTAAAATTTTATGTTTATTTGACCATCATGACAGCTCAGAAACCGATTTATTGTACTGCATATGGATTTTTTCCAGTCGGACACAAACAACTTACAGCGGTAAAAATAACAATTTGGAGATAAAATGATTTATAAGCATTCAATATATAATAATAAGCGTAAATGTTTTTTTATTTCAGATTATAAATGCATCTCTCACGTATTATATGTTACTACAAACCATGAGTTAAGAGCTGAATCATTGGACAGAAATGTTTTTATTTATAATTTATATTTAAGGAAATTAATTAGTGTTGGTGTATGGTATTGTATTTAGAGTTGTAGCGTGACCGCCATAAAAGTCTTATGACGGTCTTATGCTTGTCTTAAGATAGTCATAAGACCAATGAAAATGTGACGGATTTTTATCATTACGAAAAAGAGTAAACAACATCGGAGGAGCTTCAGGCAACGTTTTTTCGATGCAAGTGCGAAGTTTTTCTACGCGTTCGTTTAACATATGCCCGCAGTTTTAATCTAATTATCAAAGACTAATCAAATTTTTGATGTAATAGATTTGTATTTACTCTGAAAGCTTGGTCAATCTTCAAAGATATTTTTGTTTGAAACTTACTAACATTAAACTAGCAAACTATATAAATATTTGAAAAAAAAATATCTCAATAAGTTTTGAATAAAAATTTCTTAGAGTCGCTAAGTATTCATGATAATCGCGCATTTATTATATCGTTAAGTAGTTAAAAATAATCTTATAACAATTTAATACAAGTTTTAATTTTCTATAAATAACATCATTTTATTTACATATTGTTATTTTGATAATGGAGCTTTATTATTCATTTTAATATTTCCACGCATATATCTTTCGACATTTTTACTGTTTATTCGATAATATTTCCTGGTAATTTATCGGATTATATTTAGCTACTAAACAACGTAATAAAGGTGCAATTGTTATGAATAGTGATAAAGATTTATTTTTTCAAATATCTGTATAGTATTTATGCAAGTTTAATATTTGCAAAATTCAAATAAAAATATTTTTAAAAATTAATCAAGCCTTCAGAATAAATGCATATTTTGAAATA
This sequence comes from Gastracanthus pulcherrimus, assembly GCA_949152435.1. NCBI lineage: Eukaryota > Metazoa > Arthropoda > Insecta > Hymenoptera > Pteromalidae > Gastracanthus > Gastracanthus pulcherrimus. Next base: position 217,362,057 of record OX424572.1, on the reverse strand, counting down.
TCTGACAATTTGAATAATGAAGATTCCTATTTATATTGATACAAATGATTAGACTGAAGAACTTTCACTTTATCCAAATGTACCTAATGGTATGCATTATGCTTAAAACGATGTCGATATTAGCAAATTCTAATTGTCCCACCTTTCCCACCAGTCGCTTTATGCATTTTTGAAATCGCGGAGGGACTAAACTAGCCAGATAGCAGACTGAGATCTATGCAGATTTTGTAGTCATTTGTTCCGTGCGCTCCCCGTTTCAAAATTAAAAATATTAAAATGTCTGTCGCGTTTCGCAACGATTATTCATTGGTCAGGACGTTACAAAAAATTAATTGGATCTCTGAAAAAAAAGTTATAAATAAAAATTAAACGAAAAAGTGTTGAGTTAACTTTTAGTACATGTCAAAAGGAATCGAATAATCGTCAAAAAATATTTTCTCATCATGTTACCTAGAATCGTGCATGTCTCACAGTTCCTCCGATAAATTTGCTATTGACAATAGTGATTTATCGTCACCTGTATGATAAAGATTTAATGGTTTAAAAATTATGAAATTAAAGATATGATCAAGTTTCTAGTGTCAACAAATTTTTAGAATGATAGCTTTAAACATAAAAAGTTTTAACAAATCATAAAAAAAAATTTTTTTTGGGTGTAACCCAGGTCTGTCTTCTTAATCCTAATATTCATGCTTGTACAACAATTATTAACATAAATTAATTGTTATATATTTTATATATATATATCTATAAATCAATAAAAAATATATTATATTTTGCCTTTAAATTTTATATTTAATAATCTTATCGCCCTGCATCGTTCCATCTCTAAAAGCGATCTATTCTTTCGCTCTGCAACTCCATTTTGCTAAGGCGAGTAGGCTGCTGTATATTAAATCTTGATTCCTTGATTCCTTAGATAATTTTGTAGTTTCACATTTTTAGGTAATAATTCGAATAGTATTAGAAACGCAACATAAAATGCAATTAATCTAATGTCCAAACAACCTTCTATTCAGTATTTTTAAGGAATTATACACAATCAAAGCTCAGGTCTACATTTCTTATAAGAAATCTGGTCTATAAAATAAGCTTTTATGCATATTATTTGTTACTTTATGCAGTTATTTTTTTCAACTTTATTAATTTGAACAATCTAAGAATACGAAGTAATGAAGACAAAAGAGTATAAACCTATTTCTTTTTTGTGATTTGAATTTAAATTACTAAGCAGAATTGGGGTAATACCGGTCACAATGTTATTTATATAACGCTCCAGAAAGTGAGGCTAAGAAAACGCTGCGCTGCGCCCTTGAACAGTGGTTCCCAGATGGCACACATGTTCGTGATGTATTCATAAAGAATTTGTCAAATGAATTTTAAATGTACTCATTTGCAGCAGTTCATAAAGAATTCTTAATGATTAAAAGTATTCAAAATTAATTTATAAAGTATTATTTCAACAATTCATAATTAATTTCTGAAAAGTTCTGAAATAGTTCATAAAGACTTCGTGGTATGTCCGGTAATATGAAATCTTCATATGTTCTTAAAGAATTTGTGGGTCAAAAATAATGAATTAATAAAGAGTGGCTGATATATTCATTCAACGTTCATAATTAATTAATAGAAAAGTTCATTTATAATTCATAATGAATGTTTTTAGTTTTGTAAAAAGTATATGTGTATAATTCACAAAAAGCCCATAAAGAATGATTTTAATAAATTCTATTGAATCACATAATCAGTTTTAAACTAGTGCATTTATAATTCGCAGCGCCGCAGCGAAAATACGACGTGATCGGCGTTGAGCTCTACTATAGCGAAAGTCAATGTTGATTGGCCAAATCCAGCTCACAGCTCACGTAGGTACACTCGATGTGATAAATAAATTTGAATTTCGCGTCAAAATTTTTTGGTACTCTAAAAAATAGAAATCCAAACAAATTTGACGCAAAGTTCTTTTTCACGTCGAGTGTACTAGCGTAAAGTTGACAAATACATAGTGAGGCAGTTGCGGCTGGTTACGGCGCGGTGTGCTTCAACAACGGCATCAACTGCTTTCACAGCGTGTTTCTCTGTTTCGTTGCACACGCGACGCTTGTGGTGGCTGATCGGCGTGGAGCTCGGAGCACATCGTACCGCATACGGAGAATCCTTCCCTGCGTTTTCTTATCATTATTAAATCAAGGAACCGTAACATCCTTTAAATAAAAAATTAATTATTGATATATTTTATGAAAAAAAAAATAAGCTCTATATATCGTATCTGTGGTTTTCCGTCATAACCAAGTAAGTCAATTATTTTGTTTTTTTTTGCGTAGTATATTATCAGATAAAAATGCAAAACAGCAAAAACTATAAAAAAGTGATAATATCTACTAACTATGAATTTTTTAACATTAGTCTCTAAAACATAACAAGTAGATTTTAGTTATGCTAGGAACACACAAATATTACTTGTTTTTAAAAAAAATAGAGAATATAATTTGTGATTTGTGTGTACCAGGAATTGATCAGTATAAAACTGATTAGATTTTTAAGCCAAATGGTTAATATTTTGCACTTAAATATTTTAAACAGTTAATTTTGAAAAATGTAGGTCAAGGAAAAGGCTCCATAAAATTTCTATCAGACATAAATTAATAATTTTTAAAAAGCAAAGATACTTTTAGCTTTTGTTTTAGTTTAATTTAAATAAAAATTGTTATATTTATTTTGATTTGTAATATTTGTATTAATAGTGTCGTGAGCATATTAATGGTTTTAATTTAATTTTTGGTTTTAAGCAATGCATTGTGCTTTATAGGTTAAGATTTTTTTGTTTAATTTAAAACATTAAGCGAGTCTCGAGCTATATACGAGTAAAAGTTTTTGGTTTAAAAACTAATATATTCAAAACATAAATTTCCCTATTTGTTGACATGAGCTGAGACGTTCTGATGTAGTTGTAGAATTAAATATCATCAACCCTCTGAGCTTTACAGACTAGATGTATCCTTCCGGATAAAAATGAGCCCGTTTGTGTGTACATGCCTGTGTATGTACGTGTCTGTACGCGTACGCATATGTGTGAGTTTACGTGTCTGTGCGCATGAGACTGTGTGATGAACGTGTTGATTGTTGAATGTGTGTGCGTGCGTCAGTGTACGTGTGTGTATGGGGGCGTGCGTGCGTGTGAATGCGCGTGTCTGTGTATGTGTGAGTCTGTGTGTGGGTCTGTGTGCGCACGCTTATGTGTGTGTTTGTATGCATGTGAATGCGTATGTCTGTAGGGCCCAAAACATCTTTGTAACATATTTTTTTTTACATTTCATCGTAAAATATGTATGTGCGTATGTATGTGTGTATGTGTGTGTCTGTTTGTGTGTGTGATAATGTGTGTGTTAGTGTGTGTATGTGTGCATATGTGTGTGTGCGTGTGCGTGTGCGTATGTGTGTATGCACGGATGTGGATCAACATTAATCTGAATATATACGGAGAAAATTAATGTTTCGAGACTCATTTTTTTTCTTTAACCCTTTCAGTCACAGAAGCCGATATATCGGCTCCCTATTGTTTTTAGTCACAAAATTTGATTTCTATTGTTATCGCAGTACAAATATACGTTTTCTATGTATTTTTGATCGTAGAATACGAATCTGATATCAATAATTTTATAAATATAAAAACAACCCTTCAAATGGGGTGAAAACCACCCTTTTAGTCATGAAATTGAATTCGTTTGGTTATGAAAGTAAAAAAACCCCCTCCTCATTAGAACACGGGCTTGGCACCGTCTGTGGCAGAGTTATGTTTTTTTCTTTTTTTTTTGTTTTTCTTTTTTTCTTTTTTTCTTTTTTTTTTCTTTTTCTCTTTTTTTCTTTTTTTCTTTTTTATTTTTTTTTTCGTTTTTTTTTCTTTTTTTTTTTATAATTTTTTGGATTCTGCATTCAAAAATGCATTTTGGACATATATTGCACTTCCATTACCAAACAAATTGCATTTTTTAACTAAAAGGGTGGTTTTCACCCCATTTGAGGGGTTGTTTTTATATTTATTCAATTTTTGACACTTGATTTGGATTCTTCGTTCAAAAATACATTGGAAACATATATTTGCACTTCCATAACCAAATGAATTGAATTGCGTGACTGAAAGGGTTAAGGACCGCGCTCACAAAATCTTTTTTTATATAATATCATTGATTAAGTGATAATGAATAGAAATATTATAACCAATTTAGTGTATTAAACAGAGCATAAAATTACCTACATTTTACAACCGCAAATGTTAGATAGGCTATTTAGTTTAAAAGTTTATATCTCGGAAATCTATGATGGAAAATTGTTCACAAAATTTTATATGTTTTGGAATTCAGTGAATCTACGTACTAAAATCTGATTACAGTTAAATTAAATATTTAAATAATTTTAATAAATTACGCACAGAGAAAAAATTGCTGTGATAAGAATTATTATTGTTCTGTAATTTTAGGAAAAATTATCTTTTATCTAACAATCAGTGATTGAAAGTTTGATGTATTATTTCGAAAGAGATATAGCAATTAAAATTAATTTATTAGAATAAAGAAATTCATATTAGAACAATTAATTTAGTTTGACAAAGTTAACTGCCAATGAATTGGCAGCGGTTTTTACTATTACAAAGCTTCCTTTTAGGAGGAAGCAAAAATATGATGTGCAACATGGGTAGAAAGGGCTTTTTCAGACTCGAATGATGATCAAACATTATCATCGCATAGAAAAAGTTAATTTTCCCCCCTTGTTGCACAATGTACTATTATCGGCAGTTTATCAGCAGTTTTCTTTAAAATGTTATTTTGCGATAGAATAATAATCATTTTCTAATTATAAATACATACCATTAATTAAAACAATTCTAATTTTTATTATTCTTTCGTATTTATTAATAATTACCAGTTATTTATCTTGAAATTATCTATCCTCTTATACATGAGTCCTAATAGCGTCATATCTACTAGCAAAGTAAATTATTATTATGCATTTGAAACGATATGCGTTATTTTATTACGCAGGTTTCTACTAATTAATAGCTTTTTAAAATAATTAAAAATTGTCTAGCCTTATTATTATTAATTTTCTAATTCAATCACTCATTGTTTGTAGCATCATATAATATGAGAAAGACGTTTTGATGATCTGAAAGATTTGATTAATCTATTCAATTTTAACTAGTATTTTTTTTTAAATAACTGTTACTTACCGACGAAAGTTGTTGGTGACCAATCGGGAAAAATCCACATGCTGTACAATAAAATGCTTTCTGAGACCTGATGATAATCAGCTGGATATAACATCTAAGTTTATAATCTTTCGTTGTCCATTTTAAGTTGTACACTGAATCAGCTAGAGATTTTGTCTATTAAGATAATTGTTTATGTAATAGTAATTTTTTAAAGTTTTGAATACCATATCGATCTTTACTTTATCTTTACAATAAAATCCTGAAGACTAATTTTTAATAACGTTACTAAAGAAACACATTGTTACTAATTGCTTTAGAAGATTGTTTTCTCCAAGAGGCCTAAAAATGATGCGTATTTTAGCGAAATATACAAAGGTACTTGTACGAAACTGTTAGGTTGTCGGCAAAAGTCAAACTGAATTGCTACTTAATTCTTATTCGTCCAATAATAATACCCGACATGGTGGAACGTATGTACATCAGTCATGAAAAAAATTAGAAAATTTGATCGATTTTATCTGTGTTCAACAGCTTATATCTACAGTATAAGTGATGATTCCAAACAGTTTATTAACAACAAAGTTTTATATTAACGAAATTTTCATATTCTCAGAATTGGTAAATTTATCATTAAGTTTACCAGTGACTACTGTGCTAATATTTCCAACATTGAGCATTATCTGGATACATTCTTCTGCAATCCTTTATGTATTTTGATAGAGAAGGATACATCTAAGACGCAAATGACCTTTCTATAGGGTATTTCATTTTCATCGCCCTAGGATAGCTTAACAGGCAAGCAAGAAAAGCAGAGCAAGAAAATATACAACGAGTTAATAAGATTTTAGACCTCAGTGTTAATTTGGGCCCTAGCACGGTGCAAAATCATTAACCAGAAAAAGAAACTCTTGGACACAAATTCGTATTACATTGGTATACCTATTGTTGGGCCTAGTGCGGGCCCAAAGCTGATCAAACCATATTCGTATGTACTCGTATTTCTTTATGTAAAATTCAAATTTGCATTAAAGGAACGGTTGACCTTGTTAAAAAAACTCGATGTAGGATCTCACTGGTGCCGATGTGGGCCTGGGCCCAAAATTTTATCAATTCGTCATACAACTCTTATACGAAATACTCTTACTGCTATAAGACCAAGCCATATTTTGATGTATATAAAACTGGAGGGGGGGGGCTATTTGAAAGAATCGAGTTGGATTTGATTGGAACCTAAATGGGCCTTAAGAACAAAAAATCTTTTGATGTTTTATGTCGTATCACATCGTATTTAAATTGAAAAAGCATAGTTGAAGAAGCTAATACTTTGTTTATAAAAAAAATAACTAATTTTGAGACATATAATACACTCCAATCACGACTATTATGTATAATTAAGTTTTAAACTGTTGAATCTAAAATAATTGTGCTTATTGATTTCGGTTTACGATTTTATTATTTGAACATGTAGACTGATTATAGGTTAATATCAATTCATGTATAAGCATAAACTAGTTTCGGCAACATATAAGCATATAGGAGCACCGGAGGTCTTATATTGCATGTGTTGAATGACTGATAAAGAAGAAAAACCTTAAGCTTAAGTCCAACTATCACAAGAACAGTAATTTTAAAATTAAAAATAAGTATTTAAATCATAAAATTAAACCTAACTACCTCAGGGACAGATTCATTTCACATACATAACTCTATTTCACGAAGTACCGTATTTTGTGTTGCTGGACTCGGGATTTGGCATAGTTGATTATGTTATTTGAAAGCTTAATATTAATGAAAAATTGCTGTTGCTTGAATAGCTTGGTTTGAAGTATGCAGATTATTATTTTATTATTTAGACATTAATTGTTAATTAGAAATGGCCATTCCTCGATATTCAAAAAACTAGTTCATTTCCATAAAAGAGTATTTTATGAAAAACGTTTTATGTTTACAGGTGTTAAATTCGACAGTATGATAATTTACAGGTGTTGAATGCTCAACACCTACAAAACCTATTTCATACATATTAAACAATTGTGATCATATATATGCCCATCCATGGTTTAATACCATTATATACGTACTCATACGGACATAACTAATTATTCATTTGGATGTTCAAATAGATCTGTATACAGTCTTATATAATTGAATACACTAAATGCTAATATACATACCCCTTAATTATTATATCATTTAAATAATGTACTGGAAATTATCCAATCAACATCAAAACCTAATCTTCACTTTGAGATAGAAAAATTACCGATATTGTAATATACTTGCTGGACATTATCAGCATTAACAATAGTGAGTTAGTTTTACAGCGATGATTTACCAATATGAGATTTGTGCCAAAAAAGTAAAGATCGATATTTTAATATGATGCATGATTTATACTTCTTCTGTTAGTGTTTCTGCAAAAGTACAATAAAAAAATATCTGCAAAAATGTTCCCATAAAAAGAAATACGTTATTCCCCATCTCTTGGTAATATCCTCTTGAAATTGCCTAAAAGACAAAATTATTTTTTGAATTGATACGTCCCTTGATTTAAAAAAAGAGATTCTTTATTACCTCTCTAGCTCCAACAACGTTAGCGCACATGTTGGAAGCTGATAACAACATGGTTGAAAAGATAATAGGACTAAAAATTTCTTCAATCAGATTGCAAAGCCTAGCATACATTTTCTTAAATTATCTCAAAGAAAAACTTATTCTTATAAAATCAAGAAAGTAAACGCGTAATTGTTATAAACAGAATATGAAAAAACGCTGCCAACTGATTTGGCACTCAGCTTTCTCAAAGAGGTATCGAACATATCATACAGTTTATTATTATGCATATATCAATATCTGTTGATGGATTTAACAAAATATATGAATTATTATAAAGCAAATTTGCTTGTAAATATCATAAATAGCTTATTTTAATATAATATTAAATTTAAGTGTTAACTGCAAATTTATTACGCACAGTTTGATTAGATTATAGAAACTGGTTTTCGAGCATGGATGGGCTACACACATACACACAAATGCACACAAACGTACATACACATTACACAATACACATACACAGTCACATGCATACACATTTATACATACTCATACATACAGACATTTTTATTTTCTCAAGAAGTAATGAATCATGACTTAATTTATATCCTTTAGTTATCGAATTATAGAGGTTTGAAATAAATTCTTAATCACATTGAAACTTTGAAAACGTCGAAATTGATCAAAATCCGTTATATCGAACGTATTAAGCGTTGCAAAGCTTTCTCTTTGAGAAAGCAAAATATAAGCAAATACATCTATTTTTCGATCATATTACACGCTGGCTTTTATACCTTAAAAGTTCTTGATGCCTTTTCGCCAGATTAATCAAACTTGAAAGATCTTTCGCACTCTTATTATTAAACGTTGCTTCTGTATCATATTTTAATATCTAGAAAAATATATCTTAGTTTTCACTATATAGAATTATTAATTTGCTAATTTTTTATTTAAATCTTACTTTGAATTGTACGCAGATGTGTGTTGTTATTTGAGCGAATAAACTATCAATGCTAACCCAGAATAAAGCAGAGAAAATACCTAAATTCAATTCTATATAGTTTAATAAAAAGTAAGTCTTGACATTGCGTATTTCAAAAGGATACTTTGAAAGAAAAATTCTCTGGGAGAAGTCATAGGTACGATTTGCAGCTTCTCGGTTGAGATATTGAAATAAAAAAGTTCTGAAAATGGGAATTTTAAATAAAATAGTATAATATTATTTAAATTATGAATATCTTTAATATTATAAATACTTAAAGTATCTGTTATCAAATACAAAAAATACTCTAAGATAAATTTATTTAACCTTTCTATGACGAGGTACTTTTAAAGATTCATTGCAAAAAAGCCTACAAAGGGTTTATGATATCGTTGAATATAAATTTAAGGTTAGAATTTTAATTCAAAATGGTGAGTCCCGTATGGCGGATCAATTTTTAAAAAGTCATGGAATTAAGATAAAACGGTATTTCGAGGAGTTTCTGTTTAAGAATCCGACGTTACAACTTCAATATTCAAAATGGTGGATCAAATATGGTGGACAAATTTACGAAAAAGATTATGAAATTATAATAAAATGGTGCTTTGGGAGGAGTTTGAACTCGCTCAATACGTATCTGTCCTAGAAATATTAAAATTCAAATGGCGGATCGAATGTGGCGATCAGATTTTTTTAAAAGTTATGGAATTGAGATAAAACGGAAATTCGGGGGGCAGTGGGTGAGAGGAGAGAAGTAACTTTCTGAGTACGAATCTAATTTAAAAATTCCAAAATTCAAAATGGTGGATCCAATATGGTGGATACCGAAATTTGAAAAAGTAGTAGAACTGAGATAAAATGGAATTTCCGACAGTTTTTGAAAGTACGTATTTATTTGAACACTGTAATTTTTTCGAAAATTATTCTGCCATATTAGATCCGTTATTTAAAATTTTTTAAGTTTGTGGTAAGATACGTATTAAATTAAAAGAGCTACCAAAATTTAATTTTATCTCCACCCCATAAATTGTCAAAATTCGTTCTATGAGATTGCATCTGTTTTATTTCATACTAGTACTTTATTAAAAATTAGTCTGTCATATTGGATCCGCCATTTTGAATTTTTAATTATTAGATCAGATTCGTATTCAGCGGGTTCAACTCCCCCCCCCCCCCCTCCAAAAAAGAAAACTTCCTTTTCTCTCATTCCTATTACTTTTTTGAAAATTCGGTACGCCATATTGCATCCGCTAGTATGGATTTTAGAATTTTTAGGTCAGATTCGTATTCAATAGGTTCAGACTCGCTCCCCCCCTCTCCTAAAAAAAATTTCGTATTATCTCAACGAGGTCAAAAACCCCCAAAATTCCGTTATATTGGATCCGTTATTTTGAATTTTTAAATTTCCAATTTCGAATTCTACGGGTCCGAAAACCCCTGTCCCTGTAAGAACCACCCACCCTGAAAATGATAATAACTCAATACTTACATCCTATTGCTACAAGGATATCTAACCAATACCTATAAAAATCAAGAAAATGTTTTTTATAATGCATATTCCAATATATCTAAAAATAAAGTAATAGAACTTGTTAGGAGGGAATAAATATACAATACTAATTGTTTAATTATAACAGCAATACTTCATTCAATTGCGATGAGGAAAATGTGAGCTTAAAATATATCTAAATTATGATTTTTCAGTTTCAAAATAAAATATTCTTCCCTTTAAAAGATATTAACCTGAGCGAAATCTAGGACAACTCAGCGACAGTATGTGATCTGAAGGCCATAAATTGATATTCCCGCAACAACGTAGACAAGTCATATTATCCGCTATTGTATAAAGTCAGCATGTCTCAAAATCACCGAAAGTATTTTTTAGAATCGTCGATTGAAATTCGATAGGCCAGTATCTTTCAAAAAACTTTATTCTTATCGGTGACACGGGATAGTGTCGTACGTAGAACTTTGGTCTTACTGTTTGATTATATTATAACTTTCGATACCAGATCCTACCACCAAACTTAAGCCGCCAAAATAAGAAGAATGAGGTTATCCAGGTTTGACCTTGAATGGGCCGCGTCTTATATTACTGTCCGAAAATAACTGGTAACGACGCGATCTAATACGAAATTAGTGTGGGTATCAAATTGAATATGGCTAAGACTAAAGTGATTGCTTTTGGTTCTGAAAGGTCACAATAAGGGATAACCATTACCTGCGCTGCAAGCTTAAGAAGATCTTCGCACATATATTGTCTAAATAATCTAAGACTATAATATTTTACTCACTTCCTTAGTAACATCATTAATATGTAGCAGTCTCGTTATTTTAAGTCCAATGTTATCCAAGACTCATGACGGTGGATGAAAATGGGATAAAACCCCGTCACCTAAATCAATGCTCAGCAAGCTTTGGAACTCAAGACTACATATATATAATCATTCTCCTCCCCTGGTAGAAAATAGACCAACCGAGATGGCCTGTTCGTCAACGGTTCGTCAATGACGTTGGCCAATACTTACTGCTGTAATTGACCAACGGTTCACCAACGACTGTTCTATTTGTGATTATAAAATTTTATTTTCAAATTATAAATTGAATCATTAAATGTACATCACTAAATATATATTTTACAATAAACCACTGAATGATAAAAATAATAGCGCATATGCTGTCATGAAGTTGTAAAATATAGTAAAATTTTTATTTAAAGTAGGGTTATGGTTACGAATGGTTCAATGTATATGTGTATGTTGTGCCTACCCGCCCTTGTGGCGCAAACTAAGAGCGCGTCTTAAGTTGCGGAGCATACAAATATCTCTCGCAACTACTGGTTTTGGTATCATTTTTGACTATCTATCCAACTTCCCATGTTTTCATACTATACTATAGAATTGATAAAAAGTATTTTTTATTTTATACTTAATTCTTAATTATAATAGTAAATTATATTGTATTACCCTAGTGGAAATGATTTTGATGTCAAAAGTTTACTAGAGTTAGACAAAGTTTGCCAGAGTACGCCAAATGTCTTCCAACTGGCCGTTTTGGCACACATATGACAAATTTTGGCATACAAGATTTCCTCTACGAGGGTAGTAAACTAAATCATCAATTTACTACACCTAACCTCAAGTTTTAATTAAGTGTATATATTTAAATCTGAATTTTTTAAGTAAATTATATAATTACGCTCATATAATGACTTTTTTTTAATCCATAATATACCATAACACTTTACATAGCTTTCTTAAGCAGTATTTAGTGCTTTTGGCCGTTTTTAAGTTTTCAGCATTCGTTGGCCAACGACGGACGGAAAAGCGTTTCAAAATAAGTGGGTTCGTTGGCGCATGGTTGGTGAAACTGCTGGACAACCTCAGTAAAATTGGCCAACGATTTGCGAATCGTTGGTGAACATTTCTACCAGAATCAAGATTCCTACTTTAACGAAATCCTCCACGTGGACGGGTCAGGAGGTTTAACGACATCATAATATATATTAATAATTATCTATGAATTTTTTTCTTAACAAATCCAAAATTAAGAATTCAAAATCCACTCTAATTGGAGTGATTTATTTTATCGATTCTTCGAGTGGCATTTTACTCCGAAATTTTACTCCAATGAGTTTATTGTGTAATTAAATCATCTATACGTATCCGTTTTACCCAAATTTATAAGAAATAAAACATTAAAAAACAATAAAGTGGCCTTTACGGTTAAGTCGGGAATAAAAGTTTGTTATAATCAATTAAGTCGTTTCTGTGTACATATAAACATATATTGTTTTTTGAATAATAGTAAGATAAGATAAAAAACACACTTTTTTGAAATTTAAATGTTGTTAGATGTCCTTAATTTTTTCTTACTTTGAACTTTAACAACATTAGAAATAGGTATGTTACTTACATAAAAGGCGAAGAATCGAATAAAATGACGAAACTTAGAACAACTCCATAGTAAAGCTTGCAAAAATAAAATGTTTTATAAGCTGTGCTCAAAATTAATACATGACTATCTTCCATTGGCCGGTGACGTTTCCAAATAATACCTAATTTTTCAAAAATAATTTGGATTTTGTTAACGGCATTTGCTGTTAAGAAACCCTAAAGTTACAAAATTTATTAATATTGCTGTACTGCTGCATCAGGTTACTTGCAGAATAAACCAATGGATATAGAGAATTACAGCTAATTATGAAACATTTAATCTTTGAACACTAAAAATAATTGATTGAATTACCTTAAGAATACTTTGAAGGTTGGCAATTGACTGACTAATGGCTTGTATCGCTAGGAACGTATTACTTCGCACTACATCCACTATAAACGAGACTTCTAATATAAGAATAATTATTCCTAGTATATTTATCGTATATGTTGGTATTTTATTCATAAACTTGAAGTTTTTGACTTTTTCATTAAAACTACATTTAAACCCAATAAACGATAAAAATTTTAAATTCATCCTAAAAAAGTATTCTATATCAACCTTGATTGGCGACAAGATTTCCCCTGTTAAACAAAATTAAAGCCTTATTAATGTTATTTCTTATTTTATAAGCGCTTAATCTAAGACTTATATATAATGATATAAGAATAAAGAAGACTGTCCTCTATTTTTACCAATATTATTACATGTAAAATCCATTACTGTGTAAAATACATTGGTATATGTGACAATAGAACGTGTATATACTAACCGTTGCTCTGCATGTCACACTCTTCGAATCGGAACTGTCGACGAGCACCTCTTTGATCGCAGTGTCGCGATCGCAATGCATATTTATAGTAAAGTTCTCGTGTACGCCTACTTATTACATTACATACTTATCGTGTGATATTGTTATCGTATATTTTCTTATATTTTATTCTTTCCAATTAATCATTAATGTTAGTACTGGTGAATATTCTTCTAGCTATTGCATACATTGTTGCTAGCTAGTCGATTTACTTCATGCACGCGACGTACGAAACGCTACGGCGTGTAAATTCTCAATGCAATGTACGAACAGAAAGAAAAAAGGTAGATATTTAAAAAAATAATAATCCAACCTGAATGACTGTTAATTACAGAATTATGTAAAAAATAATGTAGCAATACATATAGTAGTATGGAAACATACAGATACTTTATTACCATAGATTTGACCCGGCGCATCATATAATACATTCTAGAACATTAAACAGGTATTTATATTCAGTAAAATATTATTTATTATTATTATAATGGCTAGCTAATAATGCTTAGCAATAATATTGCTTGAATAACCACAGCTATTATAATCTTTTATCCGCTTTGATCATGGCGCAGCTACCATTATTCTCGTAAAATAGATCCATCATTTTATGTTGAACATCGTCTACTGTAAACCTTCATTAATACGAATTTGAAGGGACTAAAATTTTGTTCAGACTAGCAAGGTATTTGTAATACAGAGGGAACTAAGCTTCTCGATAATACGAATTAGTTCATACTAACGAATAATATTCGAACATTTATTAAAATATTATGTCTATTGATTGAATTTTGTAGACAGCACGTCGTAGACAAAGTTTCTTTTGATGCATTGAAAAAATTGCATTTTTGACACAGCCTACTCCTCAATATATCTCTCTATGTTATAAAAATATTTTGCCGACGTTTCAATCGAGACCCTTCTCCATATCTCTCTTTTTCTAAGTTATTTCGGCCTCTTTTTAAAACAGGTCATTTTTTAACACGTGCGTGTATAACGTATAAATGGGACCGGCGCACCCGCAGGGAGACGAAGCCCCTAAGTAAATTATAACCCAATTATGTAAGTAGATTGTTAATTTATTTCAATACTTACCCATTGTCCAAGTAAAATTTTTTCTCTAAGTTTCTACAGTGCTTTAGTCCTGTAACATATGAATCAACATCGATACACATGTACTGTCGCATTAAGCATCTCGATTTAACAATGGAAAAAATCAATTTTTTAGGCTGTAACTTCTTGTATCGGTAGGTATAGGGTTATAAAAGTATGTATACGAACTTTCAGGCCTTCAGATGTAATATATGCAGAGCTATAGGCGCTTAAAAAATGACTTATTAATCATTTTTTGATAAAAAAAATCAATAATGATTTTCATGTCTGATAGAATGCATTTTTAAGGAAACCTACTTTAAAATGGTTTTCCCTTTATTGCTAAAAAGAAATTTCAATTTGCAGGATAAATACAAATTTTTTTTGTGTTTTTAATGTTAAATTAAATCTACATATTTTATGAATTAACAGTTTAAGGTGATGATAAACCCCCTGTCACCGTCAAATACGGAGAACCACGTATTTCATTCAATTTTCAATTTTAAGAAAATATCTCTATCGTAAGTTATTGTTTTTGATTAGGACAACAACGTTTCATAAAGATATTTGCAAAAAATAGGAAATTAAATGAGAAAAGTGGTTTCTCGTATTTGTCGGTGACAGGTGACTTTAGCATCACCTTAATCCAATGTTGAGAGGGGTATTTGCCCGCGGAGTAGTTGTTTCTGTTGTTCTAATAAACATAGTAGATTTTTTGTTAAAGAGTGTATAAGACACTCTAAAATTTTCGTCTACAATTTGCTCTTAGAAGCAATCGTCTTAATTGTAAAGTTTCTGGTTGATTGATATAATAAGTACCTATCAGGAAGATTTTAAGAATTGTTGGCCAGCTGAATTTTGCTTCCTCATAGAGGAAACTTTGTGATGGTAAAAAAGAAAGTTTTGCTAATAACATGTTAAAAACATGTTTTGAGATACTGGGAATCAAAATACACTATTTTTAGAAAATGTCTGTATGGATGTATGTGTGTGTATGCATGTGTGTATGTGTGTGTGTATTTGCATGTGCGTGTGTATGTGTGCATGCCTACGTACGTGCGTGTGTGTGTATGTGTATGTGTGTTTGTGTGTATGGGTGCAGCTCATCAGTGCTCGAATACCAGTTGATATAATCGAATCAAACTGCGTGTGAAAAATTAATTTAGAGTTATAATCTAAACTTAAAAACATATTAGTATAAGTTTATTTATACTTATGAAATTCTCAAGCGAATTTGCTTTATAATAAAATATATTTTGACATATACATAATAATATAATATACTGTATGGTATGACCGATACCTCTTTGAGAAAGCCGAGTGCCAAATCAGTTGGCAGCTGTTTTTAGGATGTTAACAAAGAATATTGAGAAATATTACATTATTGGAAAATATTTTATTCATAATTAGTCAATCCTAGTAATATACATCAGGGGTAACATTTTTATCAGGTTCGACATTAATTTTAAGCGTACAATGTTTGCTCTTTCACTAGAGTCGAACTTAAATATAAAAAATTATACTATAATTTTTGCTTCTTCAAAGAGGAAGCTTTGTGATACGTTTTTGTTTTTTAGCAGTTTTTCGAGTTTTGGCTTTTAGTTTTTCGTTTTCTTTTTGGTACGTTAAAAAACAATATTATCGATTCAGTGAAAATGCAATTGACGAAAAATAATAAAAAATGTAAAAAAAAATTTACCAAACTTTATTATATATAAGAAACTTATAAATAACTTTTAAAAGAAAGTATAGATCATTTTTAACATAAAAGAACAAAAAAAGACTTACTTTTATTCAATTTTCTTCACAGCCTTTAAAAAATCAAAAATAGGCAAAATAACGTGTAATTGGAATAAATAGCTTTGACTAAACTATGAAAATTTTTAGCTTAAAATGTAAAATATCATTATATTGTTGTTTCTACTTGTTAAATAAGAGTTAAACCAACTTTTAAAACATTAAAAAAAAATTTCGAAATTAACTGAATATTCATAATATTCAATAAATGCATCATAAAAATAATTGAAGTGCTACTTTTTAGAGATTTTCTATTGAATTTGACCTCAAGGTTACATTTGTGTTCAAACTATATCTGAGTAACGTCTCGATGGATCGGGATGAAATTTATTCACAAATTAGAACATTTATTCGCTTTAAAATAATTATCTATGTTCAACTTATATATGCCATATATTATACTTGTCAAAATATGGCAGTATGGACTTTTTTATATAAATTTTTGTATTACGCATTTTAAAAATTGCTTTTTTTAAGCAATACTTATGCAATTTTTCCAGCATAAATTTTACCTTATTTTATATACCTTGTTCAAGATATCCGATTAAAAAATATTCAAACAAATTACGTCTCTATATTACTAATCGGTTTTGATACACAATAAATTATGCTCCGATTGCGAGTCTACAGTGAAAAACTCAAAATATCTGGATATTTATCAACTACTGTAAAAGTTGTACCCCTAATTAATGATCATAAAACTAAATACAAAAATTTTTTGGGCAATTTCATCCTCTTTATTAAAAGATATTTGCAATAAATACTAATTATTATTAAAAATTAATTATAAACAATATACGTATTGAGTGTTCTATGTCTACATGCTTTAGATATTGTCATAAACCGTTGTAATCTTTTTTTACACTAATATAAAAGCAACTGCTAACTTAGCTTAAGCAGAATGCTTTCTGAAAAGTCCTTAATAATCAAGACAGAGAATCCTTTAATTCAATCGATTCCACTCGATTAGATTGAATGAAAATCATGCATGTTCTAAGAATATATATGTACTTATATATTTTCAGTACAAAGTGCTTAAGAAATTAATTTCCATTTGAAAAAATATAGCTACTTTAAAAATTGATACATTTTTCAAATTCGCGTATTTTTTTAAATAGCTTCATTACAGTTTTGAAAGACATACTTAAATTTAAAGAAAATCAGGCGGATTATGTGCTTATTTTTTGTCTACAATAAAAACTAATTAAAATAATTTTTTCATTAAAAATTTTTTTGAATAACTAATTATATTATCCTAAAACTACTGCTAATTGCTTTAGTAGAATGCTTTCACAAAAAGAGGTTCTGAATCATCAAGTCAGAAAAACTTTCAATTTAAATTAACAATGAATTAATGTATGCTAATAGCAACTCATTATACATACAAGCGTTGAAGCATACACACATGCGCGCATACGTACACGCACACATACGCACACATACATACACACTAGCATATATTCGCTAACGTGTGTGTGCCATACTCAATACCAACGCACGTGAGCGCACACGTGCGCGCTAGTATGTACAGAAAATCAAGTCAAAATGTAGAATAGTTCGATTTATGCAGGACAAACTAGTACAAGCGACGCCGCGACTGCCTATACGCGAGGCTACCGAGCTACGACGCGCGGATTGACAGAGCTGATCGGATACGCGAATGGGACGGCGCGCATTGTACCTGCAGCTGTTCGTATATAGGTACAACGCGGGTCTGCTCACAGCTTGCAGAGCCGCCGACCGGCATAACTATAAAACCATCACAATATGTCTATCTATATTATATAGTTGTTTGTAAAACTTATAAGAATAATTTACGCCCTACTCGCCCCCCCCCCCACCCTCCCTAGCCACGCCTCATCCCCATCGGCCTCACACGTAGATTCCAGAAGCTTCTGGTACACGAAAGGCTTAATATAATGCAAAAAGTCAGCCAATAAATTGAAAATAAATTAGTTCTTAAAAAACTAGTTTCTCATAATTTTAGCGAATACTTTGTCACAACATACTGTAACTAGTGCATATACTTATCACCTATTTGTTAATTTACTTCATTAATATACTGCCGTATCAATTCTTCTTCTACAAGTATTTTTCATAAACTATAACAAAGGCATAATTTAAACAATAAAAAAAATAACGCTAGTAGTAATAACAGTAGTTTTAGAAATATTTTACCATAAGTAGTTATGCCTTCACGAAGTTCAATTATACCTACTATCTCATCTAATAACTTGTTACTATAGTTGAATAAATACTACCTTACGCAACTGTTGTTAACTGTATTTTGCCTGGTATGTGTGCTTGTTCGACTTTAAATTTGAGACACAATAATAATTTCAGGATAATTAGCTTGTTGTTTGAAGCATCATATAATATGAGAATGCTGTATTAATAACCTAAAAAGTATTATTATAATGCAGTTAAAAAGAGGATAAGACTACAAAACTTTCATTGATTACCATTGTGAGTCGTTTATGGCCGATTGGAAAAAATCCATATGCTGTGAAGTAAAATGGATTTTGAGATCTCATAATGAGCATTTGAAGGTATAGCCTAAACTTGTAATCCTTTTCGGTCCATTTACAATTATAGAATGAATTAGCTACCGAACTTGTCTGTCACAATGGTTTAAATAAATTAAAGCTATTACAAAACAATAAAGATCAATGTAACACGTTCACGTTATTAAACGTATTGTTTAATACCTGCTCAGTTAAATTTTCGGCAAAGGTACAATAAAATACTATTTGAAGGAATGTGTTCGTAAGGAGAAAGGCATGAAGTGATGCATCAGCGTAGTTTCCTTTTGAAATCGTCTAGAAATACGTCAAAGATTGACTACTTTTATGTATTTGAACTCGATTTTTAACAAAATATTTTCATATACCTCGCTTAGTTCAAAAACATTAACACATATGCTCAATCCTGATAATACGACTGTTGTCAACACTACTGGACTAAATACATTTTCAATCAGGTCGCAAATACTATTAAATGTTACTTAATATGTCATTAATTCATATTTTTAGATAGATAGCATCGATCGCCTTACAGTGGGATGAAACATAAAAAAAGCGGACATGGCCTCATAATCGCTTATAATTTTCAGAAAATTGCACAAATTTGGGTATATAAAGATTTAAGATCGAATTGAACTAATTATAAAAGATAGATGTTCTAATATAGCCGAATATGATGAAAAATGATTGCATTTTGCATTATTGAGGATATTTGCATGAAAAGCTACGCTCGATTCAAAATTGTGAAGCAATTTAGGTGGCAAAATGGGAGGCCTCGAGATGCCGCATATTGCCAACGACTAACCAGTTAGTTTTTAAAAATAAAATGATTTAGTAATTATTTGTTTAAACAAATTGTTTAAGCAATTTGATTTTTGCCAGTTGGACAGTCTCATTGGTTGGAAGCATTGCGATTATATTTTACTTATATACTTTACGCGTATGTTGCAAACGCAAAATGACACAGAGTAATTCAAAAACTTCATAGTTTTTTCTATAAATCATATCCAGAAAGTTCACTTTACCAAAAACAAGTTACTTAACGAAAAAAGCATTTTATAATTGAGACACCAAACCCGCACTTTTTTAAACTTGTCTTTAACAAAGAAATAGAAATCACAAAAATTCACGTGCTGAACTAAGTTGCAACTAGTTGCAAAATTTTCAAGCGTTTTCTTACACTTGAATATAGTTATAAAACAAGTATTATTTTGATCTAATTTAAAGCTCATTGAAAGTACTTAAGTGCTTTTTCTTATTTTCAACGTAATTTTTTAATAATTTTTAAATAATTTATTATTGTTTCAAATGCGAGTTACAAATTAATTCATAACCATAAGGTAAGATAAATGTTGCCATAAGATAAGATAAAGTTACTAAATTAAAAAATCTTATATTTTTTGTCATAATGAACATCAATATAAACATTAAAAATTATAAACATTTATAAACTTTCATGCGTTGAATATTATTTTATGTAAAGATTAAATTAAGTAGAAATAATTCAATAAATTAAAGGTATAGAAAGTGCAGTAGTTTTGGTAATACTAATCGGTTAATAGTATATTACGCAACTAGGGGCGAAAATGGGTATTTCCAAGCGAGGATGATGAATGAGCACGAGTGGAAGTCAAGGGCGCGCTAAGCGCATACAGAAGGCCATTCTTTGTCGTCTACAAAGTGACGAAGTGAGAATTTTCCAGAATTTTCTAAAATTTGTCAACAGTTTCCAAATTTTCTAAAAGCTTTATTAAGGAAATGGAGCAAAAATAAATAAAGGGTACCGCAAATACTCATTTTCGCTACCGAAAATAAAAGGTAGCGAAAATCAGTATTTTCGCTACCAATAAAAGGTAGCGAAAATAAGTATTTTCGGTACCCTTTATTTGACGCTCGGAAAACTCTATTTTCACTCCACTTTATAGGCGCCGAAAATGGTCTTTTTTATTCACATGTTATAAAAGAAGAATTCGTTGTCTTCTTAAATTTACTTTTTCGATATATTTAAAATAAAAATAATGATATTTCACATCAAATTAAATATTTAAAAATGTTCTCTTTTGTTTTAATGTCCGAATTTTTTATGTTTTGACCCACTTTGCGTCTTTAAAAGTAGTTAGTAGTATAAAATAATACCTTAAAAGTTCCTGATGTCTCTTCACAAGAACAACAAAATTCTCCTTTAAACGATCCGTAACGCTCTCACGATTGATCAAATTGTCTATGTCATATTGTAATATCTTTAAAGCATAATTAGTACGTAAATTATACAATACACTTGTTTAGATCATTATTAATCCGTTACCAATACCTCTAGCTGTAGAGAAATGTGAGTTGTCAACTGGGCGAATAGAGTATCACAGCAGACCCAATACAGGGCCGAAGCAAGAAGTAGATATTCTTCTTCCAGGAGAATGGAGAGATAGGTGGGTGTATCGTTTACCGGAAAAGGGTATTTCAAAATGAAGACTCTCTGGGAGTAGTCGTAGGTCTGATTCGTAAATTCATGGTCATGGTATTGAAACAGAAAACTTTTAAAAATTCATACGTTCAGGAAATACAATAATAGTTTAAAAAGAATACATTCAAACCATTTGAGGACTAATTTTTAAAGATTTGCATGTATCTATATCTATTCTAAATAAAAAATCACAGCAATAATATTCGATTGAAAGGTCTATACAGATAAAATTCAGCACTTGTTTGAGATTTAAGATTTGAAATAACTTATTTTCATTGTACTGATTTCGTTGACGGCTAATGTAATACTATAAGTTGTTAAAATGAAGCATCATTAAACCAAACAGTTTGAAATATATATTATCAAAACCTAAAACTTTTAGTTCAAAGTCTTAAGTATAAAGATGCTGCTGTTTAGAATAAACTGAAGCTACTATTAAACTGTATTTTTAAAGTAGAAGATAATAACTATAAATGATTTTATTACCGAGTAAAAATGTATATATCGCTATAATATTATTTGTTATATAACGTTAGTCCTCGATTTTTTCGAAATAACTTTGAAATTTGCATACGAATGTTTGCCATGTATAAGACAAACATTTGTACAGAGATGGTTAGGTGAACATATTTACACACCCTTTAATATTATATACATACTTATGTAGAACTGAACAGAAACTTCAGAAAAATAAATTACACGTACTCACTGAAGCGGTGGTAAACCGAAGCTAAAGACGGCACTTAATGTGACAATGATGAAAACTTTACAGAAAACGAGAGTTTTTGCAGCTCCCCTTAAAATTTTTTTACGATATTCATCCTTTGGGGGATTTTTCTGCCAAACAATTGTTATCTCTTGCAATATTATTTCTAACTTTGTAATTGTATTTGCCACTTGATACCCCTAAACTTATAGATTTTATTTATAAGATGTACGACTTATGATTTAAATTGCCATTGTATACTTGACGTAATAAAAATCTGATCAGACGTTGTGAAATTCTCCAATGAGATTAGCTTGAAGACAGTTGAAGGTAGATTTTATCCATTAAAGTTAGACTCATTTTTAAAAATGTGTGATCAGATCTTTTATTTGAAAAGAGTGCACTTACTACCTATCTCTTTTGATTTCAATTGAATGAATCCAAGCCGTCATCAGCAATATTTAATATTAAAAATGCGTTAATAATGAAAAGTAGCAATTAAAAGTACCTTACTAATGCAGAGTATATTAGAGAAGAGATGACTGCTGACTTGTGTTGCTAAATATTTTTTATCATGCGTTAAAGAATCTGTAATCTGGATAACTTGCAGAATAGCAGCAAAGATACCTAATCCGTTTGTCATAAATATTGGCATCTTCTCTAAGAATCTTTTCTTTTTAATAGTTTCACTATTCTTCAAGGTTACTTCCAAACCAATGCAGGATAGAATTTTTAAATTCAAACCCAAAAATTTTTCAATGTCGTCTTCTGACGACGATTTTTTATCTATTTTATAAATAAGAAGCATTGTGTACACGGCATATACACCATTTACATCCTACTATATATTAAGACGTATATTAATATCTTTTTTATAGAAATAATCGTCGGTAGATTTTATTGCAGTTGTTAAATATTATTTGAACATAAATAAATATATAAAACAATGTATAGTCCGTGGATTTATTCTAAATCATTCATATTATCGTATTTTCTCAGATAATACACGTTATTAGTAACTAAATATTAATATACATGTCTTGATAGTATAATATACATTGAATGCTTACTTTTGGTCTTCATGTCACGATACTTTGATCCACACTGAGCACGTGTACCTCTATTGAACCCTCAGATCGTCCGAAGTAAACTGCATATTTAATAGTCTTCCGGTGAAGCCATTTATTATCCCTCTTGTATTTTTCTCTTTTCGTACTTTTTTTCTGATGCACCAAGAGCTCGTGTGATGCTTTGTCTCATTTATATCTTATTAACGGCGTATAGAAGTACACGCGTATCCCTCGATATTGTTGCGTATCGACTCCACCTTTAGAATATTTTATTTACCTCGAGTAGTATGCGAATATTTCTTATTTCCTTTCGTAAGATGGTAAAACCGAAGACATAGTTTTTTTAGCACTAGTAAGAAAGTATATACCTCTATACAACATGGAAACAAGTTGTACACGATGCTCTGCATGTAGCGGATACCTTGCTTCGTAAAAGTTTCCAAATAAACTACTTGAACATTTCTTATTAGAATGTATCCTACATTGTACACGTGTATTTCAGTTTAAAAATATCTGCCTTTATTACGTTTTTATATTTCTTGGGAAAACTTTCACATAAAATATGGCATATATATTTTGTTTTATGGAATATTTAGTTAAGTAGATACAATAATAGATATGATTATATAATTCATTAGAAACGAAGTTGAAGTACTATAAACATAAAATAAAATTAATTTGAATCTAATAGTACATTGTGCAACTAAGGGGGAAAATAGACTTTTTCTAAGCGAGGATGATGATCGAGGATTATATCAAGTGCGGAAGTAGACGATTACTGCGAGGGCGATGCAAGCCTAGCTGTGACAACCCGAGCAGCTCCAGGTGAGCCGAGGAATGTCGAAGGCTGCCGAGGCTAGGGTTGTAACCAGCAAGAGCGTTAAACGCCTTCTGCCCGTGGCGCACACGATACTTTGGTCCGAAAGGACGACTTTTCGTGCATATATAAAGCGGGTAGAAAGTGCGTTACTTTTCCGCCCCAGGGCAAAATAGTAATACAATTCACTCTAGGTCGGAATAATAACGCACTTTCCACCCAAGAGTTTTATTTTCCTCCCGCTTTATATGCACGATAAAGCATACTTTCGGTGCAAAGATATCTTTTCAATGCATGTAAAGCCCATAGAAAATCTAAATTTCTCCGAGACGGAAGGAAATAGTTTTTTTCCCGCTCTGACCGAAACATACTTAAAAAAACTTGAAGTAGTGTATATGTGTGTGTGTGTGTGTGTGTGTGTGTGTGTGTGTGTGTGTGTGTGTGTGTAAATGTGTGTGTATGTATATATGAAGTACTTCCTATATATATATATACATTTTTTCATTATTAAATTTGTGTGTAACGGACGACTCAAAATTCACCATTCTCCATTGGCTTCACATGCACAAAACAGGCCTTACATGAACTAGTTAAATAGTACATTGTGAAACAAGGGGATAAAATCAGGTTTTGTGAGCATGATAATTGAGTACTCGTGATAGCCTCGGGCGCATTCGGCGCCGTCGACTTCTATTTGTAGAGGTAGCTTGTCCATCAGCAGCGGAGAGTGAGTGCAACTTATTTTTCAAATGACGAACTGTGATACAGAGTTTGTGATGATTTGATTGTTATATACCTTACATATTTCTATCAATCACAAAATAAAAACTAAATCTATCTACCTAGCTTTAAAATTTTGTTACTTGAAAATTAATGAGAAGGTATATTGACTATAATGAAAGATTTAATTCTTGTAGTTTTTAATTTCTTTAATTTTTATAGCACGTTCTATATGAGTACAAAATAAAGTCTGAGCCACATATTTTAGGCATTATTTAATTTATAAATCAAGTTGTTGGTGAAAGACCTTTATTTATTTGCATCCATGCGCATTCAATTTCATCGCAGATTAAAATATTTTTTTTTCATTCTTAAAATTAATATGAAGAAATTGTTCACTTTAGTTTTTTTTTTATTTTTTAAATGCAATATTTTTTCCAAATTTGAGTGTAGGCTTACCTTAAGATAAATTATTATTATATGTCTTAACTCGTATTTTGTAGCATTATATAATACGAGAAAGATGTATTTATATGAAATTTTTTTCTAATCCATTATTTTATTTTTAATATAGGGTAAAACCTCCGATTACTGCCACTTACCATATTACTGTCACCTTAGGTTCTTTTAGATAAAATGTCAAATTATCCTTGTAAAATCATAAATAAGAGAATTATTAATAAGAAATTATAGTTATAATTCGGGAAATACAACAAAAATTGCAGTATT
The DNA here is from genome assembly GCA_949152435.1 of Gastracanthus pulcherrimus. Taxonomy (NCBI): domain Eukaryota; kingdom Metazoa; phylum Arthropoda; class Insecta; order Hymenoptera; family Pteromalidae; genus Gastracanthus; species Gastracanthus pulcherrimus. The sequence goes on along the minus strand of OX424572.1, from coordinate 217,336,652 downwards.
TTCTGTGTTATATCTAGTATTATAATATTATAACTAATGTTTGGGTGTTAGTAATTGGTTCAGGAGTTCTAAACCTTTGCCTATTACTGTCATGCCAGAGCGTAAGCGACCTAATCTCTCTTCTGTTCGTGAGATATTTGCACCAAACAGCTACTATTATGTATCATTATGCATGTTTGTTTATTTTTAGCTATAAAATTACATATTTATTCAAAGAATTTACATTTAATACAGATTCTCTTGTGCAAAAAATGGAATTGTTTTGATAATAACTTGTACATAATTCATTTGAAAAAAGTGGCAGTAAATGAAGTGACAGTAATAGTATCCAACTTTCTTTAACCTTTAGAGTACCGGAGAGCCACTATAATAGCCCAGAATAAAGTTTTTCAGTTTTGTGTGAGTATATGCAAAGATTGCAGAATTCATGCGTGAAATACATTTGTCGTATTAGAAGGAGAGAGCGCATCTCTCCTTACAGGAATAGACTGGGTTGATTTACTATAGAGGGGAGAAGGGCGTTCTTTGCGGCGGTGTTTATGTATAACGCACTCGATCAGGGACGTCTTTAGAAATGATGGGGCCCTGGGCCGGATTTCTTTCGGGACCCCTGTAAGAAATTTAAATTTTGTTGTTTTTTAAATTTTTTATTCGCTTTATTTAGATATTGTTTTGATATTTATAGAAGTATTAAATTAAAAATTAATACAAATTTTGAAGTTTCAAAAATAAAACCGTCAATTTTAAATCAACCACCTTAAGATGATAAATGAACAATAGGAGGATTTTTTAAAACACCTGTCATATCATAAAAGAAAGTTAAACAATAAAACAGTAAACCCAAAAAGTTGGGTTTAGGTTTTAAGATTTATTATTAACATTTTTCTAAGGCTTATCAAAACATAGCATTTTTATTAAATGAACTTAATATTAATTTAATCAAGATCTTATTAAATTCTTAATACGATTATTTAATGTAGAAGCAAGTAATACAAAAAAATTAGAGCAAATTTATCGGTGTGTAGCGTGAAAGTATCACTTTATGGATTAAAATGAGCACTTTAGTACTTATTTGATTATGGTAATTTAATTTTAGTTTCAACTATATGTAAAACAAATAAGACAAATAAGGTGGGGCCAAATGGGCCTTTATTTGGGGCAAATGGTCACTTTTTTTTGTATTCTGTCTTATCTTAAACTTGTTTTCACTTTACCAACATATAGTTTATACATTTGAGTGCTATTAAAGAAATTTTTAACTTTCAACGAAGCATACATTTTTAAATAATAGAAATATCAGTTTTGCCCCGTGTATATATTGCCCCTTTCTCCCCTAATAGTGGGGGAACCTTAAATCAATTTATACTCTCCATGCATACTCCAAACTCTACACACAGACTCACTCACATAAGTATGTGTAGGCGCACATACGTTCCAACATTAAATTATTATTTAATAATAAACTAATAAATCATTATTTAATTCATGGTTTGTAGCATCATATAATACGAGAAAGACGCATTTATAATCTGAAAAAACATGTACGTTCATTATTAAATTTCGAATATAAAGATTTTCATCTTCAAAATTTTATTTTTACCGATGTAAGTTGTTTATGACCGATTGGGAAAAATCCATATGCTGTACAATAAAATGGTTTTTGAGATCTCGCGATGATCAGATGAATATAGACTCGTAGCTTATGATTCTTTGATGTCCATTTACAGTTATATACCGAATCAGCTAAAGATCCTGTCTATTAAGACAATTTATTTATGAAATAATACATCATTTCTTTTTAACAATTTGTTTAAGTTAAAATAACACTACCAATTCCTTCTTTACTCGTATCAATCAACGTATTTAAATCAACGTATTTTTATGTAAAACAAAATTCTATTTTACGTAAAACAAGGTTTTACTATCAACATGATATACAAAATATATAATTAAGTTTTGAATTTTTCAATGATTTTCTGAATTAGACATTAGCTTATTTCCTCAAATAAATAGTATTTTAGGTTTAATTTTTCAACATATTCACATTTCAATAGTTAAAGCTGAATGGAATAATCTCAAAAACTTTTAGATTTAGAAAAAAAAATTGTAATACAATTATTTCACTTATGAATTTGGATGTGTTTAGGGCGTTTGGTCCGATAACTGACCTGGTCTAATTCCTGTGCTTTTATTTTAAATTTTAGTTTGAAAAGAAAAATCTTTAACTATGAAGAAATATAATATATTTAAAATTTATGTATTTGTCGAATACAGATGTTTATATGTTGCGATGATCGGTTTTTTCATTTCTTCCACAAAATCGGTATTACAACGAATGGCTAATCTGTAATTGTAACTTAACTTCTTTATAAGGACATTTGTTAACTTCCCTTAACCCCCGAGTTGTTAAGATTTCTTCAAAGTTTAGAGCCGAGAGTCTATCCTCTTCTCGACATGTCCAATACACATTGTCAAAATCCTACCATACAAACTTATTGTACAAATTTGGAAGCCCAAAGCCGGGCCACGCGGTTCTGACCCGCACGCTCCACTCTACCTGCTCAAAGATCACACAGTGAACTTGCCTGTAGCATCATTCAGACGTAGAATATTGAGCTATGACTTTGGAAATATGTTTTCAACACGCATGGGTACGCATAAAAGCAATAAAAGAAAAAATTTTCTTGACCATCTATATGCAATTCCCCCCTTAAGCACTACCATTGCTAACCATTAATGGCTGGCCACTATGATAATAATAATAATAATAATAATAATAATTATAATAATAATATACCTTTAAATAGTTTTAAATTTGACCACCAGATGGGGACTACTTTGCTTGGACCTCTAATGTAAAATCCGCATCAACAATTCATTTTTATAAGAAAATATAGGAATTGTATCACTAAGCAGCTATCAATATTATTTTTGTCAGCTTAAAAGTATCACCAATGTCATTTATGCCAGGTACTGAATATAATAAAAGTAAAAATAGAACTTTTAAACGTATTTATTATTTTGCTTCTTTTGCGATGTATTGCATTGAGTGCAAGCCTTTTCATGATACATTTACTGGTAGGAGCGTAGGTAAAAGTCATAAAAAATATAAACTTATCCTAGGAAACTTATCGTGAGACAGCGAAAACGAGACGAAGACAGTTTGAAGTGTAAAAAGAGGTGTTACATATTACTATCTTATCTTAAATTTATTTGTAATAATGGTATGCATTATATACATTAAAAAATATTTTAATCAACAATATTGTTTCATAATCTATCCTATACTGTTTCATAAGTTTAAATTACAAAATTTAAATATATACATATATCTCGACATATAGACTTGTCATTTTTATTTTTCCCCACAGTATTAAATACAATAAATAATTTCATATTGGAACAATTTATAAAGTTTAAGGAATCTAATTGTAAGTACCAATGAATATACAGCGTTCTTTTATTTAGCAGGCTGACAGGATAGCAATACAAATGTTTAATCCTTTCATTTTCAATACATTTTTTCTCAAAAAAGAATTCTACAAAAATTAGATTGAAAAGGCTTCAAATTACAAAAAAGTTTTTATACAGTACACTAAATTTATGCTTCCTCCTCGAGATATTCAATAGTGCCATATAGCTACAACGGAAAGATATGATAACTAAACAATTAATATGAATGTTCACACATATCATATACGTACTGTAATGGTCTTTTCTTATCGCTTCTTAAGAGTGAAATAATTTACCAACAACTATGTTGATATTCAGCACTTTTTTCGAAAATGCTTGCTGCGTAATAGTCTTTATGTACGAACGCGGCGTATGGAACGCTGTGCAGCAAAAGATGTAAAATAATGATCTCAATTTATTCTATTTCAAACGTACTTAAACTACATATTACGTACATGTACTCAACTATATAGACAGTATGTACACGAATGATTAGACTCATTTATTATTATAACAATTGGATAATTTGTTATAGCATTTACCTTACACTACAATACTTTTACCTCGTATTCCCGTTATAACTATATGGCTACAAAATAAATTACTCTCCTAACTCAAAAAACAAAACAATATATCCTTGATTTTCGTCCGGTAGCCGTAACATCATAAATATCTTAGAATTATCTCACATTGAGTATCGAACAATCGAATTTGTGAAAAATTGATTTTATCTACAAAAAATCTACTGTAAAATAAATAATTATTTAAAAAACCGCTCTCCATACTAATAAAATATGTTCTCTGGACAAACTAGAATACAACTATACCTCAAACTTTTAGATAGATTGAATAGTAACCTCATAAATGTTATATGATTTTTATGTGTCATATGGTTACAGTGGGAATGAAAGGGTTAATGAGCATGTATAATTTTCGAATTTCAGAAAATCGTTTTCTCTCTTTTTTTCTGCGAGGGACTCGTTATTGAGACTCCGAAATATAAGTACATATGAGCGTTCACTCGATATGACTTCCTTGTAACCGTACTTATAAGCCGATTAGAATTAATAAAATATATATTGTCCCAAAACTCAAAAGTTTCTGAGATTCCAGTACATAATTTTATTTATATAATATGTATTTTGATTATAGCTTATGTTATCAACAACGATATAAATACGACTATTAAGAATGCCTTTCAGTCAAAAATCTATTTCTTGTATCTTGGCACTGCAACTTCTGAAACTTTGGCACTGCCCTAAAAAGGCCTTTTTGAGCTGAGTTGAAGTAAGAAATTGACTAAAATATCACCATTTTCAAAACGACTTTGACGATGAAATACTTAATTTTCAACAATATGCTCTGAATATAAATGTAGAAAAAAATTTAATTGAAGTGGAATAAGAAAAATACAATAATTAAAGCTTCTACAATTATGAAGTCATGTTTTTCAGTATTTGATTTTTTAGGTATATTTTTATATATAAATATTTATATTTTTGGATAAACTTATTTAGTTGCAAAACGATTTCATAAATGACTTCATTATACCATAAAAGCAATTCAGCCAAATTTTAAGTCATTCCGATAAAAACCTCATCATCCAAACCATTTTAAATTCGAATAATTAATAAAAATATTGCCTCTGAAATAATCAGTATTTTTGCAGAAATATTTTTCCTAGCTAACAAATGTGAGTTTTGATTTGCCAATACTTTTAGATTTCTATTTATTGAGTAGCATTTTTTTACTTCTTTTTAACCTTTTTCTTAGTGGTTCTTCTACCTAGTGTCATTATTCGTGTCTGATTTAAAAGTGAAATTTTATTAAAATTTAATTAATAGAGTTTTTGTTAATTACAAAATAGTATATGATCTTTTTACTTAACTATAGTAGCAATACAACTCGAAAAAAATAATTTGGACATACGTAATATGCGGTTTTCTGACGCATATAATACATATACATACAAAATAGAAATCTAAATGATTTGAAAAATCAATTTTCTTAGATTTGACATATTTCAACTGGGCAGCATTCTTAAAATTGATACAGCAGAAGTAGGTAGTTGTTTAATTAATACTAAGCATCCTTTATACCTCTTCTGTCAGTGTTTCTGCAAAAGTACAATAAAATAGTATCTGAAAAAACGTACACACAAAAAGAAAAAGATATCTCCCCGACTCTTGGTAATATCCTCTTGAAATTGTCTAAAAGATGCAAATAATTATAAATAATTAACTAATTGCAAAAAATATTTATTTTTATTAAATACCTCTTTAGCTTCTAAAAGGTTTATGCACATATTAAACGATGATAGCAACATTGTTGAAAAGATAATTGGACTAAAAATATCTTCAATCAGCTTACAAATCCTAAAATATATATTTTATTAATCATCTTAAGCTCAAATTATAGAAAATTAGACAAACATCTTTGTACGGACATTAATTTGATATTAATTTTATTTATATTAATACCTTAACAGTTCCTGATGCCGTCTTACAAAATTAATCAATTTTAAATGATCTCCCAAACTTTCATTATTGAATGCTGCTTCGATATCGTATTTTAAAATCTAAAATATAATTTGATTCATAAGTGTGGTTATATAGTGTAGTTTTACCTTACACTATTTATACAACAACATTTACTTTAAATTGTAAGCAAATATGGGTTGTTAATTGAGCGAATAAACTATCACTGCTAGCCCAAAATATGCATGATGAAAAAAGTAAATATGTTTCTTGAAAAAGCATTGAAAAGTAAATCGGTATGTTATTTACTTCAAAAGGATATTTAATGAATAAAATCCTCTGAGAAAAGTCATAGGTGTGATTCAGCGATTTTCGATGTTGATATTGTATTAAAAATTTTCTAAAAATTGATACGTTAGAATAAGAAAGTGCAATGTTAATATTACTATATTTACTGATATATTTTATGATTGTATATGTGCATGTGTATTTTAATATTAAAATAATAATTGTTTCGGTTCCACCCAGAATGATAATTCTACATAACGTATATTACCTACTTACACGAATGGTGGCATACCGTATACAATGACGCCACTAAAGATGATGGCGAGATAAAATTTGCAGAACGAAAATGTTCTTTCAGCCTTATTCAAAATTTGCTCTCGCAGGTCATCTCTTGGGCGGTATTTATTCCAAGCAACTCTTAAATTTCCCAATCCTTTTTGTATATGGTCGATGGCTTTTGCAACAAGAAAACCCTAAAATTATTTAATAAATTATTCTACTATTGAGAATATTTGATATTAATCAACGTATTCTCGATGTATAATACTCTACCTATAATGCCTTCAGTGAAATATTTACCTATACAAACCTATTTCATTTGTTAACTACATAGTTTTGCTTTCTCAGAGAGAAATCTTTGTAACAACGCAAATGTTGGAATCTGGTATTTTGATAAATTTCAATTTATTTAAGGTTACTGAATCTGTCTATATAGGCTGTTAACAGAATTAAAATTTTGAAGAAAAACGCGTTTGAACAATGAAAATTAGGCATGTGACTATGTTTTTCAGGAAAAATAGGTGTTTTTTACGGTTTTCTAAATATAGCAGAAAAAGGGGTTTTTACTGCACAGTTAATAACTGTGAACACAAAGGTGATCAAATTTCCTCCCAAAAAGTATATAAAAGTAGAGGAAAAGACCTTTAATTTGAGTTTTTGTTCGTTGAAATTGGATGTTCCGGTGCAAAGTTATGACCAATTGAAAATAGGGTAATAATTCTTTTCACAGATGTTTCTCAATCAGTAGCTGGGTATAATAACAGATATGGTTATATTAGACCGATGGTAGAGTCTAGAATCATAATGCCATCAATTGAAAATAAGAAAGATTTCAAAGCTAAAGAGTACGTGAAAGTAACATATTTGATGATTCTTCTTACTTATTATGATGCGATTCATGCTCCTACATTAACATCAATGACAAAATCATCCTTTTTATTGAATTTTTCGTAATTATTTAGCAAATTTTATATTTTTGCAGGATGTACAAGTAGAAACGACGTTTAAGTACGTTTTCACGAAATTTCTTTTTAGTTATAAAATATCTTCAAATATATCTGAATTCATATAGTTTACAAAAAAATTGTTAATTTGAACGTGCGCCAACTTACATAAAAGAAACATGAGCAAAAGAAATATTTGGCATTTTACGTGATTTTTATCAAAATTTAGATGTACGGCGGAATCCATAGATGAAATCCTCCATCTTCAGGGTTCGGGAGGTAACTCATATGATAGACAAGACACCTTTGAAGGGTCAGGTGTTTCAGCCTAGTAGGTAGTGAATCATGGAGAGTGTGAGTAGTGCCCGAGTTGTAATTTAATATGGCGTACTCGACTTGATCGTCATTGCCGAATCCGGGCAAACTCTGGCACAGGATAAGGTATGTAATGGGGTAAATTTCCAGTCGGTTCTGGATTTCCCGAACTATGGTAATTCGAAACTTTACCGTAACAGAGCGCACAAACGTTTTATATTTCAGTATTATAACAAAAAAATTGCTTAACGCCTGGTGGTACAGTACTCGGATAAAAATTAAAACGCAAAACATAACCTATAGAAAGAAATTTAAAAGTAGCAAAAGTATACAAAGTTCTTTAAAGTATTTTAAAAGTATACTAGTAAGATATATAGTAAAGCGCTTGCTTCCTAAGGGCCCGTTTATAGTGAAGACACAAGGTTGTATCTGGATGCGTCTAGATACATCTCGACTTGTCGCTGGCTAACGTAGATATATCTATACGTAGAGTTATGTCTAGACACTAAATATAATAAAAACAAATTTAATTTCTAATTTATGAAGCAGCCATGACTCAGCTAGTAAGGCGCTTGTTTCTTAAGGACCCGTTTATAGTGAAAACATAAGGTGTATCTAGATGCGCCTAGATACATCTCGACTTGTCGCTGGCTAAAGTAGATGTATCCAGTTATCTCTAGACACAACTCGATGTCTCCAAACCGCGTGGTGAGTTCTACCTAGACCCATCTGGAACTAAAGAGGTACCGGGAGTTCGTACTAGCTGGATACGGTGACTGGATGGTTATGGTAGCCACTCTGGCGTGGTCCAGGTATTGTGATCCCTAGGTTACGGTATCTAGCTATAAATACTGGTGTGGGAAAGAGTCCAGATGGTTTCGGTGGCCGATGACAAGGTCTAGGTAGCGCACTCCAGTTTTTGATGTCTAGATATTTGCACCGGTCGAAGAAGGTGTCCAGGTGGTTATGCTGGCCGAGGACGCGGTCTAGGTAGTGCGCCCCGTAGTTTTTGCTGTCTATATGTATAGACTTCTCGAAGATGATGTCCAAGTAGTTGTAGTGGCCGATGATGAGATCACGATGTCTAGGCATCGTCACTAGCCACCGTAACCACCTGGACACCTTCTCCGAATAGTATGTACATCTAGTCATCAAAATCTACGAAGCGCACTACCTGGGCCTCGTCATCGGCCAGCATAACTAACAGGACACCGAATTTAGTAAAGAAAATTATTTAAACAATTTGTTTTAGTTATATTTAAAACTAAATAACACTTCTAAAGAATAATACATTAAAGATCCAATATGAAAAATACATGTTTCGCTAAGAAAAAGGTATTTGAAATTAATATCGTATCTCAAAGACGCCACGCTTGAGCTAGCGTTCTAAGACAGCCTAAGGATTTTTCTTCTTATTTTTCCTCGGAATAAAAATCGCATTTATAAAACATCTGGTCTTATATTATATTTAATTTCTATTTATTTTTGCATAAAACATTAAAATGTAATGAATACAAAAAATAAAGAAAACACTAGGTAAATAATAAACATTTAGTTAAGCATAAACACATTTATACTCAACTTAATTTAAAAAAATATACATTTAAACTCAATACTAATTGATAATGTCGAATGTCGAAGTTAGTTAATGCATAAGTCACATAACATGCATATAGGGGAAAATTATCCAGTATGAACAGGTGAACCGAATGAACAATTATGCGTTTCCGTTGCATGACAACTCTTTACCTAGAAAATTAAGTATACACAGTTGCTATATTTAACATAATTGGCACACGGTTATCTGGAAAAGGCAATAAAGTAAAAGTTAGAGCACTGTGAAATGACGGGACCGAGCGAAACGTACACTGTGAACGACCTAACCTAACTGTTCCGCCAATCGGGTGGAAGCTCAATTATCTAAAGGGATGAAAATGGCGTATTATTATACATTAATCTCTTACCTCAAATTTCATTAAATTAAATATTCATGTTATAAATTTAATCAGCTTATAATTTGGAAAAAGGATCAGATCCGATTTCAATTCAGACGTTTTTTTGAAGCTTTATGAGTGTACAAATCGAATGCCGCAACCCGTTTTTGTCAATTTAATTAAACCTATTACCTCTTTCTGATGACCGTGGGCAGCCAGTAATTAAAATTTTCTACTTTAAAACTTTATATAATTAATTTTACTGATAGAATTTGTGAACAGACCAACTTTTATTCTTCAGAAAGGCAGTTAAAGGAATACATTCTTCTTTGGAAATTGAATTTTAGTTCATTTAATCAAAAGTTACAGCCAAAATAGCTATGACGGTTCATACTGTATGACCTTTCCCTATAACACAAGTAAACTCTTATAGATAGGTATTTCCCTGGTAGAAAATTGACGATATCTTCTAGTCGGTACACTAAAATTCAGCTAGATTCATTACCTAGAATTTAGCTGGAAATCAAAGTGAATTCTGGTTAGAAACCCGACAAGCACCTATATATGTATACCAAATCATAACGAAATTGATTTGAAGGTTAAAACGTTGGATTAATTTAAAGTATTATGATAATTAAGTATTTCGTAAAATTATTGAATAAATATAAACATAACAATAGAAAATTACGTTTTCACTTTGTTTGGGTTCCTATCAGTTTCTACAAAATTATAAGTACAAAGTACAAACAAAATTACTGTACAAGAATTATTTATTGCATTTTGAATACTATTTATCTTGTTCTTTCTTATTTTATGCACCACCGAACCTAGTCAAAGTCAAAAGATTGGTGAATTCTGTGTTGACCACGACGTCGCAAATAATAAGTGAAATTTATTGTTTATTCCAATATTAAATAAAAATGTATTTTTTATTATAAGTATCTACGATTCCATATGCATGTTATTTTACTTATTTTTTTACGTAAAGTAAGATACGCGTTCTTACTTTAAGTATAGATTTTTTTTAATAAGTAAAATACATGATTTAGTTACTTGTTTCATGAGCGAAATAATTTTAAGAGGCAATACAAAAGTAATACTTCTTGTTTTTTCGATACAATTTACTTTCTTAAGGCTTTTACAAGTGATGTCTCTAAACAAGATTCGAAAAAGTGATTATAGTAGGTTAGGTTACCGAATTTAGAAAGCACTATTAAAATTAGTTAAAATAAAAAAATAACTAATTCCAATAGCATAATATTATTCTATAATCTGATAAACCATTCGTACAACCTGATTTCATTTAATCAACAGTGATAAGAAGCTTTAAAATTATTTTTATGCTTTGACCAGAATCTATCGAGATTATGAAAATCTATGTGGAATCTAGCCAATAACCTGTCAAGGTTTCTACCAGGGTTGCAAAGAAAGTGGTTAAATTTGTCAAATGTTAAGAAATTTAGCAAATATTTTAATTTTCATAGTAAGTAAGATTCCTTTAACTTTTAAGTTCTATAATTTGATAAACACATATGATATTGAAAAATCTGAAGGAAATCTTGAACGATTTTACATATAACATATATAATCGATATATCATTGCAATTAATTGCTACTTCATGCTTCCAAAATTGCATTTTGGTTAGCTTTTCGGCGATTTCAAACACTTTACATCGATGTATTTTAGCGCTGTTGAGATTTATGATTAGATACCTTACTAATACATTGAATGTTACCAGCCAACTGACTTATGATTTGCATCCCCAGTGTCAGATCACTTGAGTACACGTCGAATATAATATAGACTTGTAATATCACAATAATTGTTCCCTGTATATTTGTCATATACGTTGGTAATTTGTTCACAAACTTCAAGTTTTTAGCATTTTTATGTATACTACATTTTAAACCGATTAACGATAATAATTTCAAATTGTAGCGAAAATAGTATTCGATGTCGTGTTCTGTTGGTGAATGTCCTCCTGTTGAACAGAGATAAAGACGAAATTAAGTGTTATTCCGTATACTTCTTTACACTCTCTAAGTTCCTATACTGGACTTTTTAAATGACAAAATCTATTCAATTTTGGTTAAAAAAATTGGCTTAAAACTATCCTATTCATCTTTCTGGATTCGAAGTGCCATTTTTATTCGCAACCGTATAAAATCCACTGTTATATCTATTACAATACAATACAGTACAATATTTGTATGTACCCACCGTTGCTCTTCATGTCACGCTTTTATCGGTACTGCCAACGAGCTTCTGCATAACCCGAGCGTCGTCTTCGAACTGCATATTTGATGGTCCTCGAGTACACCTGCTTATTACGCGGATACGCATATGTTGCGTCTATCGAACCCTTTCTCGTTCTTTCCTCTTTTCTTCTCTCGAACATTCTCCTGTCTTATCAATCATTGATGAACGCCCCTAAGAACTGCCACTACGTTTTTTCTCCAACAGTTTTGCAAGTCGTGTCGCTGCAGATCTCTTCGATTATATTTTATTAAGATGCACCCGTGGTGTAGTGCAAGACGCCTTGCAGCGTATATGTATCGTATTTAGAAGGAAAGGGGTGAATGTTTGAGGGATGATTTTTTGTCGAGCCCGTGAGGTGAATGTGCCTCGACGAAGTGCAAGAACCAGTTGGAAAGATAACTACGTTTTTTCTCCAACAGTTTTGCAAGTCGTGTCGCTGCGGATCTCGTCGATTATATTTTATTAAGATGCACGCGTGGTGTAGTGCAAGATGCCGTGTAGCGTACATGTAGCGTATTTAGAAGGAAAGGGGTGAATGTTTGAGGGATGATTTTTTGTCGAGTCCGTGAGGTGAATGTGCCTCGACGAAGTACAAGAACCAGTTGGAAAGATGTGTCGATATACGTCGTGGGTGTATATTATCAGGTAGGAAGTGACAGGAGTTCAATTTGAGAAAATTATAATATTTTTGTTAATATTACAAAAAAACTCATGAACCGAATCTACGGGCTAACAATCAGTCAAATAAAAGTACCGACTTAGGTGGTCACTGTACATCATTATTATCCATGTATGGTCAATTGCAATATTCTAGGGATCATTTTCTTAGCTCTTAGAATTTTAAATTAGTCATATAATTGTTATGATACCGTATCTATACCGCGTACATCCTCAATAATGTTGTTAATTTGTTGTTAATTTATTAAAAGTTAAATAAAGAAATGTCAATCATTCAAAATAAAAATTAGATACTCATTATCTAGTCCACCTCCAAGTTGTCAGGAAGACCTCCTGTCCTCTCCGATTCTAAATTTTCTATGAGCTTTCTCTCTTCTATTGTTATACACGAAAACGTCATTTTTTGTTTACACGGCGATATCTCGGAAACATATAATAGAAAATCTTTTAAAAAAATATCAGCTAATTAGTGAAAAAGGTAGCTTTTCACTATCTCTTGGCTGAGTTATTTGGCCAGACTATATTATTATGCAGACTATTATAAGGTCTTTTATTTTTCAAGACATTTGAGGTTATATTTTTTCTATAATTTTGATTGTTTATATCTCATGAATGTCGCGGTCATCTTTTATTAAACAAACGTATTTCTATTTGTTTTTTTATAATATATATATATATATATATATATATATATATATATATATATATATATATATATATATATATATATATATATATATTATAGAAAATTTAAAGATACATCGATTCGATTTTGTTTTATAACGATTTTTTGTTTTAAAATATTTTTTATAGCACACTAACCTCAAAATGCCAACTTTATTGTCGATTTTGAGGTTGTTGTGCTATAAAATATCGTATGAGACTGTTGTGGGAGGTGTTTTTCTACCTTGCTCGATTTTCTCACTCGCTTCGCTCGTGCGAAAACCCTCGAGCAAGGTAGAAAACCATCTCCCACAACAGTGTCATAATATACTATAAATCAATGATGCAATTTATGATCATAAGCTTATACTTCTTTTGTAATTTAACTTTTGACAAACAATCATTGATAAATAAAAGATATATTTTTTAAGCTATTAATCAGAAATAGATATAGCAGTTCTTTCACACCCCCCTAATAAATAAAGTACTTTTTTGCGTTTATGGTAAAAAAGAGAGTTTTTTATATCGTTGGATTCGTCTTAAAAAGACTAATTTATTTATACACGTTAAAAAAATATCATTTACCTTTTGAACGAGGAAGACATGACATTTATGTGAAAATAATTTCATGTTATTCTAATAATTTACTAGGGTTGAGAAAGCTAAGTGCCAATGAATTGGCTGCGGTTTTTTTATCAATGTTTAAAATAAAAAATGACTTTTAAGATTTACCATTTCATTTTTTTATAGCGGTTTTTCCATTTTTATGATATTTTTGTATTTAGTGAATAAATTCGTTGTTCATAAACTTAAATAAAATTACAAAATTTCAAAAACCGCTGCCAATTCATTGGCTCTCAGCTTCCTCAAAATGTATAAATTGTTCCAATATGAAATTTTTTGATCTAATAAATTAATTTTAAATTACTATACCTCTATCATAATTACTATAATTATTACTGATGGATTGTTCAAAGATATTTCTTTACTAAAATTACAAAACTATAGGTAATAATCTTTACAGTTTTTCTAAAGCATTATTAATCATTAAATATTAATTATTAATATATAGAATCACTTATTAAGGATTAAAATTTATGAATAGTAATTAATATGAAGGATTTCGGAAAATACTTTTGCGACGAATGGATACACAAATTTATACAGATTTACAAATATCCTAAAACTACAATGTGATTAATTATTAATGGGAATACAATTTCTATGAGTAATTTTACCGATGATTATAGCTTACAATTATTCCCTATTAATTAAAAATAAAAATTCTAACAGTTTATCACACCACCCAAGAGGTACTGTCATAAGCACATTAATAAATCAAAGTTAATATATACAATATACTTATAGGCGCGTTGATTTTTTCTATTATTATATAAAATATATTTTAATAATTTGTGTGTGTATACGCTTGCACCTACGCTATAATAGGTAACTATATCAGGTACTCTATTAGGTAAACACTAATTAATTATAAATATACTAAACTTTCTAGTCTTCATTCTATTTGGTAAAAAAGCGTAAAAACGATAGAATTTTATTTTTAATGTATTTCTTCCACTATAAAAAAAATATTTTTTTGTGTTGGGTCTACTTGCATGTTTTCCATTTACGAGTGAAAAGCACTTTTCTGCAATAACGTTTTTTCATTTTTCCGGTCAAAAATTACCACAAAGCTACTTTAACACAGTATTAAATAGAAAAAAATAATTTTTTATTGAAACATTTAATAAGGTTGGAGGAAGTTAAGGTCCAATGAATTGGCAGGGTTTTTTTTGCAAAAAACTTTTTTGAACCTTATAAAGTACTTCAGAGGTAAATCTAATGATTTTTGTATCATTTTTATTGGCGTCGCGAATCTCCGTATAAAATTAAGTAATTTTAGTGCATCGACCTCTTGCCACTAATTAAAAACATGAATTATTACGACAACGGGGAACGGAGTATGGTATAATAAATTAACATGTGCTTTTTTCTATGTAACAAAAACAATCTGAGCTTTACTGCTTCTTAAATTTACATATCTGTAAATTCATGTATGCATGTGCGTGTGTCCAACGCTAATAAAATTGATAAATGTTCAAAAACCTATAAGCACGTAGAGTGTAAAGTGTTAATGTAGTAACTTAGCAGTTATTATTATTGTCCTCGAGATAGCCGAAAAAGTGAACATCGGGGACGTGCACTGGAGTTTTGTCCATCATCTGAAAATCGCTAGCGATCAGTGGGGGAAGGAGGAGAGGGGTACTTATAAAATGTAAGACCCTCGCAAGGTATGTAGGCTATGCGTCTGAATATGCAGTAAGTTTAAACCCTTTAAAACATGCCGCCCGCCTCGTTTACGTAAGTCAACCAAAAGACGATAAGATCCACAAAGCAAAAGAATAAAACAATCTAAAAGTAGATAAGTAGATAAGAGTTAAAAAGCGTTAGAAAAATTTAATTTTAAAACTCGATGATACATAACTAGAGTGCGAAAAAATGTTTTGTCTATGACTCAGAGGGTTACAGTGAGTGTAGGTGTTCTTGTATAATGATGCTGGATCCGTCCAATGGTAATCATCCCGTCCGCCGTGACTGCTGCCCATTAGATACTGCACTACGTGTTGTTCGATTCAGCACGCAAGGCTGAGAAGTGTGAATCATCTACCTCATTAATGGACAGTAAAATGCTTTTTTACAGGCCGCTGTATGTATGGTCGTCGTAGTGCACGGCGTAGCTACCTTAGCCAATCCATCTGGGCCTGGATGTAGGGTCTCAATACGAGTGAGGAGGCAGAACGCCGTCAGTCAGCAGGACAATGCCTTTCCAAACAGGTCTTCAGTCTGGGTACACCTGTAATATTTGAATACAGTGTCGATGTTTCTTCTGCAGCTATCAAAACTGTTTCGATCAAAAAATGGCCAGGTGTCGAGGTGTCTATGTTGATGGAGTAAGGGTTCAAAGGTTCAGTAGTCTTGAATTCAGGCAGGTCTCGATGGTGGCGGCCAAGGTCAAGAGCTCATCAAAGGTGAGTTTGGCATACTCGTTGATTTTCTTTAGATAATGCTTGAAGGATTTGTCAGCAGCTTTTCATAAACAAGGTGTTGGAGCCATGGAAGAGATAAAGCTACAAGCCACATTATTAGATTGAATGCACGGGGACTATGTGGATGAAGGCAGATGCTTTTCGAAGGCATCGCTGGAACTCGGCGTCGGCAGCTTGAAAAGTGGTGCCGTTGATACTGAAGATTTCCGTAACTTGCTTGTAACATTAAGATTTGACAAGAATTAGAAAATAACTATACAATTTTATACATAAAAATATTTGAATCTGTCGTTTAGAATATAAAATGTTAATATTTCGGTTTCAGAGTGTAATAAAGATAGTTTTTTTTTTAAATAACGTATATTTTACAAAGAATCTAATGCAATTAGATGCAAAAAATTAAGCTAAAAAATAAACAAGCTATTCAAGATTTCCTCAGTTGCAAAACAGTTTTGTCATAAATCAAAGGTTATACAATTGCGAAAAAATCATTATTTTCCAATCGTAAAAGGTAGAACTAATCGTAAATTTCGAATTTTCGCAAGAACATTTTTTAAAAGTTATATTTATGAGTATCTGCAAAATAAGCTGAAATACATCATTGATATTAAATATTAACGTTATAAGATAGATGTAGAAGATTATGAATGAAAACTTTTTATTTAAATAAATCATGTCTTAGCTCATGGTTTGTATCATCATGTAATATGAGAAAGATGTATTTATAATCTAGAAAAAACGTTTACATCCATTATTAAATGTTGAATACACATAAAGTATTTTATCTTTAAAATGTTATTTTACCGTTGTAAGTTGTTTGTGACCAATAGGAAAAAATCCATATGCAGTACAATAAAATGGTTTCTGCGCTCTCACGATAGTCAGATGAATATATAATTTGAACTTATAATTCTGTGATGTCCATTTACAATTGTACACCGAGTCAGCAAAAGATCCTGTCTGTTAAGATAATTTTTCAATGAAATTATAAAATTAAATTACTATTAAATACTTAGTAATTCGTTTTAAACAATTTTTTAAGCTGTATGGAATACTGAAACAATCGCTTCTTTATGTTTGGTATCTTATGAAAAATTAGCATGTTTTAGGTGCAAAGTCGGTGTTTAAATTAAATAATCAACAGAAATATTTAAATCTTAACTAAATTTCTGCTTTCTCATAGAGAAGCTATCTAATGGAATATAGTGAAAATAATAGTGAAAAAAGTTGTGCAAAAAACATTATAGAAACATTTTTGAGACCTTAGGAAGCAAGATATATTTGGTTTTATAAAAAGCCTTTATGGTTGTGAATGTATGTATGTGTATTTGTTTTGTTTATTTTCTATTACTGGCTGTATGTCCCTTTGGGTGACACCTAATTGCCACCATTTTAGCGGAATGCCTACGCGAGCGAGGATATATATTTTCATAGTTGTATGTGTGCGTGTATTATAATTTCAAATGACGGTCGTGGACATGCAATTTCAAAATCAGAGGAAGATAAATCGTTCCTCGAATAATCCCCGGGGATTCATCCACAACTCAAAATTATATAGCAGCTTGTAAAGGTTCTCTAGTATTAATAATGAAGTATATTAAAGAAGGGTACTTAAGGGTTATTTCAACAAAATCGTGACGGCAGAAGCGTAACTATTATCAATTTTAAAAAATGTCACTTAAATTCAAGAATTTTATTTGTCAATCATTATTAATAAACATTTATTTTCAAGTTCACCGTTTAGAAATTATAAAATAATTCAACTTTAAGGAGCAGCGACTAATTGTTTATATACTGAAACGCTTTTTATGTTGAAACTTATAAACAATTAGTTGTTGCTCCTTAAAGTCGAATTATTTTATAATGTTTAAACGGGAAACTTGTAAATAAATATTTAAGGAAGAACATAAGCTCAGAAATATGAAAAATGATTGAAAAATAAAGAAAATTCCTTAATTTAAGTGGGATGTTTTAAAATTGATAATATTTACGGTTCGGACATCACTAGTTTGTTGAAATAATTTTTCTCCATTTCGTTGAGCGCCCTGCTTTAACATATTTTATTTTTTAGACTAGATGATCTTTACAAGCTTATATATAATTTTTCCTGATGGTAAATTATAAACACTTCAAATAATAATATGATTTTTTTTTAATTTTCACATATGTTTATATAACCAAAAATGAAAGTTTTTTGAAAACTTACTGCGTACATTACCGTATATATATATTGATCTAAAAAAGAACTAACTTCTTTAAATAGTCCCTATAGGAATATTTGCTGCGAGTTCAGCTACATTCATTGACTCTAAATGCGTGAGCAACTTTTTGAAGTTAGAAATATAAGTTTCGAGAAAAACGTATTTAAATATTCACTTCTACATAAGAAGCAATGTTAATTATTTTCTTTGAATAGTTATAACTTTGTTGATTATGAAATTTTGTTATTCTATCAGGTCTTAGAATGTTCTTACAAACGTAGAGCTTCAAAAAGTGTCATAATTCCTTTTTCGATTTTTTGTTAAAAATTCAGTGTAGGCCCACGTTAATACATTTAATATTTAATAATTTTGTATTTAATATTCGTAGGAAATTTCCGATTTTCGTAAAGACCCAGATATACAAAATGATAAACGAACATAAAAAGCACATTAAAAACATAATATTATGTTTAATATCAATTAGTTAGATTTATTATTATCATTATTATCTTTAATACGAGAAATAAAATACATTCAACGTTTATTTTATAAGTTTAATTTACGTTAGACCCATTTGATTTCCGTAAATTTGCAAATATTAATTAATTTTATTATTTCCTCCAATGTAAGAAATTAAATATATCTTACACTTATTTTATGTATTTAATTCCCCATAAATATTTCCGATTTTTCTAACTAACCGTATATTCGAAATGCTTGATCAACATGAAAAACATGTATTAAAAATATAAAATCTATGTTAGCTAAATATTTTCTTTTATGTAGAAAAATAATGACCACAAAAAGAACAAAAAGAATGAAAGTGTTTTCCAGAAATCGATTTCTTTTACAATTTTTTTTTTACTCGACAAGTTCGAGACTCACAAATATTACTGAATATTCTTCTACATATTACTAATAAACTCAATTTTTAAAAAAAAAATTACGTCATATGTTTCCAAGATATAACCGTTTAACACAAAATGACGTTTTCGTGTATAATAAAACAAGGGAATGACCTTATCCAAACTTTGAGATTGGAAAAGTTAGTTAATTTGAAGCTCTTTTAAATACATTATCGCTGAATCTATGATATTATTTCTACGATATCAAAAACCCAAAAAACTAAAACTCAAAAATCGAAAAACCGCTAAAAAACCAAAAACGTATCGAAAAATAAAAAAAAATTTTGAGCTTCCATTGAAAGAAAAACAAAAAATTGAGTCCCGAAACATTATTTTTCACCGTGTATATTCAGAGTAAAGTTGATCCACATCCATACACACACACACTCACACACACGCACATACACTCGCACGCATGCACGCACGCACGCACACACACATACACACATCTATATTACAGACATTTTCTAAAAATAGTATATTCTGATTTCTTGAGTCTCAAAACATATTTCTAACTTATTTTTAGCAAAATTAGAAATATTATGCTATATAGAAAATATTATTTTATGATTTTGATGTTAATAACATTTCATGAAAGCAGACCATAAGTCCCCCCAAAATTTTTCAAGGACAAAATGAGACCTTCCAAATTAAAATCGGATAACAAATAAAAAAGATTTGGATCATTTTTCAAATTATTCTCCAATTTACGCGATATCTAATTTTGCAATATTGAAATTTTTATGAAAGAAAAATATTTTGTTGTCACTTAAAGTACCCTTGTTTTATATTATAACATTTCTGATAGTGTAACACGTAAACAAATCATCATCACCTTAACAACTTTCAAATAGTTTTGCAACAAAAATATTTACTAAAAAGTTTATACCAAACATTTTGAAACAAATATTAAAAACATCGTATTCGTATTTTTATTAGAACCCTATATCTATATACAACTATTTTACAATAAAAAATTTGTCGAGGTGTTATTAACATCTGCCGTGTGTCCCACGACTAACACATTTTTTTTTATATATTATTCAATAATGACGTTTAATTTATTTATGTAATATTATTACGACAAGATTATATTAACGATAATCACGGTTTCGTAATTATTTAATTCTCTGCAAATTATTTTAATCTTCATTTCCGTTATTAGTTTATATTAATCATTACATCTTTTTAATTTTTTACCAGTTCTTGTTTATGCAATTTATTAAAAATTGGTTTTCTTACGAATTGAACCATCTTTTGATTCAATAATACAAATAACTTCACTTATCTAAACCACTCATCCATTCTCAAGTCATGAATTTATATGGAGTAATATTAAGCATTCTTTATACCTCTTCTGTTAGTATTTCTGCAAAAATACAATAAAATAGTATCTGAAAAAATGTATGTACAAGTGTTGTAAGATATTTCACCGACTCTTGATAATATCCACTTGAAATCATCTACAAGATACAAATAACATCATTAATTAACTTAATTCGGAAAATAGTTTTTGTTATTAAGTACCTCTTTAGCTTCTATAAGATTTACGCACACATTTACTGATGATAGCAACATAGTTATAAAGATTATTGGACTAAAAATATCTTCTAACAGCTTACAAATCCTAACATATATTTATTAATTTCTTTAATCTCGAATAAATAATAAAAAAATATATTTGGATTATCAATAATTTCATTAAATTGCATACCTTAAGAGTTCTCGATGTCTTCTTACAAAATTAGTCAATTTTAAATAATCAAAAGTTTCATTATTGAACGCCGCTTCTACATCGTATTTTAAAACCTAAGGTATAATTTATTGCATAAATGTAACTATATCGCCCCCCAAAACGAGACTATGACAACTAAAAAATCTATGTATGTGCGTAAGATAATAATTTATTACTTGAATTTTATTACTGTTCTGTTTTTTAAACTTTTTATACCAATTTTCAGAGTGTATCAAGGGTTGTAATATTTATATAAGCTAGTATCTCTAGAAAAATTGAGTTAAAAAATTCTTAATTGTCCTAGACTTGTTCTATGTGTGCGATATGTCGTTTTTACTTTACATGCTTTATAATAAAAACTAACTTTAATTTGTAAGCAAATGTGAGTTATTAACTGAGCGAATAGAGTATCACTGCTAACCCAAAATACAGCTGACATAGCAAGAAAATACGTTTCTTGAAAAAGTACTAAAAGAAATATCGGAACAGTATTTATTTGGAAAGGATATGTAACGAGCAAAATCCTCTGAGAAAAGTCATAGGTGTGATTCAATGTATTTCGATATCTATATTGTTTTAGAAAATTTCTGAAATGATATACATTTATATTACAAGATGCAATGTTAACACTAATATATTTATTGATATATTCGAACTATACTTACACTAGTGGCGGCATACCGTATACAACAATACCACTCATAGTGATAACAAAATAAAATTTGCAAAACAAAAGCGTTCTGTCAGCTATACTCAAAATTTTAACTCGTTGATCATTACTTTGGTGATATTTATCCCAAATAACTTTTATACGTTCAAATGCATTTTGTATATGGCTAATGGAATTTGCAACTAAAAACCCCTAAACTTATGAAATCAATTACTATATTATATACTATTAAAAATATTTTATAATAATCAACATAATTCCTATCTATAATATTCTAGTCGTGATAACTTTTGATGAAATTCACAGAGAGGTTTTTTTCTAATGTGATTCAGTACATGTATATATATACCAAAAAATACCTTTGTACGCAATTTAAAGTTTGATCTTAAACAGAAGTAGTTTATACAGGGTAAAACGTAATTTTCCTATCATTATACTAACCTAAAAGTATTCACATTATGCAATAAACATTTATTTAAGAGTACCTAATACAAAAAAATCACTGCCAATTCATTGGAAATAGCTTCCTCCAAATTAATCAACTGTTCAAATATGAAATGAACATTGATTTAATATATTAGTTATAATTATGAATTTGTTCGTTTTTTGATTAATAAACTTCTTCTATAATATTAACATCGTAAAAATCTTTAGTTTCCGGACTTCTCAAAAGGTTAACTTTTTGTCACAAAAGATATACTGTGACGATATATATGTGTATATTAGAACCAGAAATTAAGATGGCTCTCTAATGATTTTCGACCAGAAATTTGAAATAACTTTTGTTCTGTTTAAAAAGTCAGTTGAACTTAAGTCAGTCCGTTTTAACTCGTCATGTAAAAATATTTTTATGATTGTTTTTAAGAGTTATTAATATGTAAAATATATTTATAATGAATAGTTTTATAAAATTATGGTGAGTTTATTCAATAAAACCACTATTTTGATAAAAACACTGTGTTTTCACTAATTTGTTTTTTATACTTTAATTTTATCTTGCTGCACACCAAATTAATGAATCCGGCTAACATTTAGAATAAAAGTGTGTATTTTGTTTTTGAAATTATTTTGAACGACTTTATTATTAAAAGCCATTACACGTAAAATTATTGTTAAACTAGAGATTTTAAAGCAAAATTAAAAATCAATGTTTTATTTTTTAAAAATTAATAATAATCTTTAGAGAAAAACAAAATGCACACTTTCTTTGTATATACTTTAAAGAACATATGAAGACCGTTTTAAGGACACCTTACATCGTGCATCCCAAACAATGAGTTCCATTTACGACAGGAAGATACGCTCGCCAATTTACAAAAGAGAGTACGTGGAGGAGCAAGATAATTTTAAAGGTCCTGTGTATTATATCGCGTACCATGGGATCTGGCAATCGTTGGATTCTAGCAAGAAACTAAGGGTAGTTCAATGCATCCCAATTATCAAATTCGGGAGTCTCGTTGAAAGATACTTTGCATAGCGGACTGGCGTTACAGAATGATTTGATGAGTATCATTCTTCGATGGCGAACTTTTCGTATAGTGTTTACAACCGATATTGTTTATCTTTGTATAGCGGACGAAATACTTTGCACAGCGGACTGGCGTTACAGAATGATTTGATGAGTATCATTCTTCGATGGCGAACTTTTCGTATAGTGTTTACAACCGATATTGTGAGGATGTACAGGCAGATTCTTGTTGAACCGCAGGATGCACACATGCAACGAATCGTATGGGAATCACCGGAGAATCAGGAAGTCAGTCATTATGTCCTCAATACACTAACATACGGGACTTTGTGAGCCCCTTATCTGGCGATCCGAACACTCCAACAACTTGCCTCTAAAGAAGGTGCACGATTTCCTGAAGCGTCAAGAGCAATACATCAAGATTCCTACACAGATGGTTTCCTGTCTTGCGATGACGACATTCAATCGACAGCAAATTGAAGGGACGAATTGATCAAGCTTCTCAAGGCGGGCAGGTTTCAGTCGCACAAGTGGGCATCAAACTGTAAGAAACTTATCAATGATCTTTCTGCCAGAGACTGCCTGTGCCCGGAGTGGCGCGATTTTGAGGACAAGGGCCCAATCAGAACTCTTGCGCTAGCATGGGACCCCATCAAGGATGAGTTTAGGTTTAAGGTTCCAAATCTTGAGCATCGCCAAGTGCTGACTAAACGAAAAATCACTTCCGCAATCGCCAAGCTATTTGATTCAATGGGTTGGCTTGGTCCAGTGGTCATTACGGCGAAGGTGTTAATGCAGGATCTGTGGTGTCTAAAACTTCACTGGGATGCACTACTTCCTCCAAGTGTCAGCAAAAGATGGAATGAATTTCATTCTCTGTTATCAGA
The DNA here is from genome assembly GCA_949152435.1 of Gastracanthus pulcherrimus. NCBI lineage: Eukaryota > Metazoa > Arthropoda > Insecta > Hymenoptera > Pteromalidae > Gastracanthus > Gastracanthus pulcherrimus. Next base: position 217,312,448 of record OX424572.1, on the reverse strand, counting down.
CATCACTTCACTGCGAATCCCTCGATGGCTAACTACGATAAAGTCCAATGTCATTGAACTTCACGGATTTTCGGATGCGAGCAAAAGTACCTATGCCGCAGTGGTATATGTTAGGGTATACAGCCAAGATAAGGCATGGACTTCACAACTTTTGACCGCAAAAACTAAGGTAAGCCCAGTCCAGATCATAAGCATTCCTCTCTTGAAAATGTGTGCTGCGTCTTTGTTAGCACGTCTGATCTAAAAAAATCTTGGACAGCCTCATGAAAAGGAATCCAAAATCCTATGCTTCAACGGACTCCAAAATAGTTCTATCCTGGATCCTGACTAATCCAAAAAGATTGAAAATATTCGTAGCTAATCGTGATATAGATATCTAGCGTCAACTTCCTGGCACAAGTTGGTATCACGTACCGTCAAACGAAAATCTAGCGGATTTTGCATCACGGGAAGTGACCCCCACCTCCCCCTTATTTGATTGTCAGCTCTCTTTGGTGGAACGGCCCCACGTGGTTAAACAAACCTGTGTGCGAGTGGCCACATCAAACCAGAGAGCCAGTTGAAAGTCAAGGGGGATACATCGAAAGGACCCTCCACCCACTGTTACCACGTTCAAGTTCAAAGGAAATCCCCCGCAGAAGTTGGAAGCATCTTAGATCGGTTCTCCAGTCTCACTCTTCTTCTAAGAGTGGATGCTCACTGTAAACGTATGCGTTGGCTTCTAAAGGAAGGGAACGATTATCGCATCTACGGTCCATTGACACTTGATAAAATCAATCATGCCTTTCAATGATGTGCACAACAAACTCAGAGATTTAATTTTCTTGAAGGAATTCAAGCTGCCGAAGCCGGAACTCCACTCAAGAAATCTAGCAAATTATATGGTATGCAAGCTTTCCTGGTTGAAGGTAAACTCTTGATGGTAGGAGGATAGATACACGAGTCAAGGCTATCCTTCGATGAAAAATACCCTATCATCCTTTCCAGCGAATGTCATCTAGCTACTTTAGTCATTAACTGGACCCATTTGCACAGTCTTCATGGAGGCATAGCTTTAATATACTCATACTCACTGCGGAGGGCATGGGTAGTCGGCGGTCGGAAGAAAGCCAGGTCGCACGTCAGAAGGTGTATGGATATTACGACAGCTACATTTCTCGCGGCTTTGCCGGAAGAAGTGGTCGCTCATCTGAGATTTGGACCGACACCGCCGCAATATTTCACAGTGCAGACGCTGAGCTATTTGTTGCGCTCAATGACGTAAAAATTAACCGTAATCTGGTAGCGGATACGCTGGCTGATCAAGGAATAAAGTAGCGGTTCATACCTCCGGCTGCCCTCACTTTACAAAAACATACATGAAACGGGTCATCGGAAGTCAACTTCTCACGTATGAGGAACTAAGGACCTTTGTAGCTCGAGTTGAGAGTATTATGAATAGCCGACCGCTTACTCCGATGTCGAGCAACCCAGGCGATCTCGAGAATCTGACCGCGGGACAATTTCTTATCGGTACTGCCTTAAACGCTATACCAGCCTCTTCTCCACCAGAAGAAAGATTGGAGACCTTGGCACATTGACGTTTAATCCGTACTTTACACAACCAATTTTGGAAGAGATGGCCCAAGGAATATCTGCACACGCTTCAACGAAGGAAGATATGGAATAGGAAGATATGGAATAGGAAGACTTGCTTGAAGAATCGCTTCTAAATATTTTAAAAAAATTAATATCGAGATGCCCCGACTTTAAAGAAACCGCTATTTTTCATAAAAAAATTAAAAAGTGAAAAAATAGCCAAAAAATGACGTTTATCCGCACATTTCTTAAAGTATATCAATTAATATGGCTCTTATGGAAAAAATGTATCAGAAAAAATTTGTTCGTCAGGAAATTCTCTAAAAGATTGAGCAGATCCGAAATTCTCGAATACAATATTTACATTGTAAAATAGAAGCAGACTCGAAAATAGATGGCGGTTGTTTACAACTAAAAGTATTGATAAAACAGAGATAAAGAAAATATTCGTTGGTAGATTATAGCAAGTACTTTTCTTATATGTTTTTGCCCAAACGTTGCATTTATGGTTCAAGTAGAACAAAATAAACAAACATTGCGTAAGTTGACTGAAGAGTTTCCTCCTATTTTACAATGGAAATATTGTGTTTAAGAATTTCAGATCTGCTTTACCTTGTAGAGAATTTCACGACGAACAAATTTGTTCGGATTCATTTTTTCCTTAGAAGCCATATAAATTGAGATTAAGAAATGAGCAGAAAAAAACGTTATTTTTGATTAAGTTTTCATATTTTAATTTTTAGGCATATAGGGCACTTTTGAAGCTAATTCTACTGGACTATGCACGCTGAGAGAGTATTGTACGTGAATAAGTTGTAGCGCACTCAAGTCTGATTTGACATATTTGAGTTTGCTATTTTTACAAACAAATATATGTTAAAAATAACGAACAAATTTTAACGAACGAGAAATGTATAACGAAATAATTTTTAACCGTGCATGAATCATGTTTATTGTTTCTACGATAAATTATTATTTACGCCTAATTTTAATTTTATAATATAAATAAAAAAAATTACTCTCATAAATCATAAAGTAATATATAATTATTTTTGATAAGTTCTTGGGGAAAATTTGTATACCGAGGTTATATGAAAAATCGCTCTAACAATATTTTTATAATATGAAAAACAATAATCCTGTGAAGTTTCAAATTACGTAGTTCATCGCACACTGTTTCGCAAGGAGTATTTGTAAGGCCAAAAATAAAGTCTGAGAAAAACTACTTTAAAGTTGGCAAATCGCATACAAGCCGATGTAATTAAATACGACCAAAATATTCAACAGGGGCCTGCGGCGGCTCAGTCGGTAGAGTGTCGGATTCCTACGCCGGTGACCCGGGTTCGAATCCTAGTCTCTGCCGATTGATACAAGCACCTCTGTAAAAATTACATGTGCTTTGTTTACAAACACACCGCAGACCCCCGTCGTCGATTAGCACCACATGGGAGCACAAACATGGCGACGTTAATTAAAAAAAAAAAAAAAAAATATTCAACAAGCTTTTTTTTAACGTCGCCACATTTGTAAACAAAGCATATGCATTTCTTACAGAGGTGCTTGTATCAGTCGGCAGAGACTAGGAATCGAACCCGCGTCACCGACGTCGGAATTCGATACTCTACCGACTGAGCTACCGTAGGCCTCATTCAACAACCGTGTAGTATTCTGTAACATGAAATTTGGAGCTTTCTAACGATTAAAGTGAGCTTCAAGGTACAATTTTTTGAAGAAAAAATAGTTGACTTTTTAACCTTTTCAAGAACATTAAAAGTAACAAATTTGTTTTGTTTTCTAAGTTGCTAGTATATCTATTAACATAAGAAGTTTCTTATTGTGTTACTGTGCATTTGACTTATAAAGCATTGTTTTAATATCTGTAGTAGTATTTATAAATAGTATTAAATGGTACTTATATACATGTTTTTCCTGTAATAATACATAGTTACGAGTCCTAAATATAACCCTGAGATGAAGATTGTGATAATTTCAAATTCTGTGTTTATGGAAAACAAACTTTGAAATAAACTTTTTTCATTAGATAAAATTCTTTAACTTGAATTTTATCATCACTTTTCTAATCTTAAACTATTATTATTACTTTTATTTACACTAATAATAATTCTAATTATAGAATTAGAAGAATTCTTTAATTAATTATTTAATCAAATTTCCATATTACATTGATACAAAATTATATTGATTTAAAATTTAATAGTATAAAAAAATATAGTTTATCATCCATATTAAAGGAATATTACACAAATATACGTAGTAATTAATCCCCACGGAAATGTTATAAAATGTGATAAACTTTATTTTCAATACTATTGAATTTGATTATTTAATTACCTTACTGATACATATTACATTGGAAATCAATTGTGTGACGATTTGAATTACCAGTGCCACATCGCTTGAATACACATTCAATACCAGATTAATTCCTAATACCAGAACAAATATTCCCAGTATATTTGTCATAAATGTTGGTAATTTTTCCACAAACTTGGCATTTCTAGCTTTTTTATTCACATTATATTTAAAACCAATTAATGATAATATCTTCAAATTAAAGCCAAAATAGTACTCGATATCATCTTCTATTGGTGAGTCTCTTTTCCCTGTTAAATAAATTTAAATATCTTGAATTCCTGCAGTTCCTACTAGAACGGTTTAATATATATATACGCAAAGTCGTTTAAACATCCTATTTATCTTTATAAAATGATCGTTTCATTTTGATTCAATTCTATAAATACATTATAATCTATCACCATTGAATTCATATACCTACCTTCGCTCATCATGTCGCGCTCTTGCTATCGGTACTGCCAAGTAAGCTTCTGCATAACTCAGGCTCCGTCTTCGCAATGAATATTTGATTCGCTGCTCGTACCATACCTGCTTATTACCATATATGCGTATTCGGACTAACCCTTTAGCATTTTTGCTTCTTTTCTTCTCTCGAATATTTTCCTGCCTCGTTAATCATTAACGAATGCCCCTACGAACTAAACTATACGTTCCTACTGCAAAAGTGTTGCAAGTTGGATCACTACTGCTTGTCGATTATACTTTATTCAGGCGCACACCGTGTGCAAGACACTGTGTAGCGTACACGTGGAATATCGAGCGAAAAAGGGTGAATATTCGAGGGATGATTTTTTGTCGAACCCAAACGTGAATATGTTTCCACGAAGTAAGAGAATCAGTTGAAATGATGTGACGATGGTGTCAACATCGTGGGTACGTAGTGCCAGGAATTGTAATTAACAAAAACGATATATTGATAATACATAATTTTAAATGATTTTCGAAGTTCCAAAGATTATTAAAGGACGAAAGTAGTTTTATAATTTCCAAATTACTTAACTTTAAGAATTGACCGATCGGATGAACTTATCTGCAAGTGAAGTCCGCTCATAATTGTGTGGGCTGTTATTTAATTAAATTAAAGCTATGCCGTTCGAAATTACATTTAAAACCTATTAAACTGCAACATATGTATATAAGAGTTAAGGGAATAATTTATTCGGGTAGTTGATTTATTCGAACGAAGCAGCTCACACAATTACTATCAGACTTTACTTACGGCTATGTTCATCCAATCAGTCAATTGTACTCCACTGCTTCGTTCTCAAGATTAAACAAATAGATCCTTAAAGCATGTTGCCATTTACAGGTTAGCATTTATTTGTTTTCTTTTAATTCTTTGAATTTTTATAAAATACAAATAACATAAAATAACAATTAAGAGCAAAACGTTTTTGTCTTACAAGAAGAATATTAAACCCGCGGAACTCGAATTTTAATAGGGCTCTGGGAGGTGCTTTCTGGTACCTATAAATAAAGCCTATCACCCTCAGTTCGTTCTAATAAGCCCTTGTATTTGACATATAAGCAATTTGACTCCGAATATACGTTATTTTTGTGAAAAAATGTACCTTTTTTAGTGATTGTAACTATGCATGCGTTAGCACTACAAAAATGGCCTGAAAGATAATAAAAGTAGTCAGAAAGAGCTTTAATTTAAGACCTGTATTGTTAAAAAATATTAATTACAGCCAAAGTCATTAAATTGAACATGGTGCTTAAGGGGGTCTCTACCATTTTTTCTAAAATTGCCCCTTGCTTATGATATTTTTTCAATTTTCACATGTTTATATAACCAAAAATGAAAGCTTTTTGAAAATGTTCTGTGTACTTTACCGTATATATATATATATATATATATATATATATATATATATATATATATATATATATATATGATATACAGCGAAAAATGCATTATTTCTTAGACAAAATGAGGTAGATTGACAACGTTCCTTGTGCACACAGAATTTCTTATACAGTTTAGAAAAATTCTTACTTACCTTTTATACCATTATGAAAATATTTGTGCATTCTCAACAAAATTAAATACAAGTAACCATAATTAAAAATGAGATCATTTTATTTAAATAAAAGAAAACAGTGTTTTACGTAATTTATAGCTTTCTTTCATAAATAATTATTTTTCATTTGATCTAGATATTAATCTGTGTATTGACACAGCAGCTTGGCGGTTCACAAATTCTTCATTGTGCTAAAAAGAAATGTTTTGAATAAAGAAAAACATAAACTGCAGAAAAAGCTGTTTTTGTTAAAATAAAGTACATTTATCTGAATGTATAATCGTACTTTAAAATGTCATTCTCAAACTGAAAATTTGATAAGAATCAACAATGCGATACGTTTCTGTGTTAAAAAAAGTTTGAAGATTCGAAAAAGAAAATCGATTTTTTGGTAAAAAAATGGTAGGGATCTCATTAAGGGAAAAATTCCTACATCAAATTATTCGTTTTTTATAATGAATTTTCAATTTTTTGAAATTATTTGACGAGAGACAATTAATGTGGCATTTTTTAAAGTTGAATACTACTACTACTGCCATTGTATAATTAAATTTAGATTTTTTGGTTTTATCCTGTAACAGGTGGCTTTTATTAGAATTTTCAGTCTTTGGGGTGATTAGGTATAAAATATTTTATTTAGTTCAATATTTAAACATTTATTTTTGACATACTTCTCGACATAATCTTGAGAGCTCGTTCGAGCTCGTGAGATCGCTTCGAATTCGTCAGCTCGTTAGATCTCGCGAGCTCTCGAGCTTATGCCGAAGCTCGCCAAAGCTTGTGAACTCGCTTGTGCTCGAGCTGGCTCGGCCTAAGGCTAGTGTTGGTTGGTACTTATAAAAAACGGTACTTAAGTACAAATTTCTAAGTCGTTGTACTTCAAGTATAGTACTTGAAAAAATACATAAGTACAAGAGTATTTAAGTATCGTCGGACAAGTGCCGAGTATTATTTAGGTACCTTTTTCAAGAACTTTATACTTTTACAAGTACTTAAGTCCTTTTTTTTAATTTACGTAAGTACTTTTTACATTCAAGTATTTAAGTAATTAAAAAGTACTTTAAATACTTTAAAAAGTACTTTTAAGTACTTCGAGTACTTCAAAAAAGTATTTAAATACTTCTATTTGTACTCGGTACTAAATTGTATTATTTAAGTACTTTTGTACTTAAGTCCTGTTTTTCAAGTATTATACTCGTACTCTTTTAAGTAATTAGTACCAATTTGCCCTGATAAGTAAAGCTCTCTTGCTTTAACAGAGGCTTCGATAATTGCAGCGCGAAAAATTGGCAAAATGAGATATTTGAAGAAGCTAAAGATATACTTCTTGAGCCTGGCATCGCTGATTAGCAGGAAGTATCATAAAATATATTTTATTTACTAAAAACGTGTAATAAAGTAAAAAATTAAACTGATTTTTTTCTCGAAATTACATTTTTTCACCTGAGCTGAATGTTTTTTCAATTATTCTATACATGCGTCGCTGTTGTTGGAACTACAAAAAAATTCACTGCAAAATTTATTGTTTTAGATGGAGGGTTTTTCCAAAATCTTGGAAATCAGAGAATTATCCATTTTGAGATCGAGCATCTAATAAAACACCATTTACCGTCAAGAAATAGCTTTACAAAAGTACAGTGAAATGTTTTACTCTTTAATAAATGTGGAAAACCTTAATTTAGTAGTGTAAGCGATAAATAACTGCCTAAAAATAGTCAATTTTCGTGGCCCGTCATACTGTCATAGTGGACTATCCCCTCAGGTACAACATAATGAATGAAGTCGTTGGATCCGTTAGATACGCAAAAAAATGTCTAAACCAGCCGTAAGTACTAGGGTGGAGCAAAAATGCAAAATCTTCAAAATTCGATATGGCCTAGCAAAAAGTAAGTTAAGATAAGATAAGATAAGATATTTATTTTGTACCAGTCAAACATTCTAAAAAGTTGTCGTTCTAAAGTTGTTCTAAAGTTGTTGCCCCTCTACGTGTACACATGAAAAAAATGTTGGTAGATGCTGAAAAATGAGATCTTCAGCTCTGGCAAGGCTTCCGAAGTTTTGCAGCCATACAAAGATAGTTAAGATATTACGTAAAATTGGATCTTTCAATATATTTTCTTGTTATCATCATAGAATCTTCTTTCCTATTGTTTATGTATTCTTATTGACATCGTGATGTCAATTAGAAAAGCGAGAAAATGAAAGTAGTGATATATTCTACAAGCCTCCAGATTTTCAAGAATTTTATAAGCAAAGTACCAGTAGAAATAAAACTTCATCTGCAAAGAAACTTAATCTGAAAAATACAGCTTTAGTTAGTCAAAGGTATGGTGAATCAGATAGAGCAACAGCTGCTACCGCTAGTGGGATACTTCATGATATCCAAAAAGATACTAGTTCAGATAAATCTATCGTAATTGATAGACATAAAGAGAAGACAAATATAAAAAGACACGAGAAGAGAAATATAAAAGACTTCTGACACTCTAAAATGAAAGAGATTGGAAGATATACAGCGTGATTCAGTACTTGGTTTGTATTTTGATAGTTGTCCCTATAAGACACTGGTAAAAGAGAAAAAAGGATCCAAATAGTATAAAAGAAACGGTGATCGAAGAACACTACTCACTTGTTCAAGAACAAGGTTCTCTTTATTTGGGCCACGTATCATCAACTTCTGATAGCAGTAAAAGCATAGTAGATAGTATACTTCAGTTCGTAGACAATATAGCTACTGAAGTTTCTGAAACTCTCGTGATTATTGGATATGATGGTACTGCTGTGAATATCCTTTTAGGTATGTTGGCAGATAATGGCATACATGTAAAAGAAATTGCTTTGAAAATCATCTTCGAAGCAAAAACAACGCCACAAGACAAGAGCCGCCAAATAGAAAAGCACCTCCTATGTATAATATCCCAAACATTCATTTTCAAGCCAAAATGAACTACGAAATGATCGATTCGTCAACATGCGAAGTCATAGTACTCCTGTACTCCAGCATTTAGATGCGTCTGAGATAGAGCATATGTTAAATAGCAGGGATATTCCTTCTGTATGGGATTTTTCAAACTTTCCATTCCATACTCAAGCATTCGAATGAATTGTTAAGTTAGTAACTGAGGCATCGTCACAAGTTATTGGAGCAGATAATCTTAATGGTTTCATAGTAGCAACTTTCAAATTGCAAGCTGAAATGCTAACATTTGAAACGAAAAAAAATTCAACCCCATATAACCTTTCAATAGCTATGATCTCGATTGCTTTAATCTAAAAGATAATTCTAATAGCAAATAATTCATATAATAATTCTACAAAAATATAAAAAATCTTCAAAACTATAAAAACGTGGTGTAATAACTAAAAGAGAAAAAAATTACAAAAAAAATGAAAAAGTAACTTAGCCAATCTCGGTCTCAAGCCTGAGAAGAAAATGAGGAGAGAGTTTTCAATAGATTAAGATAGATGGCAAATTTCGGCGCTCTTGCCAAAGATCTCGTTTTTCCACACCTACCAAAATTTTTTACATGTACTTTTAGAAAGGCAACAACTTTTTGCCAGGCCATATAGAATATCGAAAATTTTGCATTTTCGCTCCACCCTACTTAGTACGTATCAGAATAACGTCCACGTCTTTGAAAAAAAAACAGTGGTCGCCAAAGCAATGCGTATGGACCTACAGTTTTTACTTTAAATATCTAATAACCAACAGGAATATGAAAATTAGTTCTTGAGCTATAATATTGCCGCAGTAGATGGTTGAATTCATCAAATTGAAAGGTAATATTACCAATTAGTATTTTTAGCTTAAACGTCTAACACTCATATATCCAAGTTTTTTTTGTGCTTGAGAGTCGATTTTAAACTTTAAAATCAAATTGAATAAAAAAAATTAAATAAAAAAAGGGGAGGAAATTGTTATTTTCTAAGTGAGGATGATGATTGAGCACAAGTTTTAATAAGTGTGTGAATGGGGCTTTTTCATGCATGCAAAGGGAACGAAGAAATGGGCATTACAGGTCGTCCATCTTCGAGTGAATTATTTATTTCATCTTTATACTTCACTAATGATTTAGTGATTTAATGGGCAATATAGTATCAAACATTGAAAAAAGGTTTATGGTTATACAGCGGATTCCGTTACAAAAGCTGATATTGCAGACCCTGTAGTTAAATACATTTCTAGTATAAACGCTCTTGTTGGTTTACATAATATATCTATATTTCATGAAACACAGTCATTATGAATTTTTCGTCAGTGTTCATAATTCAAAAATATCGTATTTGCAGATTATCATTTGAAGAATAGGAATGCGTGCAAACAATGGTCCACCGTTTATTAATAATTGATAATGTATATAATTTGATCAGCTTATTTTTTGTTTCTAAATAAATTTAAAACGGTTAAATTAAAAAATTTGACGATCCTTTGAAACTCTATAATCGTCGTTACTCATACTTACTTTTCTCTTCTGGTCCTAGTGATTACTCGTTCAAAATAGAAAATAAGAAAGAGAAATCCAAAAGACTCAAAACTTCTGATTTAAATTTGCTATAATTCTTCTAAATATTAACAAGTTAATTAAATTATTTTAATTATTTAAAAATAAAAATATTAAAGATCAAATATTAAACAATTCCGTGGTACCAGGTAGTGGATATTTCCGATTTCGTAAATAATAGCTTTGTATTTATTGCTAAGAATGCCTCGGCGTATGCCTCAGCACGTTTATTATTAGTCATCATAATTATTTCCTTACTTTACACAAAAATTAAATTAAACATAACAGCTCGGATGTCTTCAGGCAATTTGAAAAGTGCAGTCTCTGTACTGTTATATTTTCTACAGCCGGTCAGTAATGGGTTAAGAATTTTCTTATATGACAAGTACTTAGATATTTAATCATGAACAATCTTTTCAAGAATCTTGGAGAGGAAGCATGTTAATTTGTGATTCACATTCCTTTCAAAATAACATTTCTAATCGATAGATAGTCGCGTCGTTTACATAGTATATGCATCACAGTTGAGTTTCAACAGTGCGGCAACTGCTTTTATGTTTTTCGGAGGTGTATTTCTGTACGCATATAAAGAAAAATATTTTTCCATACGTTTACGCCTACCTCAAACGAAGAAAACTTTTATGCTAGTTCGTTGAACGCTTCGTAAATTGAATAAAATATACAAAAACACATCAGACGGAAAAAAAGAAAGAACAGAAGAGAACTGTGAGAAATACACATTTCCAGTAATAAGCAGTTGCACATGCGCTCGTTACTAAATATATAGCTACAGATACGAGTATCGCATTAACAGAGCTTATTCGATTTACTATGTTGCAGACTAGTAGTAGATATGAAAAGTTTCTGTAAAAACTTTTGCTGAACAAGTTATCCGGTATACGTACAGAGCATCGTGCACAATTCGTTTCCGTGTTATTCATAAATATATACTTGCTTACCAACATGGAGAAAACTATTTCTTCGTTCCTAACGTCTCACAAAAAAAAAGAAACATTCACGTTATTCACGGTGTATAAGATATTCCGTACACGTGTGCAGGGTTGGGTAATAACCATTTAAAAAGTTAAAAGTTGAGTTAAAATTTTAAAAGTTACTAATTTTATAACTTAAGTTAAATTTATTTCCTTCAACTTTTAACTTAACTTAAGGTAAATTTAGGACTAGCATTTAACTTTTTAGCTTTAAAGTTTTTTGTTTGTGAATATTACAAGAATATTCAGAGAATACTGTATTGGATCGTCCAGCGTCTACTTTTGTAGAAATGACAGGAATGGCTTTAGCAGCACCTTTGTAGACGAAATACTTTTTATTTTTTAAATATATAAAAATCTATGTATATGAACTCTATCGCTCATCAATGATAATTCATATGTAATGAACCTATCGGTCTACATGAGCCATTATTTTCTGTGCCTTTTTATGTCAAATTTTCTCACTGCAATGAGTGACGAAAAATGTTCTGACAGGGCAGAAATCGATATTATTAATTAAAAATGAAAAATCGAAATCGAAAAAGTCAACCTGTCCCGAGTGAGGGTTGAACTCACAATCTTTTGCTTTCCGGGCAGTTGCCTCACCATTAGGCTACCGGGAGACTGCGAATTCGCAACACACATAAGGGTGAACTCTTTCAATCTCGATTCTTCTTATATCCCCCCTCCCTGCTACATGTTTAGACCACTGTAGCGTTTCTGTATATGTATATAGACTATACAGCTCGTCAATGATAATTCGTATGTAATGAAGCTATCGATCTACACGAGCCATTAAGGGGGCAGGCCTGGGTTAAACCCAAAAAAGACTTTTTTTCACGAGTCTACAAAACTTTTTATGTTTCAAAGCAATCATTCTGAAAATTTTTATGCTATCAAAAGACAATACAATCTTAAATTTTACCGTTGTAAAACCTCAAAATCTTGATCTTACACGTCAAAAAAGATCATTATTTTCAATACCATATTTATTAAAGGAACTTTGATCCTCTCACAATTCGAGATGACACAAAGAATAAAAATTTTTTTTTTCGACATTTATTCGACTCCTTTTGACATGTATTACAAAAAAGCGGAGCACTTTTGTGTTAAATTCTTTTTTATAATTTTTTTTCAGCGTTCCAATCAATTTTTTGAAAAATATTAAACAATTATTATCAATAACTTGATTGGAACGCCGAAAAAAAAAAATATTTTAACGTAACAGTGCTCCGCTCTTTTTGTAATAGATGTCAAAAAAAGTCGAATAACTACCGAAAAAATAATGTTCCTTTAATAATTATTGTATTGAACATATATACGGTAACATTTAAGATAGTATTGTGTTGTGTAGTATAAAAATTTTCAGAATGACTGCTTGTATACATAAAAAGTTTTGTGGACTCGTAAGAAAAAAATTATATTTTTGGGTTTAACCCAGGCCTGCCGCCTTCATTTCAGTGCCTTTTTTTTGTTAAAATTTCCTACTGCAGTGAGTACCGAAAAATATTATTCTCAACGCGGGCATGAAATGGACCCTTTTTTATGTCTGAAACTGGGAGCGAAAATCATACATTTCGAGCGTGTTTGTAAGAAGTGGTGAGAAAATTTATTCTGGCCCCTGAGGGCAGATATGAGCTCATTGTTACCCTGGCTACAGGGCAGAAATAAGGTCATTGTTACCCTGGTTACAAGGTAGAAATGAGTTCATTGATACCCTGGTTACAGGGTAGAAATGGATTCATTTCTTACTTGTTTTCGAAATCTTTACACGCAAGTTCAATATGAACATTCGAGCCTCCTCTAGTTTATCGCTAGTGCGCATGCGCGATTAACGACCAACTTCACGTTGTTATGCGCGCCGTTGGAAATGCCACAAAATTTCATTTTTATTTTTAATTTCTAAGTGTGTTGCGCAAACTAAAAATGCACAATTCCTTCTCCCACTCTAAGGTTAAAAGGGACCTTTCATGCTCTCGTTAAAAAAAATACTTAGAAATGTGTTTCAGAACTTTTTGAGGGTTTTAGCATAATCATTTTTTTACAATTCGTTTAGCTTTATCGGCTTCTATGCGGCCAAATGACTTAGGTCTCCATTACGAGATCAGAAATGGTCAACTTCGACTTGGAGGACACATTTATTTTTTAGGGTTTTCAGTTTATCACATGAAAATTTTAATTTAAAGCTATTAGTTATGTGTACCTGGAAGCGTATTTGGTAAATATGGGGTTAAATAAAAAGAATTTTTATATATTAAAAAACATAAAATGTTTTTCGTCTACAAAGGTGCTGCAATGAGCCATTCCCAACATTTAAAAGTTTTTTTAACATAAATTAGTGATGTAGGGGAGGGTGGAGCAAGGTGGAGTACCTAAGGTTCAGGTGGCTTAATTTGTATCAAATCACCGATATAATTCAGTTTTGAGGTATAGGTCTGTATTAGTTGAATAACTAATAAAAAAATCGTATGAAGTAAAAAAAAATAATTTCCATAATGGTCTTTGTAATGGCATTTGTAAATAACCAATTTAGATGATTTTCGAAAACTGTTGGGCAAGGTGTTATACCAATGGTTTCTGCGTTGTATTATAAACAAATTCAGTTACATTCTACGCAATTTTTTATATATTTGGCACTAAGAACTCATTTTAAGAACTCAAATCAAGAGACGCGAGTATACAAAAATCCGCTCACGATCGCCAATATTTAATTATGAAAGTGCAGATTTCTTCTCATTGTTTATGAGGCAGTCTTCTTTATCCTATTCCACTTTGCTCCACGTTGTATTATTCTAGTTTATTATGAATAATAACTTATTATTTCATAGTCGAAAATTCCATATACATAAAATGTTAAACTAAATTTATCATTCGTAGCTTCTCACCAAGCAAAATAATTCCAATGTCGTCGCATATATCCGCACACTCGCGTAATTATTAAATAATACACAGACATCCATCCATTCAAATCACACACTCCATAAAATAGTCCTATTCGATTTGGGCGTACCTTAAACGTGGAACGATATTTATACACCTGTACGTATCGAAATATACATATATTTATTAGTATAGAGCTACCGCTCTCAGTCTTAACCGTTGGTATTTATTTATAGAAAATTCCGTAGTCAAAATTAATCACAATAGATTATCGTCCAAGAACTTACAACGCGGAATGAATCACTAACAGATTTGCAAAGCGCGCATTCAAGATACACCGCGATTCGGCTCGCACTAAGCGTCTTATTTCTATCACTCTCTCTCTTTTCGCATTACTGTACTTAGCTGGGGTTGTAACTGCCGTCACTCGGAGATGGTGTGTTGCAACGATGACCAGACGATGTAGATGAGCTATGATGACCTGAGATGCAGTCTTCGTATCGATAATGTCGTCAAACGCCGGGAGACCCAAGTGCGATCTGCCGCGTTAGTCCGCGCAGCATTCTACTGCGGCTATTATATACACCGTCCGACACCGCGACTGCGTAATTCCAAACCACATCGATTTATTATTTAATTTTTATTTTTACAATAATACGCACGCGTTCTTAATAGATTACTTACCCCTTTCGGGATGCTTATGATTCGCGAGGAGAGAGAGCAATACGAAATCCAAGTCTTGCTTGATGAGCGGGCGCCTCTTATTCGTAGGCCGCCTCGCTGAGTTCTGATACGGACAAAATCGCGCTCGGCTTGAACTGCCGAATTTCCCCTCTCCCGCACACAAACACACATACACTCACACTACGCTGCTCGATCACGCGATCACGCGACATATTATGTAACCGGCCGAGCTCGCCGATAATCCTTCCAGCCTTTTCCTTAGTGCGCTCTACATTTATTTATATTTCCATTATTCTGTTCCTTACAACGTTAACTTTTTTAAATTTTGTATAAAATAAGTAGTCTATGTTTGCTATAAAAAATATAACAAAGGTGATTTTTGAAGGCTTTTAGCTGCTCTTTATGATAGTTCTAAAAGTTTTCACTTAAACTTTCCTGGAATATTTCTATTTGTATCCAAGCAAACAGCAAGTCTTATAAAAGCGTGCAGAAAAGCTGACACTACACCTGCACAGAAGAGCGGAAATTTAATGAAGTTCTTAATCACTTTCGACAGGTGGCGCTACTTGCAGCATGATATATAGCCTCCAGTCCACCTAGCCTCTGGGTCTACCTTACCCCACTCTCCCCTACCCGACCGGTTTCACCTTTTTCTTTCGTACATATTACTTTTTTTCGATGATGAGTCTTACATATTTAATTCGAAGTTCGATAACTCGAAATATTCGACAATTCGAAATCAGAAGTCAAATCCCAGATTATTGAATTACGAATTATCGAGGTCCGACTGTACATTGAATATTGGTAACCAACTGACTGATGACTTGGTTTGCTAGCGATGTATCATTCGATTTTTCATACATATGATGATGTAAAAAAGATTTCTAATATCACAGCAATTATTCCCTGCACCTATATCGATTATAAATATTGGTAATTTACGTAACATCTTTAATCTTTCACTTTTTTATTCATACTACGTTTCAAATCTCTTTCTATTAAATAAAATTAAAGACAAAAATGATGAATCGTCATGCCTATGCCATCTTTAAATTCCATCAGCTCCTACTGAACTAAGTTTGCTGAAGAAAATTGTCTTAAAAGTATCCTGTTCAGCATAATTTATTCATTGTTTCGTCTTAATCTGCAACCGTATAAAATGAATAGGTATTTATTACATCTCGCTCTTATTATCAACACTGCAAACATGTTTCTGCTTAACCCAAGAGGATCATCTTCGGAATTTTCCAGCTCCAATCACATTCTTCCACGTTTTCGTCTCACGATTTCTTTTTGTCGTTCCTGCCTCGTCAGTCATTAACAATGACCCCTACGAACTGCAACCACGTTTCTTCTACTACAGTTGTGCAAGTTGTGTTGCTGCGGTGCTCGATGATTATATTTTATTCAGATGCATGCGTGGTGCAATATGTACATCTAGACGTCAAAAACTACGAAGCAAACCACCTGAACGTCAACATCGGCGACCATAACTACCTAGATACGACCTTCTACGACCAGCACGTACATTTAGATACCAAAAAATACTATTGGTATGCAACATCCTAATGGGAAAATATTATTGTAACATATTGTAACATATGTACACATTCTCTTATTGTAACTCTTTGAGTGTTGATTATTTTTTAATCTATCCATGGGTAAGTCCCCTTGAAATTATTCAAGTATCAAAATGAGATCTTCCAAATTAAAATTAAATGAAAAATAAAAAATCGCCATGTGCTTAAAGAACAAAAGTTCTTGTTTTTCTTTAGTTAAGAATATCTACTATTGCAATTTCATTAATATCGTTAAAAAAAATGTTCCATCATGTGATAAGCCCTTCTTTCATATTATATATTCTCTCATATTATAATATATCAGTAAAGCTAGAATAAATGTTACATTGCATGATTATTTCGTATGCTACATCATGCATGAGCCACCTTAATTAGTAGCTTGAATAAAAATAGAAATTTTTCTTTCGTTATTTCTCGATACAATTGTATAATTTCTAACTGACAGAGCTTGGACTTTACTTCTTTAGTGCTAATTTTCAATAAACAAATTTTGAGTTAGCTCCTATTTGAAATAACATACTGCTAAAGTAGTTACTCGTAACAGCGGATTTTTATTGACATAACTGTCGTTTTAAAGAATTTGATGATAACAAATACTAAGTAAGAATTATTACCGTTTCCATTTTCGAAATCTTGGATCGCACACTCAATGGTATGTACATTTTGACCTTAATTAATCCTAATGTGGCTAGTAATCAAAAGAAATGTTGTAATGGTTCCAATCATTGAATCCCGAGTCCATTTAAGTCTTAATAATTTACAGTTGTTATTAATCATCAGTAATCTCATCTAATGTTTATGGTTGAAAATTTTTTAATTCATAATATTTTATTTCTATATTATTTAAGCACATTTATATATGTCAATAGTTTATCTTTAGAAGACCAAATTACTCAGTCATTTTTTTTAAAAAGTCATCCTCAATAATCGAGAAGTATTTAAATGTAATGTTATTTATGAATAAGTATCAATAAAAGAAAATTAAAAATTAAAAATACTCTCGACATAATGAACGAACATTGTTCAGTCATTGCTATAATAAGAACCTTCTCGACAGTATAATCTCAATAAAAAAATTGCATCGATATCGGACCGCCCGTTAATGTTGAGATATAAATCCACAGACACATAGATACACAAACATACGCATCAATCATATAACAGTACTCTTTTTTGGGCCTGGGTGTTAAAATTAATAAACGAATAATTAAATACAAAAGGTTCATAAAATCATATTTGTAAGATTTGTGCCAATAGTGCCATCCTTTTTTAATATAAAAACTCTCGTATGCACGATTCAATTTTCGATAAAATTGTTAAAAAATTACATTATAATTTGTATAGAATCCGTATGTGTGTTTTCAACAGGGAATTCATTGCTATACGCCGAATATTCAGTTAAAGGAGACCAGGTTAAGGAGGTTCTATCGGTATATATATATATATATATGTCATAGAACACAAACTTGTTTGTGTACATGTTTGTGCACAATCTCACATAATGATATGAAAGTCAATATATTATAAAATGAAGACTTTTTATCGAACTAAACAAATGTTATTATCGAAATTCCGTTATTGCAAAAGTAGTTATTGGCAACTAAAGAAAGATTCAACAAAACAGTAGAGACATTTTTTTGTTATCCGGTTTGAATTTTGAAGGTTTCATTTTGCTCCTTGAAAAATTTCACGGGAATTTACTCATATAAAAATTGTATATCATCGGATAACTTGCAAAGTTACGTCCAATTGTTTATAAGTTCGTACTTCGTACAAGTGTTTTATGTGAACATTTTTTGCTTTCACGTAACCTGCAGGCTGACCCGATGAATCAATTTAAGTTTTACGGAACTTAAATTGTTCGTATTAGATGCTATTTTGGCCTGATGTTATTTAGAAAATATAACTTTGCATCTGGAAATTATTATAAGAATCTCAAAGCAATACAAAAATTAAAATTTACATATGTTTAAACTTATACAGTGATTTTTATGATAATGATATTTAAAACTTGTATAAATCAGGTCAAATTAGCATCTAATATGAACAATTTATGCTCCGTAAAACTTTAGTTGATTCATCGGGTCAGCCTACAGGCTACGTAAAAGCAAAAGATGTTTGTAACCACATATATCAGATTCGAAGGGGATTTGAGGTCTGACCAAGGGTGATCACGTTAAAAAATGTTTTATATGTTGTACATATTTTGTTTTAAAAACTCAAATTACTCCCCATTTATTCTTACAGATAAAAATACAAATAAAGAATTTATAGGGATGCTACCCCTTTAAAAGAATCAGAATTCGTCAGTATTATTATTGAATTTGGATATTAATTAAACTTATTTATGACGTTTTTCTTCACTTTGGAAACATTTTTTAAAAACAGAAACACTTTCTATTATACATTTGATACTAATCGAAGAAAAGATTTTTCTCCCAGTACTGCTTTAATCTTGAGGATTTACGTTAGTATACAACAGTTTCGCGCGTCAAGTTTGAAGCTACTGGACCGGAAACTATACATATATGTCTCAGCCAATCCGCACTCAGCAGCAGTTCGGCGCGTCCCTCCCTAGAGGGTCACTAAACATGATTTAAATTACATAGCTATTAATAAAATGCTCGTGATTAAAAATATCTTTTAATTAAAAACTGTTAAATTTATTTTATTTAAACTATATCTGTTTAAATATATATATATGTTTAGTATATATGTTTGAATATCTTCGCGCCGTGCATGCTCCCCACTATACCGCTATCTTTTGTTTCCCTCACTTTTACTGTGTGCGAGAGAGACAGTCTCCTACCTATATCTATCTCTCTTCCCAGCCATTAATAAAATACATTCGATTATCGGTCTATTATTTATATGTCTATTGTCAAACATGAAATTTGGATACATGAGAAACGTCCAAATTTCATGTTTGGCGTATATAACCTAACCATACGTAATCGAACTATATATGCACGAAATCCCAAAAGAATTCGACGCGAAATTCAAAGTTACATTTCACGTCAAGTGTACAAGATTTTGTTATGTTAATCAATAATAAATTATTAAATTCAAAAGATACGTGTATGTGTGTATGTAAGATACGTGTTATAATTTTTCTTAAGCTCATAAAAATCAAGCGAAATAACCTGTTTTTTTATCACTTTCGCAACCCCACTCTCCCCTATAATGTATTTACTATAAACTTATAGTTATTGTTCAATAAAATCCCGAAAATAGGGTAAAACAACGAGCTACTGTGCTACAACAAATTTAATCATGTTCTACATTGAATAACATTACTCAGATTTGTCATTCTGCTACGTAGAATTTTTCGATTCATACAATGTTTTATCCAAAACGATCGTGATCTGTCATATCTCTTGTCTTATACAGATAAGATACTCTCTCTCCAACTTGATACAATCTCTGACGCATAAAACACACATACATACGCGCACACACACACCTTACAAATCTTCAACCAACAAAAATATATAATATACAGTAAGATCGCGATATATTACCGCTCACGAGGCTGTAGGAGTGGAAATTTCTCCGAAAATGTAATATATTCCGATCTCCCTCCATGCGGCAGCTGCCCACTGAAGCTCCGCCTTCTATACTGTTTCGCGCAGACGCGGAGACCGACGTGTCGTGGTGGGGGAAGCGAGTGCTCTGAGCGGAAATATATTGCGATGTAATATATCGCGATCTCACTGTACATATGTGAATGTCGCTGTGAGCACGACAGATATTTTACACAAAAATAGTGCCATCTTACGGTCGAGTGACGTGATCTGGGTAGTACAAAATACACAGGCTCTAGTTATGGATATTCAATGAAATTAATTTTTTTATAAGTTTCTGACAATTTGTGTGATACCATATTTTTTCTTGAATTGACATATTTATTTATTGTTAGAAAACATTATTAGGATATTCTCAGATTCATTAGTAGATTCTAGTGAAATCATTTTTTTCCCTCATTTGCGGTAATAAAGTAAATTTTTTCCCCTAATCCTTTTTGCGGGGAAAAAGTGTTACTTTGGTCTCGCTTTTCAGGGAAAAAAGTGGCTATTTTCGTTGAGATGGGTATAAATAGTATTTTTGCATAATTGTATAGTAAATAATCATTATTAGTATGCATATAATAGTCATCAAACAGTTTAGACTATTTAAAAAGTTTCAGTCTTTTATTGTAACATTTAGTACATATGTTTTTTTAGTTTTAACAAGTCGTGTTAATGTTCACGTTATCACCTCTCTACCCTATGTATTTCCAAAAACTGCTGAAAGGCATGAAAAAATAAGTAGCCAATATTTGTCCATACTCAAGAAGTTCAGTATTCATCAGCTGATACCGGACCAGGTGCTGAGGAACGATTTTCCAACAGCAGTTCCGGCAGTTACTTATCAACCTTCCAAACCTTAAGTATGTATTGTATAAACTGCTGGAGCTCTATTCGGAGCAGCCCTCCAATCTATTAAAGGGGATACGGGACACCGACATTGCAGTTTTTTGTGTTATTCAATGAACAAATGAGATTTTCAAATTTTGCAGACATACGCACAATCTACTTATCACTAAGAATGTGCGCACATTCGTAAAATTTTATTAAAGTAACAAGTGACTGCGTAAAACGAAAAAGCGATAATGTTTGTAACTGGGTATAAGGTATAGGACTCCGATCTCCCCTTAAGAGGAGGTTGGACCTGATTACAGATTTCTGCATTGAATTTTACATTATTCTAATTTAATTATTCATAAAAGTTAAAAACTTTAGTTATCCGGTGTTCTCAATCTACTAAGGAACACCGGACAACTGAGATAATTGAAAAAACTTAAAAATTGAATGAGAATACTGAAAAATACGAAATTTTCGGTAACCACGTAACTGCATGTAAGCTCCGACCTCCCCTTAAGAGGGTGTCAAAATCAATTTTTATGCTCAAATACTTTACCACCCGAGAATTCTAAAATATTGACTATAATTAAAAGAATAAACTGAAGTATGAAAAACGAAGAGGTCGTTATTCTTCGTTTTGTAATTATCTACCACTGTGCAAAGTTTCAAGTAAAAATTTTGCGGCTTACATCAATGGCATTGAAACGTCATTGGATGATAAAACAGAGATCTACGACAGGTGATCCGAAATTTCGTTCAAATGCCATTTATATATGCAATGATATTATTACCTGAAACTTAGCAGAGTAGCAGAATATTACAGAAGAACAGGCAATGATGTCTTGAATTTTCATCAATCGATTTATTTATTAGTTGTAATGAATTGTTCATACCTAGGTCAAAGACTTGAGGTTCGGAATTTCGGCGGAAAATTTGAATGGTTTGACACCCTCTTAACCCGTACACTCGACGTTAAAAATATTTCGTCAAATTTGTTACAATTTTTTGAACCCCTCCAACGGGGTTATAGAGACCAAACATTCAATTCAATAAAGTAACAACATTTTTTAAAAATACAAATAAATCCGACCAAATACTTTGAACGTCAAGTGTATCTATTTGAATGCTCATCCACCACAAACGATTGACTTCCTCAATAAAAGAAATCGATTTTCCGAGCTGCTTACATAGATATGTTAAATTAAAAACCCAATAAACCATAAAACTGTCTTTCACAACGTCCTATCGTCGTTTTCAACTGCAGAAGCTATCTCTCGAAACGGACTGTGCCGCCTATATCCGCCAGTACGTGACATCATCTTACACACCGCGCGCCTTCACGAAAAAGCTCTCGTACACATACTTACACGCGTTATATTTTTTCGGCGACAGCATAGCAGCAGCGGTGGTGGGAAAACCCAACGGCGCGCCGAAGTATAATATAAGCGTTCGAGGACGAGAGTGTGTATGTGTGTGCCTCCGTCGGTGCACACGCCTGTAACAGTTCAGTACTTCAGTTCGGAGTCGACCGTCGACGCGATCGCACGCGCACGCAAATCGCACAGTACAGATATATAGTGTTGAGTGAGTCGGGTTGATCGTGCCGCACGACGTATACATAGGCGATCGCTGATTTAGCATTTGTTTGGTGCAACAGGTAAGCCAAGTCTTCGAGCAGCGGCCGAACGTGCGCGCGCGCAGCTTCCTATTTTTGCCGATTTTTTAACATGATATGATCTTATACTGCGCAACGAGATTAATGCTTGTGTTTGGTATTGATTTGTGCGGGGAAGGTTGACGACGAGGCGTTTAGGAGGAGATCCTTTCGGAAGGTGCGTGCGTTTTAGTTGGGGTATGAGTGTGCAGATTTGGTGTTTTAATACGGTACGATTGAATAATTAGGGTTTGGAAAAAAGTCATTTTTAGGTTGTGCTCGCTATGTAATAGTGTCGAAAGTTATAGCCTTTGACTAGGAATTGAAAGAAAAATTTATCGTTCGAAGTATTCTTTTTAATTTTGTGGATAGTAGAGCGATGGAAAATGGCAAGCCTTACTTTAGTTGAATTGAATTTATAGTAAAATACATTCATTATTTTTGTAATTTTACAGAATGTACCAAACATTATAAATATATATATATATATATATATATATATATATATATTGGAATCTGATAACAAAATAGAAATAGTGAATCTTTTATACTGTTTATTTGTTCAAATTAGTGTTTTCCATTGGTTTTCTTATTACAAAATTAAGAACAAATGTATCTAATGAATTTATTACCCAGATTAAATGAAACATAAATGGGATGGGTTGGACATGTGAATACTAAAACAAAGGTTTTATCATAGATATACACGCGGTACGACTGGTTAATTGTACTACGAATTTAAAATTAGATATTCATTTTTCATTTCGAAACAGTTTCAAAATTGATTTTGCAACCGATGTAACGCTCTGAAAAATCTATTTTTAAAAATCTACAATGCAAACTATAATAGTGCGAAATATCGCGTAGAAGAACATAACCGAAGTTTAATTGCTCTTGCATTGATATCGACCGGATAAACAATCATTGGAATTTCTCTGATAGTACAAAGCCGATGAATAATCTATAACAATTATACAAAGATATAACAATACAAGAGAAACGGTTTCCACTTTTCAAGTAGTTTCTTCAACGTAAATACAAATAAATTCTAACTTAAAGCCGAATTTCGACGGCCATAGTAGTTTTCATTCCTATTACATAAATTATGTATATTATGCTTTCGTCATAACATCAATTGAAGAACCATACAAACCTAATTCCTAATCGGTTAATAATTCCTAATTTTGCAATATCTTTTGCATGTTTTTTCTACACATAGATACAACTTCAACAATTTGTATACACATAGATACAACTTCAACAATTTGTATACACATAGATACAACTTCAACAATGTGTATACACATAGATACAACTTCAACAATTTGTAAACATTAAACCAATAATTAGACGTTTATTTTACATTAAACACAACATTCTCATACAAACATTTCTAACGACTTTTTTTAAAACCAATACACGTAACCTACTTATTTATTATTCAGTATCTGATAAGGAACAGTCGACTGATTAAGAATCGGGCCCGTGGCGTTGCCGCGCTCGTGTCTGGAGTCGAAAAAGCCGAGACTCGCAGATGTCAGTCCATCCGAGAATCATACACACCCAAAATAGCTTTTTGGGCGTAGCCTTGAGTCCCAGTCCCTGTGCTCGTGAAATGCCTATATACATATCTGTACAGAACGGATAAGCGCACAACGAAGCTGTTATGCGCTATATTCGGCGCGCGCGAAACCGGTCTTAGCGCCCTGCGAATTCCTCCTGTGCGCAGTCGTTTCGCGTTCCGCGCGTTCCTGGCGCACTGTTTTGCGAACAATGGCGAATTGAACTTTGCGGATCGAGGAGGGACGGTCGGATAAACAGTCGGTTCCGTAGTGCTGCACCATGCTAAGAGACATAAATGAGAACGAGTATGCTGTAGATGAGGCTGGAAATGAGTGATTAATGAAAAATAAGAAATGCGAAACTGCCCTTGTAAACAAAGTCTATGTAAATTTCTGCATGGTATTCTGCAGTACATTGAGAATTTACAGGTTTACCGGCAGGTTTTATTGTACGTTTTTTTCGTGTCTGCAGAAGTATATTTTACTACTTGCATAGGTCACGCATCCCGGTTGACAAATCAACAAGTTAAAATCTTACAAAGAAACGTTTTAAAAGCTCTGTAGAAAAATCTGCAAAATATCTTGCAGACATTTTTGCAGATTTTTTCCATAAGTGTGGATTCTGCCTCTAAAAGTAATATTAAAAGTACTGTTTGATTTCTTAATATATAATGCACACATATATAATGATTTTAAGAAACGAAACAATACAGTAACAATGTAGATTGATAAAAATACTCGCTCGCATGATTATTCTTTGAGAAATCGTTGAAAAATGAAAATATTTTAAGTTATACAGTTATTGTCCATCCATCAAAAACTTAGAGACCACGTTCTTGTAATGAATCCTTAAATCTCTTATTGTATAAAATTTACTAGAAAGAAAGAAATAAAAAAAGAAAGGTTCTTTGAATTGAGCGTAAAAACGCTCCCGGGTTTCGGCACCAAAATATATCTACCACAGGCAGATTTACACGGCAGGAGATATTATGATACTCAAACACTTTTTATATTAATTTCACTTTATTTCGCCGAATCGCGAAAACTATACTATGCTTACGTATCTATGTCTAAAACAATACTGAATGGCATTTTATTGAATAGCAGACCGAGCTGTTTCATAACGCTATTCATTTGTACACATTCACGATATATTAACATAAGTCGAAACTCGAAAAATATTTTAATTGATATTTGAATCTTCAAGATTCATGAAATTTTGGAACATAAATATTTTTACAATTATTATTGAACAAGGTTATTCATTTATTAGAAAATATATTATGTCTGTCCGTAACAACTAGACTATCTATATAGTAATTATTATTATTTTGTTCCCCGTGTAATGGATTCAGTACATAACTGATATACTTATATATATACACATACATACTTATATTTGAACAGTATATTCAAGGGCTAAGGATCGGTTACTTATTTGACCCTGAATATAGGATTGAAAGTTGTATAAAAGAAAATCATGCCGAATACATCTGTCATTTGATATTTGATTCATCATTACCTATGTACTATTATTTAATTTTTGAAAACTAAAAACTAACTTTCGATCATCTGCACGCACATACACCACATACTTCATACGATTTTTAATGACCTTGGTCAACACACGATAGCGCCACGCGCACGATTAAATCAAACCAGTTCTCCTCGGGAGCACCGGCTCTCGACGAAACCGAGAGTCGCCTCCTCGGATAATCGAAAAAATCACAAAAGCCCGCGAGCCGCGCGCAGAAGAGCGAAAACCCATTCGAAACATCTGCTCCGCTCCTCGCGTTCTAACGCGCGTGTATATATAGGTATATATATAGATATATATATACATGCATTCCGGTCCCCACTGCATTTCGCCTTGAACGGAGAGTAAAAAGAGAAGAAAAAACGAGTGCGGCAGCGGCGCGGCGGCCCGCACGAGAAAAATAGAAACGAAACGAGAATTTCAAATAAGACCGATAAGAGAAGCCCGAGAATAACCGACGCGCGAGAAACTCAAAGACACTGCGAGCAGTGTAAAGAGGAGATTTGTAAAATTAGTACTTTTGGCGTTGGCGATGAACTGCGGTACCTGTACGCTTGATAAAGCGAATTAGCAATATTCGTTGTAAAATTGGTAGATGCAAATTATACCTGTTAACCAAGAGGTTGTTTGAGACTAGGATTACAAAGAGAGTTAGATTTAATACCTATGAGAAATAAAACAAAAAGATGATTGTATAATTCCATTTACTCTTTTATAGATTTATTTTAAGAAAAATAGTTTATAGGATACTGAAAGTATGTCAAAATTGATAAGTAAGGAGA
This sequence comes from Gastracanthus pulcherrimus, assembly GCA_949152435.1. Classification (NCBI taxonomy): domain Eukaryota; kingdom Metazoa; phylum Arthropoda; class Insecta; order Hymenoptera; family Pteromalidae; genus Gastracanthus; species Gastracanthus pulcherrimus. Next base: position 217,285,894 of record OX424572.1, on the reverse strand, counting down.
TTTTATTTCGAGTAAATTCTATTCGTTCAATGCGACTAACAGAACGTATATCCATATTTTTTTAAAATAATGTAACGTAATTGGTTACGTTTATTCCTTTGCTTATTTTTCTCTAACAATTACATTGAATGATATTCAAATATCACGTATCAGCAATTAACGAAAGCAATTAACGTCCGTCCAACACTCAACGTGGATAAATTTACAAATTTGTCATGATATCACTCATTTCGTATCAGAACTGCAGCGTCAATTTTGCCTCATTCAGCGGAGTATTTTTACACGTAACTGCCGTAACGATTTTACGCAGCCAGTTTTACAGTCCGCGGCAACGACTCTTCGTGCTTTGCATATAAGAAATTCGAAAAGGAAGGAGCACATTTTGTGTTCGAGGCGCTCGTTACCGTCGAAGATAGCAATGACAGTACGAATGCCTTATCGCGCTTGATTAGTTTATCTCTGGGGTTTTTTTTATTCTTTAGAGGCTGTATGTCTTTTATGAATGATTTGAATTTGAATTTTTAGTCAAAAATATATTGTAAGAGATGATTAATTATACTTTAGATTGTGATTAGCTAATTATAATTAGCTCGTGTATTCGTGAAGAGAGATAAGTTAGTGATAAAAAGGATCAGTTCGATATTTAAATCTGTACCAAGAATATTTATGTTACTGATAAACAAAATATACCGGAAACAATGAAATTCGAACAAAATTGATATATTCAACAGCGAAATTTATTCGCCAAGTCGTACAAAATTCTGATATACTTCAAGCTCATTGATGTAATTGAATATATAAGAAAAACGTAATTTATTCGTCATACTTATTAACGCATATCTCTTTCAACGAAAAAGTACGGCAATCGAAATAATATCAAAACAACTTAAAAAAAAAGAAATTATCAGCAATTAAACTCATTTCCTCAATATTAGATTACGTTAGAAAAATAATTAACAACGATTTGCCCGCGCTGCACTTGTTGCAGTGTTCGCGACAATTTTCGATGTATAAGGTTCGTATCTTCGCAATCATCGCTCGCGAATTGAAATACTCACAAACAGAAATTGTTACGCAGGCGCAGAATACGATCCGCGATAAGGCTGTAGAAAAATTGATATCGACCTGCTGCCGTTATCGCGCTGTCGCATCGTCATCGCGGATTGATAACCGAGGATGGGTATCTTTTTTGCATGGAATTTTCAAGGAAATAACCAATTGAAGAGTAGCAACATTTAATTGCTTACTTATTACTGTAAACATATCTCCAATATACAAAAAGAAATATAAATATTTTCTACACGATTTCTCTTAGTGTGGAAAAATTCTTCTTCATGAGTGTCACGGATGAGCTTCTGGCTTTCCGTGGCATTTCCTTATCGCAGAGCGGATGCGCGCAAGACACGCAGTCAGCTCTGCCCGACGCTGCTCCAGTGTTCCTACGCGCAAAAGTGCAGTACTTGCACCTTTTGCGCGCGGGACCGTTGGCGAGTCGCGATGCGACCGCGAGCGGGCAGCAGATAGCCGGCGGTACTCACGACGAGAGGTGCTCGGACCTAATAAAGCCACGATTACCCAAAAGCCCTGTCTCCTCAATTCCTGCGCGCCTTTCTCTGGCGGCACAGGAGGACCCCTCCAACCATCCGTCACATGAGTATTTTATTGATGTGGAAATTAATTATATTATAAAAATTATACACATATTAAGAGTGTGTATGGTTAATCAACAAAGTAAATGATAAGAATCATTGTTCATCAGAATCAAAATTAGATTCTAGATGAACTGCTTTGAGTCGAGCTTTGAGTTGTAAAAATGTGTCACTTAAAAATAGATTTCACTCATTTTAAATTACAAGAGAAATCAACCAAACAAGCCAGAACTCCGATATCTACCGAGCAAAATTATATAGTATTTGAATTATAAATTATATAGAAAAATTACTATTTTTACACTGGGCAAATAATATTTCTTCTTAAACAATTTTACCATAGAATGTATATTTAAAATGTTGTAATATCATATAGTAATTTATACAGGACATTTATAGAGAATTAAGTGGTTCTCTAATTTACAAACAAGAATAACATTAACTTTTGCTATACGATTTCTTTCAGTAATATGTATGTACACAAATAAAATCGGTTAATCGGGTTCGCACCTATAATATAACTCGAATCGTAACTATCCCTCGAATTTCGTCTATACTTCCATCCACCCTACGGCACCGAAACAGCAATTCCCTAAAAAACCCATCGGCGCCACTGATTACGTCCCCGTCCACCCAAAACAAAGACACGCTTCACTGTATACTAGTATACTAGTACACGCATACCCTAAACGCACACTCACTCACTCACTCACACACATACACAAATACACACACACACATAGGCATACATACACACAAACACATACACACGCACACGCACCAAGGCGATAATATTACATCGGGGCTGGAATTCCCCCTTCGGGATAGCACTTCGTATACATAGATATACACACTCGTACAGAAACGAGCCTCGACATATTTCTCTGCGCGACTCTACGAGGACGAGACGTATATATACGCAGCGCGGGTGTAAACGCGAGGGTGCACAGGAGCTGGTTTCCCCCAGACGTGGCGCCACGAAGTTCGAACTTGTGATCGATGCCGAGCACCCTGATGGTAAAACCCGGTGAGAGGAGGGACTTTGGCGTGCACGGGGCGTTGGAATACACGGAGAGAATTTTTTCTAGAGTTATGCAAATGGAATATTAATATTGCGGGGTATGGCATCTACACTCTAAACCTAAAAGATTCAAAATTGCCGCAAAAAAGATTAAACTGAGAAGTTTACTCATTTGCAAAGAATAAACTGCTGATTCTCTACTTTATAAAAGTAGAAAATGTTATTGTAACTTTTAAAAGAGTAAAGTAGCGAATTTCATCTTTATGGAATGAGTAAATACCAAGATTTCTACTTTTTTACATATATCTACGCACATAACCTCCTTAGTCAATTTAATAAAATCTTCGCTTGAGATACGACTTAAATTCATCTTTATTATGGATCACAGTGTACATAAATAAAATTAAATTAACTATAAATGCTTTGATCCATAATAAAGATGAATTTAAATTTAAGTAGTATATTAAGCAAAGAAATCATTAAATTGACTAAGAAGGTTATGTGCATAGATATATGTAAAAAAGTAAAAATCTTGGTATTTACTAATTCCGTAAAGATGAAATTCGCTACTTTACTCTTTTAAAAGTTACAATAACATTTTCGACTTTTATAAAGTAGAGAATCAGCAGTTTATTCTTTACAAATGAGTAAACTTCTCAGTTTAATCTTTTTTGCGTCAATTTTTAATCTTTTAGGTTTAGAGTGTAGGAGAGAGACAGGAGAATAATTACTTTGACGATTTGTTGTGGGTCAATAATGAAATAAATGGTAAAAGTGTGATTGAATAGTATATGAAGCAACAATGGCGTAAAATTAACTTCACGCGCGAGTCACCACGAAGAGTGCGTAAAAGCGATTTTACGCACGAGTTACCGATGAACGCATTGTTCATCAGCGACGAGTTTGTTGGATCGCTATTATGCACGAGTCGTCGGTGGCGAGTAAGTGAAGTTATGCGCCCGTGTTACTTGCGCTATTTTTTGTGATTCCTGTGCGTAAAGTTCAAATGGAACTAAACAGTAATAGTATCGATCGCACGAGTGTGTAAAACGTACGCACCAGTTGCATACGATATTTTTTGCAATAGAATGCGTAAAATGCGTTGCTAAAGTACTGCATAAAGTATGTACCTCCTCGACCATTAGATGTATTATATTAAGTTTGAGATACCGTATGGGTAAAGGAAGGTATGCGGTGGCGGAAGTGCTATGGGTAATGGGGGGAGGGATGGGCGAATTGGACGTGGCGATCGAATTGCCACAGTGGCGAAAAATGATCGTAGCTCATGGAAAATACCTAAAACTTCAAATGGCGCCACGAGCTATGCTCGGAGCGAATAGCGCGCAAAATTCAAAATATTGAAAAATTTACTTCGTAATTTAACACACCGTAAACCAGTAAGTAAAATATTTTGCGCACTGAAATCGGTGCGGAAAATATTTTGCGCACTGAAATCGGTGCGCAAAATATTTTACGCACTTTTTGGCGGTGCGTAAAGTAACATTATTTTTACTAGGGTGTAAAATCCCGTTTACGCACTAAAAACGATTTCGAAAAATATTTTACTTACTGGTTTACGGTGTGTTAAATTACGAAGTAACTTTTTCAATATTTTGAATTGTGCGCGCTATTCGCTCCGAGCATAGCTCGTGGTAAAATCCCGTTTACGCACTAAAAACGATTTCGAAAAGTACTTTACGCACTAACTTTACGGACAGAATCACAAAAAATCTTTTATGTATATATTTTAAGAAGTAGCGAGATATTTGATTTTACACAAAATGATGTATAATTATTGATTGTTTTATTAATGAGGAGAATATTATTTTTGGGAAGTGTTAATATGATTGTTGGAAAGTTCACTTTTAAAATTACGAGGTTGAGACCTTGAGGTTTCGAAATTCACGTTTTTAGTATTTTGGGAGCGTGAATGAAGAATGATTTATTCTAGATGTACACATGGACAATGAAAATGTTACTTCCGGAGTGTAATATATAATTTATTCATCCTAATTATTACCTGAATTATTCCTCATGTGTCAAGTTTTTATAATCATTTATTACATAAGTTTTACAGAACGTTTGAATTCATAAGTGATCAATTTTACGAGACGTGAAGTTTTTTTAGAACCAAATATTTAGCCATGAAGAAATTTGAAAAAAATTAATACAAGCTTTGTATTTATTGAATTATTTATCTTTGAATTTCGAAGTTTACACTACAGTTCTATTTACAACATCAACTATATATATTTATAAACAATGAATTGACATGACGATTAGGTCGATTCATCATCTTCACTTTCCCTTCCTTTGTTAGACTTTCCTCATATATCTGTATTGAGAAAATGTCAAAGCTTTCTCTATAAAGAGGGAATTCTATGTCAAATAAAAACTTAAAAATTTTGAAGTATGGCAAAATTTAATATTTTTGTTTGTGCATTGGAGATATTCAAGATTTTCTATGAAAATAACCATATTTTTAGTAAAACCTGACAATTTTTCATACCTGGCAATTTTTATATAGAAAATTCGGTATGTACCCAATTTACAGACAAAATAATTATTGCAACACTGTAACTAAAATGAATAAAAAAATAAACGAATAGATTTAAAACTCAAATAAAATACAAAAAATTACACACCGACTACCAAAGTAACAAACACTTAAACTCCAAAAATGACCTATTAAACAATTCATCCTCAAAAACAAGTCTCATCGGAAACTCCGAACACCTCGGAAAACAAACTTCCCCAAAAATCCAAAACAACCACACGCGTAAATACCGCGTATTCTGCATTCACAACGTCGCACTAGAAAGCGTCGCTGCATCGACAAAGAGCCCAGGCCGTGGTATATTCCGACGCGCCCAACATCGACAAAAAAGAAACGAGCCGAAGACCCTATGTCCGTGTACAACGGTTCGCGCGCGGCGCACGTGGCTTCCAGGCACGATGCTGACAGACAAAAGCCAAGGTCGAGGGAGGGAGCGACGACTGTATATACACTTCCTTTTTAATTCGAGCGCGGTTCGCCGGACTCCGGAGACGGCTGGATCCTCTTTGTTGGTGTGCTTACAGCTGTCTCTGTCTCGTATGTGCAGGATGTAAGGAGACTCGATTTGTAGGTGGGAAGGTATTCGGAGTGTTTGCTTTTTTTCCTGATTTTATGTTATTATCGGGTTGTTTCATGCAGTATTTTGTACCGGAAACGGACTTGGTTTATAGACACTAATGACTTATAATTTTTATTGATATATTGCATATACGATGCGTTCGTGTCCAATCTGCGTATAGCTTGTGGAGTGTAGTGAAAGAATCGCTGGTAGCCATAAGCCTGACCCTTTTTTTTGGGGTTGGTTTATCTCGACATCAGCTTGAGTTGTAAAACTGAAAGAGACGCTCCTATGCGTCTTACAGCAAAATTTTTTCAATACGCTCCATAATATATCCGCAGTTTGGACAAAAACGCACGGTATATTATGAAAGTTAGTTAAAATACTCGTAACTAATGAAATTTTTGTTACGTTTTACATTTTGATTATATTTAAATAGTATTTATTTAAACTGACATTGGTACTTACCCGTATGGAAAAAACTCTCTAGTTGAGTGTTATTTCGAACCATCAACTAAAATTTGGTAGGTTATTAGACTTGTACAATATAGAAATTCAGTTGAGGGTTCGAAATAACACTCAACTTAAGTTTTTTCCGTACGGGATACCCACACCATTCCATACCTTATTGCGCCTCTGCTGAATATACACTAAATAAAAAATAAATTATTAATAATACTTGTTTATTTACAATTTCTATTAGTTAAATATCTTAAACTTACAATACTACTTAAATAGTTAATAAAGATATGTCCACATCTTAAACTTTTCTATTAATTGTATAGTAATTGATTAAAAACTGAGAAATGTGAAATATTTTGTATATCAATGCACTAGGTTACGAGTCCAAGCAAATCAAAGTATTTCGAATATGCAAATCATATGGAACTCTTCAAATATATGCTCATAACTGCGTATTTTTTTAATCTTTTCACATGTATAAAATAAAATAAATAATAAAAACATTGATATTTTTGAAGATTCTGAAGAACACTCGTGACTCGTGTGATAATACGGCTGAATTTAGTATGTAGAGTATGTAGAGTAAAAAGAAGATATTAATTGGTATTTTCCAGTTAGTCATAACGTTTTGTTTATGTAAGTAAGATATGCAATAATATGATGAAAAAAGGAACAGCGAATAACTTTAACTTTTCTTATATCAAAATATATTTTATTTTGTAACAGAAACTTGATTAGTACTAATTAATGAAGTTATACTCTAATTATTGACATTTTTTATAATAGCCTAAATTAAATTGATGCAAATGATATTCAACATTCCAAGTCAAAGTGATACAAACAAACTACATTTATTATATCATTATGTATACATTTTTATTATATTATTTATGCCAAAATTATACATTTTATATTTATTTATACGGGATTAATTTATTTATTATACTTAGCGTGTAGAATGTGTATTTCGTGATATTCATGTCCGTATAGTACATATAGTTGAGGTCGTTAATCGGTATAACGAGTCCTAATTGGAGCTTTGTATAAGAGGCTCCTTTACGTACGCCGTGCAATTACGGTATTAAGAGTTTGGTGCTAGGTCGATTATAAGTTGCGTGAGAGTTTTTTTTCTGGAGGAGGATTATGGAGAGATTTTGATGCTAGGAGTTCAAAAAAGTTTTTTTTCTTGTTTGAATAATTAATTCTGCTCTCGTCATCCTGATGATTTTTTAAATTAAACATTGTATTTCAAATTCAAATACTAATTTTTAGCACAACACCTGTTTTAGTGCTTTCAATTTTAATATCTGACAAAAAAAAATTATGTAAGATTTTGTTTGGAAACATATGCGGAAGTGTCAGAGCTTACAATTTTAATGAACAGGGTTAAAATTGTTTAACATTTTACAAAAGGAAAACGTACATTAATGTCAGTAATATTTATGTAACACAGATATTGATTTTGCTAAAATATATCAAATGTAATCTTTTTTCTGAAACTAGATATATTATAGTATTACATAATGAAGTAGTTCTAAACGTTACCTAATAAATGGTTATTAAAAAATTGTCACGCAGAGTTGATGAATCTATTTATAATGGGGCCACGCCTATAGTCTCGTTCAGCATAAGCTATGAGAATTATCGCGCCATTATAGAATAATTAGATTAAAGACATTTCTTTGATGAAATTATGTTTACTTACTTTATTTATTTACTAGAAACATCAATCATTTCTTTTAATAGTTACGAAAACAGATTCGCATTTTATTATTTTTATATAATTTTTAAAAAATATTTGGTAGTTTGAAAAATATGTACATAAATGTTCATCACAAACGTTTTGCGTAAAATTAGCGCAGTTATAAAGTGCTAATAAAATGCTAAAATCATAGCAAACGTTAGCAAGGTCACGCTTAAGGTAATGCTAAACCCACGTGTTATCAGCAAATAAGGGGACCCACGTTTTTCATTTATTTTTCAATTTTCAGAAAATATCTTTCTGAAAAGTTGTTGTTTTTTAACGTTCCTGAGAGCTATTTACTCAAAGTTGAAAATTAAATTTAAAAAGGGGGTCCTCGTAATTGTCCGTGACTAGTAGGTTAGCATCACCTTAATTAAACTTTCAAAAAAAAGAAACAATAAGCATAGTCACTTTCATCTATCCATTATTAAAAAGTCAATAAAGTAAATCAATATGTACTTTTTTCCCGTGGGCAATAAAATAATACATTTTACTAAAAACTACATGGTAAGCCCAAATAATTCAAAAAGGTTGTTTCTCAATTTTATTTAAAAAAAAAACGTTAATAGAGTCATTTCTCATCGTCATTTTATAATTCTTTACTTTATTTAAAATTATCAATAAAACCCTAACGGTTCATAAATTATTCACTAACGCTTAAGACGATAGGAAAAAGAATGAAAATTTGCGTCAATAATCAATATACTTAATAACACGTTAATAATTCAACTATAGGTACTATCTAAAAAACATACATACAAAAAAATTCAATTCAATTTCAATTCGAATTAAAACATTAAAATTCAGTCCCCTTACTCAAAAAACCCTCCCATCCAAAAATCCACAAATTACAAACTATTGCACAACGAAAGCCCGACGCGCGACAATCCTCGCTTCCCTCCCAACCGAATAGAAGCGAAACACGCGATCGAAGATTGTCCCTCCTGTGCACCGAACGCTCTACAGTCCGCGCGCCCGCATTGCACTTAAAAGCACACTAAACTTCTCCCTCCCTTCCCATTATGCAAAGGCCACGTTCCTCGCCGATAGGTTCGACGAATAGTGCGCGCGAGCGATTTTCCCTGCGCGAGCGCTGCGGTTATACGACCGCGGTGAGTCATACGGAAAATGCGCGCGTCACGGCGACAGCAGGTATAGGCTTCCGGCGATTTCGTGGTCATAATTGCGTGCACTCGAGGAAAAAGGCTCGAGAACGTGCAACGCAACTTTTCCGCGGAGGGGGGATCGGGGCCGATATGGAGTATCTGATAATATAAACTTAATTGTTTTCTTGCGATGGACGAGGGAGAGAAATTTATTTTATAAATTATTTTAGTTAAGTATTATAGATTGTTATTTAGTATGCAAGTATCGTAGAACACTAAATAGTTAATATGAACAATTTTTGAAAATGTTTTTTTGCCAAAAAGTACGTTATATGAGGTTTGTTAATTTTAAATAACAAAATGTATTTTAATAATATTTTAACATAAATGTATGTATGCCCATCTGAACGAAAATGGCCACTTTTGTCCCTGAAAAGCGAGACCAAAATTACACTATTTGCCCTCATAAATGATTAGCGGGAAAAAAGTTATTTCACTAGAAATTTGTCTAAGTTCTACCAATAACCGTAATTTTCGATTGTCTTTTAACAGTCCATTAGTCCCGCTTTCCAAGTCAAAAAGCGGCCACAGTTGAGATGGGCATAAAGCACTATATGTAACTCGAGAAAAAAGTCGATTTTTCCATCGGGTGATACTGTAAACTCACCCGCGGGAAAAATTTTCGACTTTTTGCCCTTGTTATATAATGTACTATTAAATTTTAGAGAATAAAAAATTTCTTTATTTCGTGTTGTTTCTTTTCTTCTACATTTTTCATAATAATAAATATAAATACCTCATTGTTTATCAATTGTAACTTCTGAGATTGATTTTCAAGTTGTAAATGCTGTAAATATGTACAACTTACAATAGTGATAGTTTCTATTACATACTTTCTGATCGCCTAGACATTTAAAATCAGCAAGGCTTGTATTTTTTAACTTAATTTGTTATATTAAAGAGATTTAATTCGGTTTTGTATTACTAGTAACGATCAAAATTGAATCGATACGAAACAGAGTCGATACCCAGTTTTGCCCCGGCTTCCCCTATAACGGAGCGAGATAACGCATGCGGTTTGTTTGTATCAAGGGGGAAAAAGAAAAAAAAAGGCAATGAGTAATGAATGTGTGCTATATTTACGTACGTGATGATATATTTCATTTTTCGTGAAGAGCAGCGTTAGTCAGCGATGGACTGTTCTTTACGTATTTATTTTCGGTGATTACGCGTAATTTATTTCGTGAGTACGTGCGAGATGGAAACGAGCGCGTAAGTGGAGTAAAAAGTGATAACCATGTGCGGATGGCGTTTTATTAAGTTACTGCATAGAGTTAAAAACTGTACTTTATTTGATATTGTACGAGTCAAAATTAATTATTTGGGCCTAAAATATTAAATAATAGGCGTTAGTACATTTTACCCGCATCTGAATTATAGATTAAATAATCGAAAAACAGAGTGATGAAAGCACTTTAGAATTTCTGATGAACGACATTTATATTTCAAACTCGGCAAATAAAAAGCTATCCTTCTTTGTGTAAAGACAATTGTAAAAAAATATGTTATCAATTCAGCTCTTTGTGCGCGTCTACCGAATGAATAAAAAACAGATCAGTTATTTTTTCTGAGCTCGCATAAAATTCTCCGTTGAGCTGATATTATTCTTATCTGGGGAAAAAGTATTATTTCACGATGCATGAGAGCAAAATTACAATTATAGAAATGAATCAATTCAACCAACTTTTATTATTAATTTGTTTTCAACGCTGATAAGAATATTTAACTATTCTATTAATAAACATAAATTTAATTAAAAAATTTGATTAGGATAGTTGACTCTTTATACATTTTTATATATAGCTGTTATAAGAGTAGGCGCTGAGAATTCCGATTCATTTTAAGATCTGTATAACGTATACAGCATTCAAGGTTACGAGTTGGGGATTTCCAGACGTATAATATGCAGAGCAAAGCTTTTAAACACTCTTACGACACTATGTCTTTCTTAAGACGGTTTTATTTAATCACACTGCTGCGTCCCTCAAATATTCTCAAATTGAAGCTTAGGCATGTGTACTTCTTTAATTAAACGTGTGAAATTAATTTACGGATTAACTAACACGTCGCACACCAGAGCCAGACTATGTAGACTAAAAATTTTTAACTTGATTTTAGTGCAAAAAATAGCTCATAAAAAAATGAAACGTATACCTATATCTTGAAAGTCAGTAAACATACATTGATGATCTATAATATGTAATAATAAAATTTAAATAGAAACCTTTTATAATGCTTAAAAATGTTTGTTCAAAATCTTTACATTTTAAAATTTTTATTTGTTATAAAGTCTTATTGCAATATTATGTGTATACAAGTTATATAGGGAGTTTAAATATTCCATTCGACTTCTGGTGACCTATGCTCTTGGTAGTCATTTTTCATAGATATATATATATATATATATATATATATATATATATATATATATATAATTTTTTTGTTTAAAATTCCTTAAGTATATTGCAGTGATAAGTATCAATTGGTACAATATTTATCTCTAAAAAATTGAATTTGACCCGTATACACAAATTTTTTATATCGAATGTTCACGTCAACTCTATCATCATAAATTTCAAATGATACTCATCAGCACACTAAGAATCTAATACTTCCCCGATAAAATCGCGAGTGTTATTCAACAAACATAACACCAACCACTGGCATCGTGACAGCAAAATTTCGCAGACTACATTCCACGCAACGCCGAACACTCTAACAATACGAACCTTGACAACTGATCGACGGTAATTTTTTCTCTTTTCCTCTCATACCATACTTCCTCGTCGCGACATCCTAAAAGATAATAAAAAGAGTCCACGACATCGTAATAATTTCACGCGTATCGCAATGAGCTCAAAACTCGATCCACGAGTGTATAATACAACATTCTACCATTCTACAACGAAAACGTATACATAACGAGTTACTTTTGTGACATACCATAGCGCTGTTATCGCTCGTATGTACGTAGGTGTCGAGCACTTTTTTGTGTCTCCGATTATACGTGGATATGGATATAACGTCTGTAATGAGCGGCACGTGAGCGTGTATCGGGTTTAACGCAATTGTTCGCGCGAGTGCGAGGGAACTCCTTGTTTGGCTGTCGCGTACACAATGGCGAGCGACGATTGCGAAGAGAACGTACGGTGTGTTTTTTGTAACGGTTTTATGTATAGACGACAGGGACATTTGTAGACGAAGGGAATTTATTTTCTTAATTAAGGAAAACAATTTACCTTTTATGGTGTGATGATGTATATCTTGTGCATCTCCATAGGATTTGTATACACTTACAGTTGTGTATAAAAAATATCAATCATCAAGGTTGAATCGTATAGGATTCTTTCATGTTCCTTGATTGAAGGCGTATAAGAAATATGTTTTAAGGCCACAAACAAGTTTTTACATGCTTTGTTAACATTCTAATGCTTATTTTGGCACCTTTCGGTATACCTAACTCCCATTGTCTCGTGTTTTACTTTATATTTCATGCGATATTCTTAAAGTCGCTATTATTTTGAATGTCATTTGTTATTAAGGTACTTGTTAATAAGTATGAAAAATTTGAGACTCTGAGAATTTAAAATTTATATTTTGATTTTTAATAGAATTGATAATCCAATGTAAGTGGTAATAACTTTTTAACCACGTCGACAAACTTGTTAAAAATTTAGGCAGTCTTTCATGAATATAATAAAACATATACTGACTAACTAAGTTTAATTGCACAATTGAGCATAGGACGAACAATGAATAATTTAATATTTGGCAAGAAATGCATATCATTTGAAATGCAAATTACAAGGACTATATCTCGACGCACAATTATTTTAATCGAATGCGCTTCAAGTTTTTTTAAATACTACAAATTCCTTGGAACACGTGTATTTCTTTTGCTAACTTCATTTTAGGATTTAAAAAAAATCTAATGTATTCGATCAGAAGAATTGTATGAAGAAATTATATGAAGAAATGATTATAACAGAAAGGATTATGTTATCGAGGGAGACTTAGAATATTGATTATCAGATCGTCACATGTTCAAATAAGTATATTGATTCTAGCCATTATTCGTGTTTTTATATATTATGTAAAATTTCCTCGCTCGATTCATTCATATTTTTAATGGAAATTGAAAAAATAATTGTCAAAGAAAATTGTTGCTCGTGCACCAAATCTTTCACATAAAATGGCTTGTAATAAATTACTTATAGACTTATTCGGATTGTTTATATGTGTAAGTGTGCAAAACATAATGTCAGATTCTTGTATAGTAAATGTTTTATTATTTATCGATCATTATGGGGTTTGCAGATGGGGTTTAAAGATTCAAATAAAATGTAGTATGCGGGCAATATGGCAGCCTGTTCATAACATCCAATACTCAAATACTGTTTCGAGAAAAGAAGTAACTGGCTTTACGCGAACTGTGTTTCTAACCGCGCTACTATAATTCATTCTCGCTCTAACATATGGCTTATTACGAAAGCGTAATTGCCACTGTCACATTGCCAATTTTACAGGTTAAATTATATTTATGACTCTTGACAATCCAACGTTTCCTGGATGTACAGTCCCTGGTAGAAAATTGACCATCATTTATGGCCTGTTCGCTATCTATTGACCAACTTCCGTGGTCAATTTGTAGCCAACACTTACACCATAAGTTGACCATAATATGAGTAAAGATAAATGTACTATAACCTCAAATACATGTATAAAAGTTTAAATTCGCACAATGTTTTTTGGTTTAAACGAATTTACAATATAAAAATTAGCTTACTGATGCGAGAAGATATATGTAAGCGAAGTTGCTGTATTCATACATTCTACAAATTTTAAATCTGATTCTATACGTAAAATATATGCCCATGATGCTCAGTATAGTATAGTATAAGTCCATGCGCACGCGAACGGCGTCGGGCGCTTATAGGTTGTTTTTTCGCTAAAAGCATATAAGAACATAAGACGCAAGAATAACATTGATTAGTATATATATGTATATATATATATATATATATATATATATATATATATATATATATATATATATATATATATAGGTACACCAGAAATATACAGATACAAGAGAAATAAGTTTGTATTCATCTTATTTATCGTATATACAATAAACATAAACATTAGAATAACATTGATTATATATCAATCATATATATATATATATATATATATATATATATATATATATATATATATATATATATCAATCAATGTTATTCTTATGCTTATGTGTCCCAACACACATGCAGACATGCATACATTCACGGTGTGTTGACAGCTTGGAGTCTAGGGAGAGAGCAGACCCTTATCTGTTTGAAACATATAAAGAAAAACTTAGTTTTGCGTTGTGAGTAATTTAGCAGATTTTGCTTAAAAAGTTGAGCAGGATTGCTGAGTAAAATGTGCCCAATAGAATCAAGTAAATGTTACTTAACCACTAAATAAATTTTTACTTAAGTTGTTGAGCTAGAGCAGTTCGACCAATTCAACGCAAATAAATAAGCAGTATTTGTTCCAATTTATGTATTTATTTGTTAATTAATATATATTTATTAATACAGACGATTAAATTAAACTAAAATTTACCGTACATATCTTAAAAGAAATATAAGAAAAAATATTTGTAGATTAGGTTTGAATATTTTCAGCATGTAGGCTCGGTGTGCAACATACTAGTATAATTTTTTAATTATTTGTTCTCTTTTAAATATCTAATTCGTATTGAATTATTTCAGGATCATTAAATTTTATTTATAAATAATTCTATAAATTACACCACCTTTTGGTCATAAACCGTCGGCCATAAGTTGGGTTATTGACCATAATATAGGACATAAATTGACCACAGACCATAAAATTAGGCATTATATGGCGAATAGTTAGTCAACGTTTCTACCAGGGGTTCTGTTACCTTTAAAAAAACTGCATAATAGCTTACACAATGCGAAAGAAAAAAAATTAAAATTCAAAGAACTTGTAACTAAATTAAGTAATGAAAATTATATTCTTTTAGTAGTAGTATAAATATTTAAAATAAATATTTTCTGTATCATATTAAAGGTTTCCACATTCACTCCATTACAAAAAATTACTTCACGATCAATAATCCGAAACCGTCGAAGCACTCATCCCAAATTAAAAGAAAAAGACCCGACACTCTTCTAATTACATGCACACTCACAGGGAAAACATGCGACATTTAGCCTTCAAATGTATTATTATATGCATCTATAACGCTCGACGGCTCGAGGCACGAAACGAGAGCGAATAACCAAATGAAAAAAAGAAACGCGGAAGATACGACGAGACGGATCACGGATATTGAATTTCAAAGGTTCGCTTGCATAGAAGTATTATATGTGCGTATACACTTGTATATATGCTCTTGAGACTCGATCGTCATTACAAAATGAGAGACGGAAATTCTACTCTTCACAAGTACTTGAGTAAACAGTCATTTGAACTACGTTGCGAAGTCTGGGTCGATAGTAGATTCAATTTTTAATGCACCATCCAGTATGGATAGAGAGAAATACGATCAGATCATTGTTAGGTTCACAAAAGATTTTTTACTGAAATTAATTTTTTAATTTGCTAACATAGCACCAGCAGTATTGTTATTGTGTATATCAAAAATAAAAAATAGAGAAATCATGCTATTTCTTTTTACATACTAGTAATTGTTTCTTTTGAAATGATCTTATTTTAAAATGATTTATAAATTTTCAAATATTTTGAGTTTTCCATTGTAAACTTGACTTTAAGTTAAAATTTCTAACGTATTTTAATACAAGGAAATATCTTCTTGTTATTTTTGCAATACAAATGAGTTTCATTGACTTACACAATTTAATTAAATTAAGGCTAGCTTTCACACGTCATGTTATTTAAAAAAGTAACAGAAAATTAATTAGCCACAAATTAAAAATAGTTCCAATACTCTCAATCCCAGTGTAATTTTCGTTCATAGTAAAGTAAATATCGAAGTTTTATTGTCATAAACATAGTGAATGAATGTTATCAAGCCCATATTACAATTACACATCTATTTAAAAAAATCGCTGCCAATTAATTAGCACTTATAAGGGAAGACCATGGTGTCCGGGTCTTGGATTTTGATGAAACTTTGGAGATCGACTTTTGAAACCTAAAAATGAAGCACAATACCCGTAGTTTTACCCAATGGGTCTTTAAATTTGACATAGTGCCAAAAAACATTAGCATTGCTCATATGGGATCATATATATATATAGATATACTATCAACGTTAATTAAATACGCCGTATCTACCGTACAAAGGCCCATTGAATAAAACCACGAGTATTGGACTTAATTTTTAGGTATCAGAAAACGATCCCTAAAGTTTCATCGAAATCGGTGACCCGGGCTCCGCGGTTCCTCCTTGTTAGCTTCTTCAAATTAAAGAAACTGTTCCAGTATAAATTTTTTTGTTTTAATAATAGTATATTATGCACCTAGGGACTAAAGTGAACCATTAAATGCCTGCTTGTGGTTCGGCGCGTGCCACGCTCACTTTATTCACGCGTGCGATATACGATTGTTTAACGTACCTACCTACCAAAAAGTTCGTACTCGTTCACCGCCGAAGAGGAAAAATAGTGCTACATATTAATTTCCTAACCTCATGCTAGTTCCCATCGCCACGCGCACAATTATAAAAAGATTATTTTCTCTTCATAAGACAAAGATTAAGACTAAAAAATTTTACTGAATATTCTTCTCTATATTCCTAATAATCTCTTTTTTTCTTTAATTCTCTTTCTTATATTTCACAGATATCCCTGTTTGAAAAAAATGACTTTTTCGTATATAACAAAACAAGGGTAACAGCTTATTCAAAATTTCAGGTCGGAAAATATAGGTAATTCTATGCTGTTTCAAATGCATTATCACTTTATCGATGACATTATTTCTATGGTATCAAAAAACCCGAAAAACTAAAACTAAAGAATCGAAAAACCACTAAAAAGACGAAAACGCATCGAAAAACAAAAAAATAATATTTTTGAGCTGACTCTCTTTAAAAAAATAAACAAAATGAGTCCTGAAACATTAATTTTCACCATGCATATTCAGAGTAATGCTGATCCACATCCAAACACACACATGCACACGCACCGTACACGCAGGCACTTACGCACACACACATACACGCACACGCACACACACACACACACATCCATACAGACATTTTCTAAAAATAGTGTATTTTGATTCCCAATGTCTCAAAACATGTTCCTATAATGATATTAGTACAACTTTATCTTTACCATCGCAATACTTTCTCTACGAGGAAGCGAACGACAAAAAATCGAAACAGAATACATATAGCGATCTAAAAATAATTGCAGATACCTTATAAAGTCAGAATGAACAAGCAAGGACCCCCTGCGCCGGGATTCATGCCGCCGCCGCCCTACAGTGACGGGATGGCGCCACCTGCAGGTGCGCTCACAAATACATATACCTATACGCAACGAGCTTGCACTCGCAGCTATAAATACTCATGTGAATTCACACCTAGATAGCGGTAATGCATTTCATGCGTGTGCGTGTATGCCTTCGACCTCTGCGATGCGCGCCGCACCGTTAGTGTCGCTTGTGCAGCTACAGCTGCGATTCGAACAAGTGTGCAGAAGTCTCTCTGGCAACTTTCTTTTGTAGTTTTTGGTAGTAAAGAGCCGCGATTAATGAATCGTTCGTGAAACGAGCGAAGGTCAATCGTCGTGGTTCTGAAGCGCTCGATTTAGAGGATTTCCTGGTGGATATTTTTCTCTGTTAAGTAATGTAGAAAAAGTGCAGAGAAGCGTTGAAACGTGTAAAATAATAGTGTAAAGTTGTGTACAGAAGTATGAAAAAGTGCCTGACCTTGAACAATTTTTATTTTTATTATTTTCAACAATATAATGACGCACATCATTTTGTTAAAAAAGTCATAGATTGTAAATAAATGTAAATAATGTTTTAAAGCATATTTCACATTGTTTAGTATCGTGATACAACAAATTTCCACCAGGTTTATTATATAATTATTAGAATTTACGAGCATATGGCCCTGACAAAGAATGATACGAAGTTTCATAGCAGTTTATGAGTAGTTTTGACGATTATGATATTTTAGTACAGGAAACATCACCAGAAATAAGAAAAATGTGATAAACATTCTTTCTTGTAAATTAATTAATTACTTGACAATTTTAGTACTATATATTAGCATTATTTTAATTGACAATATTCTTTTTATTAACAAAAGTGTATTGTTTGCTAACAAAGTAAAATTTTAAACAAAAATACTCAGAAGTTGTTCAGGAAAATCGTTTCATTTTTAACAGAAAGTATATCTTTTGAAATGTCATCGAGACTTCTTTATACTACAAAAGAAAAAATAATTACGTGCACGCAGATGGTCGATCTTATACCAAAAACTGATAAAAAATTTTATTCCTTCATACGTTTTTCTTCCGCCAGTAAAAAATTGTAAATGTATACGTGGATTCGATCTTCGAAGAAGCTAAATTTAGCTTCGTAGGTGATAGTGTTACTAACCCCGTTTTCGAAACGTGTGAAGCTAAAACGAAAAATGTGAAGCACGTAATGCTAGATGTATATATAGAATCATTATTTACATTATTTAGGCTGTTCACTCGGCGTGCTTAGCATTTTTCATTTTTGAGCTTTACACATGCCTAAATTGTACTTTTTACTACATCAAGATTTTCATTATTTTCGCTCTTTAGTACATGTTATGCATTTAAATAATTCCAAACGAACCGTTCAAAATTTATTTCTTCGTCTGGTTAGTCAATTTGAATCAGACAACGATATGTTAATGCGTCGAGAATTATTTTATCCATATTTTTATTTATTTATTTCAAAATTTATTTTATATTTTTACTGTCTACTGATAGGCAAAATTTCGACCCTGAATTCACGACCGAAAATCGAACCGTACGTGAAACATAATAAAATATTGAATTCAATGTGTACACAAAAAATATCACTCAATGTGAGTGTAATTTCGAAAAGTCAAATGAATTTGAATATTGAAATATTCAAATATCTCTCCAATTTCCAATTGAGCGTTCAAAATTACACTTAATTTAACTATTTTTGTGTACAAAATATTTTAAATTTACTTCCGTACGGGAGTTTGAATAGTTATTCGTATATTTTAAAATAAAATTGACTATTTTATCTAAATTTTTAGAATATAACAAAGCTAGATATACGTTCAAACAAAAGGCTTTATTTATTTGGCTATTTAACAAAATTTTCGCTAGACAAAGTTGTTTGTTTAATTATACATCATTAAATACTTTTTCATAATTTCATATAACACAATAACACTAACTAACTAACTAGATCGAATCCGAATTCACCTATACATTCTATTAATTTTCTTGCTTTTTTAATTTTTACCATCAACAATAATGACTTACCGCTATCACAAATTTCTCCATCCTTGTTGAAAATATTCATATGGTTTCCATATACAAGTCCATGCATCATCCATGTTGAGATTCGTAAGGATTTCATACAGTATAAAAAAACAATGTCGTAACTGACGCAACGTACACTCTACATGGAAAACGTCTGAGTCGAACGAATGAATTTTGTTAATAAACTGCGCGATTTCATTGGATTTCACTGGACCGAATGCACGTTTTATATAACTAAACTCATTGAACTCTTACAAGAAAATTTAAATCGTTCGATTGAAAGATGTTTTCTACACCGAGTGTACATGGTGTACATGGTAATCTTTACGATATAAATTGTAACATTTACATTACATAGAATATGGCAATATTATAAAGCCATATAACGTCAATATTTCCATGCGTGATGCAAATGTAGGTTACATGACAAAAGTTTTTATTAGCAAATCTTTACAATACGATTTATATTTATGATACTGTGTATAAATTCCTTACGAATATCTTCAATAAGGATCACTTTCATGGGTAAATAAATGTTCGGCACTAAACTACTACTTTGAGAACGAGACAGTTAGCGTTAAATTTTACATAAATTATCCTAATCACCGTACGCAATTACTTCTTTTATATATACATACAAACTTTGCAATAATAATACAAATCCACTGTATACGCTTCTTCGAATCGAAATCTTCTCAGAGCAGTAGTTTAATTGCCGCGTCTCGCAGCGTCGTTAAGCACGCATTAACGAATTTACACATTCCACGAGCAGCGGCCCCGAGCGTCATCATCATGCACTCGACTCAGCTGGGACCGGATCCCTGCACGATGACGTGCCCTCACTGTCAGGCCACCATCACGACCAACGTCGAGACCAGTCCGTCCATGAAGACGCATCTCATGGCTCTCCTGCTCTGCCTCTTCATGTGAGTGCGCAATTATGCTTTTGTTTTCATTATTAAGGTTCAATGGACTGCCTGATGAGAGTTAATGAGGTCAGGTGCAATATATTTGTATTGATTTCTATGGTATGTTTAGAGGGGACCGTATATTATTTGTATAGACTGTCTTACTCAATCTTTGTTTTATGAAATTATATTGATAATTACGATGAGAAATTTTAGAAACTCGTAAAAATAGAAAGATAATGAGTACGTCTATTACTAATAGTTTTAATATAATGTACCATCAACTAATGATACTTAACTAAAGTTTAACTTTAACTTCAGTTAAAACTGAATAGTTATAGTTTATAGTTCTTTAACACGTTCGGAATTGTATCTTCGACACATTTATTATTTTGTTTTGATGACTTTGCTAACCAATATTGCATACTTCTAAATTGGTTATTGGTGTCAATAATCTGTACATCTCAAGATTGAGTGAGCACCTAATACTGGCAGTAGTGTTATAATTTATGGCATCTAAATACTTTTCATATAGTGAATCTTCAATAATTTAAAGTCACACGGGGAACGAAAAGTGTTTCAAACTATCAAGAAATCGAATTATCAAAGACAAATTGAATTAACAATGAATGTATTAAATGACAGGAATCGAAAAAATGCTTCGAACTAGCTTTTTTCAGATAAACGTATACTCACACTGTGCGAGTTTTTTTAATGATTTTTAATTAATGCAATATGCTAATGTAAGTTTACGTACCGAGCTAATTAATAAGTAATGATTCAAGCAACTATGAGCCATTGCAGGAGCATTTATACGCTTAAAAATAAACAAATATGTTCGGGAAATTACGATATCTTCAAAATGGCTTTCGGAGATTATATATTAAAATCACTCCATCAATTCAGCTAATAGAAATCGGATCCTAATTCGTTTTAAGGTAACTAATACTCACTATCGCTAGTATAAATAGTTTAAAAAAATAAAACCCATGTAGCATTAAAAAATTTCATTATAAGAAAATGGTACTAAAAATATTCATTTCAGCAGAATTATCACATATTTGATACATTAACTATCATAATATATATACCTGAATACAAATTTTCAACAAGTTTTTACGAGTTTTTACTTATTTCACAGTCGCAGTATGTCATTTTGTATTTTCTTATTGATCTGTTCATACATATTTCTACAAAAAGGAAGATGGCATTGGTGAACAATTTTTCAATACTTTTTCACCTGCAATAAAATTAAAAGTTTCATCAGTTGTGATAAGAACAAAAATTGTTGTATTTCATGTTGTTATAACAACTTCGAATTGCAGCAAACTTAAAACACATATATGGAAGCATTCATACCTACTAGTGATTGCAGAAAAGTAGTATTGAATTTTTAACTTTTAATTAAGAAAGAACCTAGCGTTCGTTGTAATTAATCAACATTATAAATAGTCCCTTTATTTTAAAAAACCCTTTAAAATAAAGAAGCTGTTTAGTTCGTAAAGATCACTCGAGTAAACTATTTCATGAATTTTTAATTCACTATGATACCCCCTTCACAAACTTTTTACAATTCAACAACAATACACACATTATACTAACGTGCGTCCTGTCGATTTTCTTTACAGTTGCTGGCCTTGCGCCCCGTGCGTCTACTGCGCGGACAGCTGTCTGGTGAAGAAGCACTACTGTCCTAACTGCCATAAATTCCTGGGCCTCTACGACAATTGATGAAACACGGAATAGGACGGCGACTCCTATCATCGACAACAGGCAGCATTTTTTTCTCCCCCTTTTTATCAGAATCTACGTTTTAAGTATTATAATAATATTATTATACAATTTGCAATCGCGTATAGGTTTTTTCTATGCGCGTTTCGTCATGTATATTTGTAACGTTAGAGTGCTCTTGTATTAATTTGAACAGTGGACAGACGAATAGGATGATGATTCGTTACGCACAATCTTCCAATGCTTGAAAAAAAAATAAAAAATGCTTCCTTACAAATTTCTTTTCGTAAGTTAAATGTGATATCGAGAATTATACTTTTGTACAATCGCACATTATGATTCATTGCTTTCAGTTCGTGAAAGAAACAACAAAATTTGTATCAATTGTCATCGTTGATCAATCAAAGTTTATATATGATATACAAAGCCAGACCAAATATATGACGTTCGTCCAGTAAAATATGAAACACAGTGTCTTTAAAGCGAAGAGTGTCACGAGTGTGAGCGCGCGAAAGCTATATTTTTAATAAATGCAAACGTGAGGTTTGGATTAAAGTGGATCGACTCCGCTTTTGAGAACTGATTGCACTTCTTACGTCGATCACTGACAATCACAGCCTCCAAGTATTGAAAAACGTTGTCGGCAATAGCACGTTTACAACTTTTATACAAATGTTTGTACAACTACTACTACTGATTCTGCAGTAACTATATATTATTTGCAATTGTTCACGGAAGTGATAGATTACGCGAGTTGTATCATTATATAAAAGATTTTTTACGATTTTTTTAAGTATATATTGCGATTCTATAGAGTTTAGCTTATTTTGTTATATTGTAATTGAATAATTGAAATAGAGAAAAAAACGGCATACTTAACATAAGGATAAATAATGTATATTGAAAGAATCGAGCACATTGCTTCCTAATACTTGAACGATAAACTTCATTATTTCTATGAAATGACAGTTTAATGATGAAATAAATATGAGTTTGACAAACTCGCATTATTCCACCAACTTAATGTTAATGATTTTGTTAAAAATAAATATATTCATATGACACTTAGAGCATTGTACGATGACTGATTATATCCTATACTTATCAATAATCCTTCTCCAATTCTCACTAGTATTTATAAGTTGAGAGGCTTAAATTTAAAGTGAAAAATGCTGTTTAAATCTTAAATAAGTATTTTCAAAGTTTTAGGTTCAGTTCTGTTTCTTTGAATAGAAATTTTGCATTCAAAAGGTAAACCAAACATTCTAATGCAAAGTTAGATAAAGTAAATTCAATTAATTATTAATGCAACCAAAATAATTTCAATTAAGATGAAAATGTGTAATTTAAATCTTGTTTTATAATTAGCTTAGAATTGCACATAATACATTTCATAATAAATTTAAATATTCTATCAATTTAAATAACGATTAACATAGTTTAAATTGTAAATTTCAAGGATACCGAGGGTGACAACTTATCTTTTAAATCTTACGTGAATTGATTTCTGCTAAAAATGCATATTTTGGTCCCAGTTATCTTGCAGTAGCTGACAGACCTTATGACAACTTGAATGTCCGATTTCTATTTTTGTACTAAGGTAAGTGCAGTTAATGTGACCGTGCATGTAATGTGGCCACCTACACAAGATTTCGCTGTATGCGATATTCTGGGGCGTCGTAACTCCTACAGTATATGTATTGTGACAATAGATGTTGACAGGAGCTGTGAATCCGATGCTCGTGCCCTTTAATTATACGATAGTGTCATGGTTACGCGTGAAAGCATAAAAGCTCTGATTTCTTAGCAATGCATGCATGTAAAGAAACCACTTTTGTCAGCGTGATATGATCGAAGAAAAATCATACGGTACATAAAATTGTAACTTGTTTTGCGTACTTTAAGATGCATGTGCCAGTTTTTGCCGTAGAGTTCATTTTCTTTCGTTGACGTTTATCGGTTGGTAAAGTGGGCATACAAGTGCATTGCAAGGCAAAAGACAATAAAAACGGCGGCTGCTTTTCTAAAATTCCTAGGCCAACTAATCCCAAAATATCCACACCAAGGCGTACGCTACGGCGCAATGTAGTTAAATAACACGTCAAGGAAGTATCTGCTAGGCTAATCTTTACTTTTTGAAGCACTTATTGTACGACTTTACCATAAGGACTGATAAATGGCTACTTTACCAACACTGTTGTTAAAGTGACCAATTTTTAACTATTTAGAACTTCTTTAATTAAAATTCAGAGAGTAAATTTGTTGACAAATAACTTATGAGAATTAGAGTTAAAGGTTCAAATAACATATCTCAATAGTTTCCGAAGCACCAAAACTCGATATACATACATCTACTGTTAATAAGTCCGCCCTTTACGAACACTTCCATTAGTCTATCTCTCTGCGCGGTCGTGTCCCCTCTATTTTTCACGTTTCTATTTCTACCCAAAATACTATCAAATAGTGCACTTTATATTGTTATAACTCCAAAACTGTTCGTGAGAAGATAATACAATTTATACATTTTTTCGCTGTTATTAATTAAAACCTCGATAAAAGAAGATTGAAGTTTAATATCTCTATTTCTGTTTGTGGGAGCCACTTTAAATTTTACGCAGTAGTAAATAATATAATTGTTAACATGCGGCCAAAATTTAAAAAAGAATGTGTAATAAGGCAACTTTTGAGCGAACCTCATTAAAGACATTACCTGCAGCGAGCAATCCCCTCACCTAAATTTTTTTTAATACATTTAATAAGGAAATTAAGAAAAAATCAAAGCATTACGATTTTACTGAAATCGTCATAGTTTCTTTCTTTATTTCTTATTTGAATTTTGATAAATGTGATTTTCTTTTCATGCATTTTACTTTACTGTAATAGTAATTTATTTAAATCAGATAAAAACAGTAACGAAAGCTACATTTTAAATTAATTTCACATGCGCCAAAAAAGTCAGCTAACGCATTTTTACCATTAATAATTATTTTCCTTTCAACTGAATATCTCACCTGATGATTTTTTTAACAATACAAAAGCATTACGCTTTCATAATTAATGACAAATCAGATAGGGCTAAAAGTGCAATTACGCGAAACGCGACAAGAATCGCTCCCAATCATGCGATTCAATGTAGATGGAACTTCGCGAATGATTTGTACGTAAAATCTCGGCTTTCAGTCGATGTTTGGACTTTGAAGTAAAACGATGCTATTATTCTTCGTCTTGTGCTATATTTTCAAAACTTCGCGTGCAGTCGAAGGTGTGATTTGGAGCAAGCGCGAGCAGAATTTCGTGCCGTTATTCAGCATTTCCAGCTTCTCGGTTATCAAAAATGAACAGTTGAAGAGAAGTCGGGATCTAGAATGGCACAATTTCGAAAAGGAGATTCTAAAAGTTGCCTATTTTCAGGTAAATTGAAAAATATGTCAAGTATAAGATTACGTTTGATTTGATTCCAAAAATTTTAGAATATTATATCGATAAGTAAAGGATTCACTAACTTCCAAGATATTATTTATTCATTACTTTTAAAGTTATTGAGATATTATTACACTAATATTGATAAAGGCTAAAATTACTTTATCAAATTAAATATTGCGTCGAGTTTATTCCAGTTTATTTAAGGGGTCACATACACCTTAAATTTGAAATAATAATTGTTATTTTTAGTGCTTGATAAAGAAAATTTGAATGACAATTTATACTAATGTAAAAAATATACCCCTTTTCAACGCATATAAGATACCATTCCACTAAAGAAAAAAGCCTAAACATCTATTACAAGTCCAAAAATCGAGTGTCTAACTTTTCATGAAAAATTCGCTGGTATAGTTGTCGTAAAGTCTAATATCATCTTTCTGTCAGCGGATGTCAATTTTTCGAATATTATTCACTTTATTTTGACACTAGCTATCGTTACTACCAAAATCTTTAATGTATTCCAAGATTCTAAGACACTTTTCTAGTGGTATATACAATTGTAATGCGTATTAATAATAAAAGTTGACGATGTTCTGCGTTTAAATGAGCGATTATAGTAGTTTTACGTTTTCAATCTTCATGATTTTCGTAGTGACGATAGCCATTAAGAATGTTCTTAAACCCAAAAATAAAAATAAACTCAAATGCCAGTTGCTTTAATAAAAAAGAATATATCTCGATATGTATACCTAAGTCGAACAAATCATACCTAAAACCTGTTATTTAAATGAACAATTTTTTAAGCCACGTTGTGTGCATGGACATTGCAAATAAATCTTTTCGTTAGAATACTTATACATTAAAAAATCTGAGGCAAGGGCACTTTTGAACTGAAAATTCATACATTGAGAAAATAGAATTTCAATGAACAAAAGATTAATATTTTATATTCCAATCTCATTGAAATATAACTTTTCATAGATCACTCACAAGAAGAGCCTGCGGAGTTTGGGTCACAAATTTTAATGAAACTTAGGGGATAGCTTTCTGGTACCTAATAATGAAGCCCGATACCCGTAGAAAACGATCCTCAAAGTTTCATAAAAATTCGTGACCTAAACTCCGTGGTCTCTCCTTGTCAACTTTTCCTTGAAATAACGTAAGAAGTTATAATGTAACTGATATAAAGATTGTATTTGAGCGAATTTTGTTCATCAAATTCAGTGTAACATTACCAAATGAACGTAACATTCGTTTCTGTACGCTTATAAAACTTAATACATTCGTAGGAAACAAATCTTGTAAGCTTCATTGACAATGACACTAGAATTTCTGGTGTTTGTGGCGAGGTTTGGGAGATATTAGCTGAGTATTTAAATTTCACGTACGTAATTGTACTAGGGAATAAATTATTTGTTCAAAAAATTAATTATTTTAAATTATCACTCGTTATATAGATTGATCCCCATGAAATTAAAAGACCGTAATTTTGGTAATGAATTAGAGAACGGCAGTTACGATGGAATTTTGGGATTATTGCAACAAAATCAATCGCAGATAATCCCTAGGTCTGGGATATTTAGAAGTCGCCTTTCTCTAGTAGATTACACAATACCATTATGGAATATTCGGTAAGTCATCCATCCATATTTTTATTTTAAGTACGTACTTTGTGCAATAATAAAACAAGCTTAAATATAAAACTTTTGTTTCAAAATTTAGTTACCACTTGTATATAAAGCCAGAATGGAGTCACGATGAAGCTTGGATGTTTCATTTATTTTCACTAAAAGTTTGGTACTCGTTTTTCTTTCTACTGCTCATTTTGAGCATAGCTGGATACGTTTGTGAAAAAAATTCGACTTTCGTAAGACACGAAAAGATCGATTATAATTTACAAGACCATATATTCTATACGGTAGCTATTGCTTGTTCTCAAGGTTCTTAAAGTTTTAATGAAATCTTTATATCGACTGTATATAGTATTTATCAAAAGTTTTATATTGTAATATAACTTTAGGATGTGTCCCTGCTGAACTTCACAACAAGTCTAGAGTTATCTACATCTGTACGAGTATGTTCTCCTGGGTACTTCTAATTGCCTTTAGCTCTAATGCTATTTTTCTCATGATGAATAAAAAGTTCATTTTACCGTTTACCGGCTTAAGAAGTTTAATTCAAGAAAGCAAATACGATGTTATTGCATTTAGCGGTTCTATGGTGCATCGAGATTTTCATGTAAGGATTCATAATTCACTTTTTCGTCTTTTATATTCAGCTTATAAGTAATAACAGTAAAAGGTAAAGTTATAGCGTATTTCATTGAATAAAACCTTGAGATAGCCAGCTTGGGTAAAATTTTGAAATTAACCCAAATATTTAAGGTCTTAGTTAAATATTACCTTTGAAACTAGGAGTTTAAAATTTTTTGGGCCAAATATAAAGCAAATACAATCTCTGAAGAATTATTTTAAGATTTAGTAAGATAAACATCAACGTTAGGCTGTGTCAAAAATGCAAGTTTTTCGAATTTTGAAATGCCTGACCCTTACAAGGTGTCTTTCAAACTAGTAAAATATTTTCAAAATTTAAAATCTATGTTCTAGTTCACTTTACCCCGTACAGAAAGACCCGGGTAAAGTGAACCGGTATTTTTAAAAAATAGCTAAATAATATTAAACTTAATAAATGACTTTACTTAAGTTGATAGTATGTTTATTAATAATTAATGTATGATGTTTCTTGTGCAACTTACAAAGTAATGCTTTGAGTCTGAACAATACATTCTTCTTGACTTTTACAGTTACTAT
Organism: Gastracanthus pulcherrimus; assembly: GCA_949152435.1. NCBI lineage: Eukaryota > Metazoa > Arthropoda > Insecta > Hymenoptera > Pteromalidae > Gastracanthus > Gastracanthus pulcherrimus. The sequence continues at coordinate 217,257,380 of OX424572.1, read as the reverse complement.
GTTCACTTTACCCTGGTCTCCCATAGCTTGAAAAGGAACATGAACTTTGCCCTCTGTTCTACCATTACCTATCTTCCAGGACACCGTTGGGAAGCATTACAAGTACGCCCGCGACTACAATCGCGTCTCCTTCGCTGCCTCGGCCGGCGAGCTCTTCAGAAAGGTCTGCTTCACCGAGGACAAGAAGCTCGCAGCCTTCGAGGCCGAGGACCGGCACAAGGCCATTGGCAGGAACATATGTCGGCTGGTGCCGACGCGCGCCTCCTACTTCGAGACTTGGATAGCATCGGCGATCAAACGGGGATTCCGGTACAAGCGCAGCTTCGACATAGGGTACAGGATGGTCTTGTAATTTTATGGGTTTATAAGTACGACCAAAGTTTGATACGAATGAAGTGACCGAGAGTAATGATTGATGGATGGAGAAAGTGTCAGGGAAAAAGGCGCGATTAGTCACATTTTTACTAGAATGCATTTTGTATAATATGTATAAATTGAATCATAAGAAAATGCTACTTTTTAATGCACTGGTAAGAACAGTAAGATGTATGTAATAGTTAATACTTTATAATAAGATTTCTACTGGTAAAAATATTAAGTGGCAATGGCAATTGTAACGGAATTTCAGCTTTAAAAGTTTGGTGTTTTATTACTTTGTTACACTTTTAATTTTGCAATCCTACTGAATAAACCCACATGATGGGATCCCATGTGGGTTCTATGTGAAAATCATGTCAGACGTATGTCATGTGGGAACTCGTGTATGATTTTAACGACAGACTCCATTGGAGATCTATGTGAGATACTATGTAGGATACATGGGTAAAAGGTTTTCAATTGTTTAAATCTAATAAAATTATTTATAACGTATGGTCAATGCGCCAGTGAAATAACGTTTAATATATATATATAAAATTATGAATTTCTTTTTGAGGGACCCTCTTGATTTCACATGGATCTCATATTGAATCCCATATGGGGTTTTTCATTAGGGAATAGTGTAAAAAGATAAATTAATACTTTGTTGATTGTAGGGTTTACAACATGTAAAATTAACAATAATATCGAATTCAGATATACTAACCTAGCCGCTCTATCGTAAAAGTAACTAGGGGATGTTGCACATCAGTGTTAAAGAACATTAATAGCAAAATAACAACATTGTTAAAATAATTTGTTTATAAGGAATTTCTTTAAAAAATGATTTTAAGAAAATGGTTAATAATTAATCATTGATGATTTATTGATCATTTTTTTTAATGATTATAAAAAATGATTTCCAAGAAAAACTTTTAGCGTCATTCGATTCTACGGAAAAAAATTACTATGAAAATATGTGTCACATATGCATAAATGTTAATTGTTTTGTTATAAAATAATTATAAAAATTAGATTTAGCCTGTACCCGCTACAGATAACTGCAAAATTAGCAGCGCTATTCGCCGTGAGCGCGACAGATGTTGTATACAAAAATAGCGTAATCTTACGGTCGAGTGACGTGATCTGGGTAGTTCAAAATACACAGGCTCTAATTATGGACATTCAATGAAAATAATTTTTTATAAGTTTCTGACAATTTGTGTAATCTTACATTTTTTTCTTGAATTGACATATTTATTTATTATTAAAAAACATTATTAGGATATTCTCAGATTCATTAGTAATTAAAAAAATATTATTTTCATTGAATGCCCATACGTGCCTGTGTATTTTGTACTACCCAGATCACGTCACTCGACCGTAAGATGGCGCTATTCTTGAAAATAAGATAATATATACTATATACCACATGCTCACAGCCAATATGTAAAAACCAAGACAATGCCAAGTTAAGGTTGTACATTATACTATATACAGACTTCGGAACCTTCTTCTATTTTTTTAATCGATTTTAATGTTTAGAGATTTATTCTGCGTATTAAACATTTAGGCACACTCGACGTGAAAAATATCTGGTCGAATGCGTTTGTAATTTTTTAAAATCGTCCAATGAAATCCAATGAAATTGCAGTATTTCCAAAAAATTCAAACGTATTCGACCAGATATTTTCCACGTCGAGTGTACCTATATATTTATGGACAAAAATGAATAAAATTAATGTGTTATGAGAAAAAGTAATTATTTATAGGTCTACTTTGAAAAAACTTAATAAATAATTATTTTTTATTTTAAGAGACCCCTTAAAACGTGAATACATATTACTTAATATAGCCTTTTTATTGTAATTAGGTATAATATCAAAAAACAAATTGTATTTATTTGTATTATAATTATCAATATAATGATATAAAGGTAAAACATTATAAGGATATTCTCAGATTCATTAGTAATTAAAAAACTATTATTTTCATTGAATGTCCATAAGAGCTTGTGTATTTTGTACTACCCATATAACGTCACTTGACCGTAAGATGGCGCTATTCTTGAAAACAAGATAATATATACTGTATGTACTACATACTCAGAGCGAATATAAAAAAACTAACGACAAGATGTTGCACATTGGCATGAAAGAATAATAGTGTCAAAAGAAAAGTTGTTAAAATAATTTGTTTAGCGCTTGGCTACTAGTTTAGCCATTGGCTGTAGTGGGTACATGCTTGATCTAATTGTTTATAATAAATTTATAACAAAATAATAAATATTTATGCACATGTGATTCATGTTTTCATAGTAATTTTTTCCATAGAATCGAATGGCGATATTAGTCTTTTATGAAAATCTTTAAAAATAATTGTTAAAACAAATTATTTAAATAAGTAATAGTGCGGCTAGATTAGACGTCGATTTTAATGTGTTAAATAACTTAAAATAGTCAATAACTTATTATTTTCTTAATGAATTTCGGCTACATTAGTCTATATTACTGCATACTCCTACTTTTTTATTTATTTTCCTCTGACGTATCTTCCTTACTCAAAGTAATCGCATAAAATAGCATTCCACCGTAAGGTCATGTAATAACATTTAGACAAAACGTAAATTTAGTCGTCTTTTTATTCGCTATATTTTGTTCAGTAATTATACTAAAATTTTGCAGTCATCTATATGCTTGTATCATCAATAGTTTTCTGTACTTTTTATCAAATTCTCTTCTATTTTATTTTATTCAATAAGATACACTTAAATTAAATTTGTTAACCTTTCATCTAAAAAGTTGACTTCTTAAGGAAATTTTTTGGTGGTATTTATTGGTTGATTCTGAAATATTCATGTACTTTTATAATAAAAAGAGTAAATTTTATTTCCGTAGGATTTTAAAACTTTCGGAATTTGGAATAATAGATGGATTGAGAGATCGATGGTTGGACTGGAAATTGGAAGACAACGAGGATATTCCATTTCAGTCTATTGACATGAGTCAGGTGTATTTAATATTCTGTGTACTAATCTTAGGATTTACTACATCCATCTTCATTTTACTGGTCGAGTACTTGACGTTTTTCAGAAATAAAATATTTAAAGGTAGAAGCAAACGAAATACATTGCAAGTTCTGGTGAAATCTAATGTGCTAAAAAGTGATATAAACCGTGTCTTCCTTGTAAAAAGATAACATTTTCTAAGTTCAACAATAAAAATGTTTATTATTTAAATAATATTAATTGTGAATTTTTTTATTTATGTATTCGCAACAAGAGAAATATAACATAAACGGCTCTGCTCTGCATTGATCGCGAATAAATCTTATCTACCTGTTTGAAAAATGACGAGCTTTATAGATATCCGCATCGTAAATGTTATGCACAAATGTTATTAGGTAAATGGTAATATGTATGATTATTAATATCATCAAATGAAAATCTAAAAACCCATATATATATATTAAAAATCATATTCATAAATCTCTGAAACTAATGACCACTCATCAACTTTTTTTATTTTGGACGAAATAAATAAATGTAACTAAATTACTTAATTTATTGATTCGTCTACTTTATCGTTACGTATTCATAAATATTCAAACAAACTACGTGTGCTAGACTTCATTGTTAGATATCAGTAAATGATACTAAAATGTTTCATCAAAATTCATGACCATAATCATAATCATAATAATAGGATTTGTTGTTTTCTTATAAATGTATATAGATAAAAGTTAATCATATATGTTGTGCCCAGTATCCAGTGGCCCACAAGGTAATACAGGGCGATAAAATCAGATGGGCTATAGGGACTATCGAGCCCTATAATGCAGCAGGTGAAGACGGCATCTTTCCTGCAAATGTTAGAGGAGCTGGTATCATTAACCTGTGGTTATATGGGGTTAGCATTCTTACCAAATCCCGGTAAACCAACTCTAACTATAGGCCAATTAGCCTTACAACCTTTATTCTCAAAGCAAATATTGGTAGAATGTTACGTCAGGGATAGTGCACTTGTGGTCCAGCCGCTGAATCCCAGAAAAGATACACTTACTACACAGGGAAAAAAGACACTTACTACACAGGGAAATCGGTGGATTCAGCTTTCAGCCAACAATAAGAAGCTATGAGCCATATCCGCGAAAGAATTAAGAACAGAGGAATGGTGATAGTCGCTCTCTTGTGCGTAGAGGGTGCCTTCAACTTCACCATCACGGGAAATGTTTGCCAAGTAAGGTGATCATAAGTAATGATGATCATACAATTGACCACTCGATCATCAGATGGATCGAGCATCTACTGAATAACCGAGAAATTAAGACCCATTGGAGTTCTCCGGTTAGGAGGAGGGCTGCCAAAGCGGGTTGCCCATCGAGTGGGGTCATGTCTCCTACCTTACAATCCCTCACGGACGATAGATTTATTAGCTTATACCTCCGTATATAGGTCATCTCGGATGACGAGATTGTTTCGGCGGAACTAATGCAACAGGCTCTCTCGATCGTGGAAGGCTGGTGCAAAAAGAAATGGGAGTATTATATAAAGTAAATTTGTGAGTGCCTACTGGGCTATTAGGTGGATTTTTGGTAACCCGTGGGGAGTAAAACCACCCACGATTCAATAGTTTTATATGACAGTACTCACAGGTAGAATGTATGAAGAGCGGGTTGCGAATTTGGATGTAGCTTTGACAGGTGTTTATGGTGCCTAATAATGAACGTGGATTAGAAATTTGGCCTGTCTAAGACCCGAGGAACTTCCTTGAGTCAATATCCTTAGAAAGCTTTTGATAGCGCGCTCTGGTCTAGTCACTTTGCAGTGCGTGGCGTGTCACCTAGACGCACCCCTTTTCACTAGCCGATCAGTCGATTCTCGATTGCCCGATACATTCAACTCAGTCAGCAACTCTACACATTTCCATACCTATATTGAGGTTACTTTCAGTTTGCTTGGTAACCACCTCTTAGCTCTTCGTTCCTTGCAGATAGCAGAAAGGTGGATCTGTGGCCGTCGGGCAGATTATCGTCGACTCTCAATGAGTAATCAAAGAGAGAAAAAAAGCTCAGTAAGGTTTGTACTACTGAGAAACCTTCTTTTTTCTAATAAATCGCAGATTCAATTTTCTTTTAAATAAATTACCAATTATAAAAAATGTATTTATTATTGAGCTTATTCAACTAAAAATCCCAAATTTGCCTTTATTCTGAGCAGTAAACGTGTTAAAAAGAAAATAATTTTTCAATAGATACAAATATTTATAACCAACGGATATGGGTATCTCAAGGTATTCTGATAACAGATTCTTCAACGCCCAATAAAAAATATTTGGTAACACAAATCAGCAGTCATTTGTTTTTTAGTATACTCTCCAGCAGTAAATTACTTTTAATTAATATTTTAAATATAATTTAAAGATTATATATTATTGATTAAGACTTGGATTCTTCCGGTTGAATACAAAAGAGTTATGTCATAAGCACACTCATAAAAAAAGGATCTGATCAAACACTTAAATAGTCCAACCTCATTGAATAAAATCTACCTTTAATTACTTTTATGTTAACCTCACTGAAGGATTTCGAAATTTTCGTTTAGATGTTTGTTCCGTCGAATGTACAATGGCGATTCAAATAATTCAAGTCTAATGCATAATCACTTAATGCCTCTTTTTTATGAACACATTCCTTAGAAAATTATTTTTCCTAAATACATTTGCCAAAAATTTAACCGAAGATGTTGGTTTGACAGTTATATTGTTTTCTAACAATACCTAACCATCTTAATATTAAAAATTAATTGTCAATACATTTTTAGGTAAGAACAAATTTTACATCATATGTAACTTATTTTTTAAGTAAATTTCAATATATTTTAACAATATATAACAGAAAAAGAATCTCTTTTCACGTATGGAAAAAATTCTCAAGTTGAGTGTGATTTCGTATCTTCAACTAAAATTTGGTGAGTTATTAAACTTCTACAATATAAAAAATCAGTTGAGGGTACGAAATAACACTCAACTTAAGAGTTTTTTCCCATACGGGTTACTTTTAATCTCGTTATGGAACTCTGGATATTCGGTCCCTGGATTCGATCTCACTGTACCACAAGGTTTTGAAAGTCCAACTGGTTGTATTGGGATTTTTAATATTATAACGTCTCTTATAATATAATATGTGAATAAATTTTTGCAAATATTTTTTTATTAATGGGACAACCTGAGTTAAATTCTGTACAAAATCATTATCCATTATATAGATGGTAAAAATATTTTGTTGCAATCTAAGTTGATGCAAGATTTATATCTTAAATATATATAAGATATATATATATATATATGTGTGTGTGTGTGTGTGTGTGTGTGTGTGTGTGTGTGTGTGTGTGTGTGTGTGTGTGCGTGTGTGTGTGTGATTTGGCCACAAATTAGACCACTCTAAGTGGTCTTTATAGTCGCTTGAAAATTCGCTAATCTACAGTATTTAATTTAAGCCTTTTTAACCACTTACCACGGGTTTTTGAATGTGTGCCTGACTTTGTGCCCGCCGACAATGTGCTAACCAATCAGAGCACAGGTTGACATCTTGCAGACCAATCAGAAGCAATGACCTAAGATCTGTGCCTACCAATTAGAATGCATGAGATCATACCCACCAATAAGAGCGATTTTTTGGATTGATGCACGGGGCGATTATTATTTTATTTTAAATTTAAATTAAATACGTCCAATATCAGCGGCTTATCAGGTTAACCTTGTCAATAAATATTCAATAAAGGTTATAAATATAATAAAACAAGCCTCGTGCGATTAATCGTTTTCGCAATTCGAATATGCCAAATAAGTTTATATAATATATAAACATGTTGAACAGATACTCTGTACTCTCATTGGCTGTAGTGGGCACATAGTCGGCGAGCCCAAAGTCGGGGACCCTTTTGAATCAGGCGCTGCATTTTTCATGGCCACCGAGGCTTTAAACTATTCTTCAGAAGTGTACTCATGGACCTAAGGAGCTACATCTTTTAGAATCGATTATTTCCAATTGTTAGAGACACACATATCAATAATAATACTATGAAAATACTATAAAAATATTACTATTATTGATACATGTGTGTCTAACAATTGAAAATAATCTTTTCTTAAAAATGTAGCTTCTTAAGTCCACGACGACGCTTCTGAAGAATAGTTTAAAGCCTCGGTGACCATGAGAAATGCACCACCTGATTCAATAACCCATGGCAAGTGGTTAAAAAGGCTTAAATTAAAGGCTTTGAATAATGTAAATTAGCGAATTTTCAGGGGACCATAAAGACCACTCAAAGGGGTCTAATTCCTGACAAAATCATATATAATATACATATTTAAAATATAAAAATTTTTGCCGTCTATAAAATGAATAATGATTTTTTACGGAATTTAACTCAGGCTGGACCCCTCAAGGGTGATTTTCGTGAAAGACTACTTGAAGTATATGCAACAAGAGAATCATAACATAATGACTAGGCTCTTATTGATTGTAAATAAATCTGTCATTTGAAAAATTACGTGTTTTATGGTATACGCATCACAAATGTCATACAAAATGCTATTAGGTAAATTGTAATATGATTATAAATATGATCAATAAAAATCTAAAAGTCCATGATTTATATCGTATTAAGAAAAGTATTTATAAATCTCTAGAAGTAATATTATCTGTTTTAATATTTCTTTCACTCATAAATTCATTACTTATTTTGGATACAATAAATAAATGTAGCTGTAAATTTGTTAAAAGTTTAATTTATTGATTCGTCTACTGCATCGTAACAACGAAACGCAAATCGATAATAGTGCTATAATCATCACTAATTACTAGAACTAATAATAAATATTTGTTCGCAATAATATCAATAATAAAATAATATAAAAAGTACATAATGCTTACATGCGTGCAATTACATATTTTTTCATATTCTTATATACACAAATCTCGTTTTTTTAATGAGGCCATGCTTTTACGTATTCCTTTTAAGACTTAGTTTGATCGAAAGAAACTTCTCACAAGGCTAAAATTGTTACTCTTGATTTTCAATGCTACGTATAATAATAATCATAATCATAATAATAGTATTTGTTGTTTTGTTCTTTCTTTACACGTCTTCACTTTTATATATAATTATTTTGTTTTTTTTTCTTGTTAAAATCTACGTTCGTCATCAAAGTATTCGTCGAAAAATTAGCACTGTATTCGGTGTGCATTCAGTCTTTACCCCAATCTACACTTGTCATTCTTTGTTATTCATGCCGCATTCAACACAATAACATGAGTCTCATCATAACCTTCGTTCAACCGTCTATCTTATTATTTGTTTTTGCTTTCTTGTTTAAATTTACGTTTAGGTTCACGTCACAGCTTACGTAGAGAGAATACATATGCGCCCGTGCATGGCGGCGCACACATACACGTACTAACGTATTTTTATAAGCTTCGATGAGATCAATAGAGGACTTTCTAAATGTTACATTTATACACACATTCCTCAATGTCATTTAGGATTACACCTGCTCTTATATTTCTAAATATAATTTTTCTACGTTATTATAATTTTTTTTAATCGTTATTATAATTAACTTTTTTGCTTTTTCTTAACTTTTTCGTACGGTTCGTTAAAGGATTTGGTATATCGATTCGACGGGCGCTGCTCGCCGCCCCTCGAACACAATCACATTTCGTCTTTCTTCTTGCGTCTCCTCCTCCTCTTGCTCTCCTTCTTTGGCGGTAGTTTGATTCTGCTCAAAGGAAATGAGAAAAATCTTCTAATGGATTTTCGCTTTTTGCTCAAGTAGCTCCTCCAGTCGGAGGTGTGCCGATTGCTCGATGCTTCGTGCGTGCACTTGGCAAACAATAAATCCTGAAAAATGCAATATTTTCACAAATGCTATCTTACGAATCCCCACAGATTGAAAATAATTTTTTTAATTTTTCTTTCATATTAGTTTTATGTGTAATGGGAAATAATTCGTAACTCAAACTAAAATGTCTACAATATAAAGAAAATTTGAAAATAGTGGTCCCTTTTCGGGTCAGATGTTAAGGAATATGAGAAAGTAATAATAAAACGATTTATGGAAAGTGACAGCACAGACGGTCAATGAGGGTCATAACCGTTAGCAATAATAACTTCCGGTATAGTGTGCAGAGCTTCTAATTTAATTACAGATCACTTCCGGTTTACTAGTAGATCATTTGCAGTTTCGGATAGGGGGTTAAAGAATGCATATAAAGTAATGAACGGTGAATCAGACCGAGAACGACAACCCGAATTTGAAGTGATTAATGTAATAAAAGATTATTATAAAATCAAATTTTGAAAGAATAGTTAGTTACCTGCTCCTATAAGGGAGTTTCCTTTCTCGCTTCTGCCTTCCACTGGAATCCATTGACGCGCGTTGTTACTGGTTTGTTTCGATTCGTTGCATTCTCGATTCCATTTCTAACTCCGGCGACTAGGCGCATTGCCGGATTAGAGGAAACTAAGCCATTTCTTTTTGGTCTCGAATTGCCAGAACTGCAGGTAGATTACAGAATTATCAGCAATGAAACAGCTAAAGTATTGTGAATATATTCTTAAATGGCTTTTTATAACACTCACTTTCCAGTGATGTTGTCAGAAGTGTGCTTGACGTTGCGTCCCACCCCAGCTCCGCTGTTACCCAGAATGATCCTCATGTGGGTGTCTCTGGTGAAGTGAGTGTCTGCGAGCTTTCTCTCCTCGTGGCCGTTCTTCCTCTCGGTATTGACCGACAAGCCCAGCATCTCATTCGTCAGCTCAAATGGTTTCGCTTCGGTTACACTCTCCATTATAGGCTGTTGAATGATCACAAAGTTTTTAAATACTTTATCCTTATCAATTTAGTAAAGTTAATAAAATTGAATTACGTTGATTCTCATTTATCCTACCACATTAGGTGATAAAAGTCATTTGTTAAACTATAGCTTTATTACTTTTATAGTACTAAAACTGTACTGATTAATTATTCCTCTGATCATGCATATCATTAGTGAAATTCTGTCTCAAATAATATTCTTCAAGAAAGTTAACAAACATGTATGCACATACAGATACTAATCAAGATATAAAGATTATTAAGATTAATTTCCAGAAAAATTTCAGGAGTATCCAGGTGAATTTCCAGGACGATTTCTAGTTAGTTCAAAATAAACTTCCAGTTGGAAGAAAGTGCAACTGTATGTTTTCCAACTGGATTTCCTAAAAAATCACTGTTTTACATAAAGTGGACCTCCATACAAAAATCACCATGCTGTTGGTAGTACTACGACGCAGAGGTGGTTTTGCATCTGTTAATCGATTACGATTTGTCTAGAAATCAACCTAGGAAACCTCTTGAAGTAACAACAAGTCTAGAATCAAGCCGGAAATTTAACTAGAAATCCTATTGGATTCTAGTCAATCCATCGAGTATTCTGTTAAATCCAGATGTATTTTAGCTGGGTATTCATCTAAATATTTTCAAATGGAGGTGTGCGTATGATCTTGCGTGTATTCCTATTACTTTCTTTACGTATACGCATAACTGTCATTGATTTAAAAAACACGACAATAAAAATTCAGTCCATAATCTAGCTAAAATTTCAGCTGGTTTAGTTTGTACATCGTATAAATACTTCGAAGGATCGACTAAATCGCAGCTGGTAAACAAAGGCGCCCATCCAATACCACGATCGAGCGTCCCGACATCCACCAGTAAAAGCACAACCTGCGCCGCATCCAAGCAAAGAAAAAAAAGAAAGAAGCAAGCCTCACCACGTGCTGATGCTTCTTGATGCAGATGGCGTCGTAGAGGGCGCCCGTGCGGTCGTACGCCGCGCCGGCCGGCTTGTACTGCGTGCTCTGAGTGGCCGTGAGCAGGGACACGCCCAGCTGACTCTGTATGATGCTGGCGGCGGTCTGGGCGCTGGGTGGACTCGTGTTGGTCGGCGAGTACGGTATGAGACTGTCGCTGGAGGGCGAGTGCGGGGGCGAGGCGTAAATCGGACTCTGGGGCTCGCTCTTCAGGGGTGACAGGAGCTTGCTCAGCGGCCGGGACTTCACGCCCCGAGAGCACTGCTGGAGCTGCTGCGTGAACGATAGCACCGCCTGCGGGCAGGAAGGAATCGGGGACCTTTTAGCTTTTTCGAATGGGTGAGGATAGCGGGAGGAAGGGTTGATTCCTTGGGTTGGGCGCGAACCGTATTAGAGGAGAACGGGGCGTCGTTGAGAGGAAGCCGTATCTACTGTCCTTGTCTTATCACATTTTTGATCATTACTCAAATAGTAGTTTGTTAATTTAAAAACTAAGAGTCGTCCCCAATACTTCTTAAGATAAGGAATATTTTGAGACCTGAAAGAGCACCTAACATTATTTACTTTCGGAGAATAGTTTGAAACGGAAAACCTAACCTCATTTTTCGCGTTTCGAAGTATTCTCGAAAAGGAAATAATGTTAAATATTTTTTTAGGTCTCAAAATATTCCTTATTTTACGAAGAATTGGGGACGACTCTTAGTTTTTCAATTAACAAACTACTATTTGAATAAATAGCAAAAATGTAATTAGACAAGGACAGTAGATACGGCCTCCCCTTAAGCCGGCCAATCAATACAAATGAGATCTTGTTTGATAACGATTTTATCTCTTATTTTAGTTCGAGATTTAATCCTCGCTTTACAAATGGAGTCCTTGTGGGGACCCCGGAAAGAATCTTTGATCAATCCATCAATTTTCTTAGCTATTTACGCAAAATTTGGTATACAACTAATTTGGGAGTCACTGATTACTTGGGGATCTAATAGTGCTGACCTAACGTATCGGCATGCAATACGGATTATTATCAGTTGGATGATTTGGATAAATACGTGCTCATATATGTTTCTAGGGTCATTGAATCTGGCAAATAAATTACGAAATCCAAGATGACACATCCAATATGGCCGACCAATGTATTCGTACGGATAAGAGGTACGCTAAGTCAATCATATTGGATTCATCATTTAGAATTTCGTAAATTGAATATTATAATCGCAACAAGCGAACATGAAATCTAAACCTTTCTAGGGGTCCGTGTAAGGACTCCGTTGGTAAGCGGCGTTACTAAATAAAATGCAGTAAAGTGCGGGTTAAGTAAATTGAAATAAGAAACATTCTGTCACAACATTTTAAATCTCTGAACATTATCATTAAATCCAAATATATCAGTTAGTACAAGAAGTCTGGAACTTGTGGATTAGCCGTAATACAACACTAATGGGTTAATAGTAATCAACGAATATTTAGCTTTTCTTACTCTGCTGGAGCCTTGATTGATGACGACGGGTGGATTTTGATTGATTTTGCAGCGATCGCTCTTGGTGCTGCCGGTGAGATTGCTGCTGGACTTGCTGTTGCTCGAATTGTTGCCCAGCGACACGCAGCTGCGCCTCTTGGTAGAGTCCGGCGACTCGGCCGGACTGTACTGAGTCGACATTGGATTCAAGACCGCGGAAGAAGGCTTGGTCTCCGTCGTCGAGTTCGAGGTGACCGAGGTCGCACTACTGCTGCCACCTACGAACGAAACTTTATTTATGTAAATACATTATGCTACACGCTTGCTAAACAAAAAATGTATACAGAAAATAATCCTTACTGAAGAAACATCACGTAATTAATCTTATAATTCAAGCTATCATATGACGTTACTGAGAAAGTTGTCAGGTAATTAATCATATGTAATTTCTAGTTGAATTTAAAAAAACGGTTTTCTGCCCCTATATGACATTGTTCATTTACGTGTGACCTAAGTAGTCCTTTATCCTATGAAGGACGACTTATGACACGAGTATCGTATACTATTTTATAGCACTGCCTGTCTAAGTTCGCTGTCACGTCTATCCGTGCCCTAAGCAGTTCATTGTTGGACTATTTATGTCACGGATAGGCGTGACATGAGTGCGGACTTAGGTCATGCAGTACTATAAACATATTTAATGCATCTATAGTAATCTCATATATCAAATCATAGGAATATAGAAATATACAAATATATCTCATATAACAAATCATATGATAGCTTGAGTCACATGATTAATCATTCAATTTTCTACATGATTAATTTCAGCACGGATGATTTTTACGTAACTTTTTGCTGATGGCTCATTTCTATGAGTATTTACCTGGTCGTGAGCAGCGTCGATTAGCGGCGTGTTCCTCAAGTAATCTGACGACGGTGTCGTGTCCGCTCTTTGCCGCTACTTTGATGGCGTTTCTACCGCAGTGATCTGAGTGATTCGGATCGGCTCCATGAGTCAAAAGCGCTCGAACGCAACTCTCGTGACCTTCTTGTGCAGCAATACCTACAAACGAGATGTGATTGATATTATTTTAATTATAATTAACAGAACAATCGTCAACTAATTTTCATTTTCCCTTAAATACATACTGATTTATGATGCGAGATTTTTAAATGTATAAAATCGGTTTTCCACGTACGTATATACAAGCCTTTATTGTATTTCAAATAACAATTCATATAATAAAGCATATCATTTATCACATGATTATTTATCTGACTTTCTCCTCATAAATGCTACATGATATATTACATGAATTATCTATCACACCATGATACTGATTCATATAACAAATCGTATTATTAATTCATATGACAAATTATATGATTGATCATGCGATCAATCATATGAAATATCATGTGATTAATCGTGTGATCAATCACATGGCAAATCTTGTGATGAATTACGTGATCTTTTAGCGTTCTATTTAGTCTACATTTGGTTCAAGATAACTGTATAACATTTTCCCTCCTCATTTCCTTCCAAGATGTTTTATAAAAAAAAATTACCCAAAGCCGTGGCTCCTTGATTGCAGGTGTGATCGGGTGTAGCGCCGTGCTCGAGCAGCAGTCGCACGATCGCCGCGTGTCCCTGCCAGGCGGCCGAGTGCAGGGGAGTTCGATTCTCGTTGTCGCGGGCGTTGACGCTCGCGCAGCCCTCGGTCAGCAACAGTGCCACCATCTCCACGTGTCCCTGCCACGCGCTCACGTGCAGGGCCGTTCTACCCTGAAATGCGCACGATCAAACGTTTTCTTTAAGTAAAAGTTTTTATTTTTTTAATGATCAATTGTTGATTCTGTAACTAAGTGAATTTTTAGCTTCTGTTTGAAACTTGTTTACCAATGCCTCTCCGAGTCAATAATTTTGAGGTTGATTGAAAGTTGAAGCAAGGTGTAGAAGGGAGGATAAGAAAAGTTGTTAGTGCTAATCGGTCAAAGAGAAAGAAGAAAGAGTCGACTATAGTGTCAGCTTACATCATATATACCATTGTGACTAAAAGTTGTTATGTAGCAAAATATGAAAATGCGAAACAGATGTTATTCATTTTTTGTACATTTTATACTTAAAAAATAAATTATACTTTTGAGTTTTAAAATGACATGTGATTTACCTCCGAATCTCTGCTTTCGATGTCAGGACGAGCTTGCTCCAACAAAAATCTAGCCATTGCCAACCGATTTTCCAGTGCAAGGATGTAAAGTATGCTCCTTCCATCGGCATCTTTTGCATTTATATCAGCGTTATGAGATAATAGCACTTTCACCGTATCGTAGTGTCCTTCCAAAGCAGCCAATCTAAATAAACAATTCAATTTTTAACCGGATTGTCTACACATTTAAACTACCTTCCACCTTCATATTTTTCTTTTCTATTACTTAGCACACACGCTTTTAATCCCCTCGTTGAATCGGATCACATTGAGTAAATCGGTTAAGTGATCTGCATTGTAAATCGGAAGTATTAAAAGTATACAGGAAATGATTGTCTATTAAATCAATGCTACTAATGCTTATGTTGAATCGGAAATGTATAAAAAAGTGTCCCTAAGTAACCGGGACTATGTTGACTATTTTCAAATTAATTACACGTTATATAACATTTAGTTAGATATGAACATGTACGTCTCGATAGGTCCGAATCCACTAGGGTCATAGGTCACGTCTACAAAGCAACCAGTTTCGTCCCTACGAAACCTCAACCCTTCGCGCCCCGATAAATAACTCCGAACTCCATCATCTCCGCGTAATATCGAGGCTTCGGTGGGCTCACCTCAGCGCTGTCTTGCCGTCATGGGCGTGCTGGTCGATGGGCGCGAGGTGCTGCTCGATCAGCCTCTCGACGAGATTCACGTGGCCCTCCTGGGCCGCCAGCATGAGAGCGCCCTTGCCGTCGTTGTCGGCCTCGTCGATCTTCGCGCCGGCCTCGAGCAACGCCTCGCACACGTCCGTGTGACCCTCGAACGCCGCGTAGTGCAGCGGCGTCCAGCCCGAGTTGTCCCTGTGCTGTTCGTCCAGCCCTGAGATAATGACAAAGAAGTGGATCTCATTGATTGATTTTTTTCTATTCTTTTCTTTGTCATGGGTGAGGTTGGGGATAGTACGTTGCGTTGGGTAATAAAAATAAGTTTTTTCTTTCAAGTTCATCAGATTAGCTAGAGGGTAGATTTTCTTTCATGCGATTGTGCCATTTAAAAAGATTCGATATGAATTAGTATCCGTTGCTGTATATCACGTGTATTTTAAATTAAAAAAACGACACTTTCGTAAATTGTTAACGTTTTAGTAAATATTACGTTGCTTTCGACAGTTTTATGAAATGCGTATTAAAATAAACACGCAGTACTAATATGTATGTTCTGAATAACTTTGCACCGATTGAAAAGGTCAAGGTAGATTTTCAGTTGGATTTCTACTTGGATTCAAACATAGATTAACTGCCTAGATTCTAGCTCCTCTGCTATCAATCAATCTCATTTATAGCCAGTAATCGGTCATTAATAGTTATAAATTGTCCTTAATGTCTGATTACTAGTTATGAATTAGATTGGTTCCTACCAGGGACGATTCTACTAAATTTTATCCTGGAAAACCATTACAATCAAGCTGAAATCCAGACAATCCAGGTGAAAATCCACCCGAAAATCCATCTCGACTTTTTAACCAGGGTTTTTACTTCATAACGTAGTTTTACTTATTTCTAAAAATATAGTAAAAATAATTTAGCACTTTTTACTGCACACGAAGCATTAAAATATGTTTTAATGAAACTTTATAAGAACAAATTCGAAACTTCATACGATCACTCAAGTGTATCGTTGGAAGTGTAAAAAGGAATGCAGCGAGCAGTCTAGATAAGTTACCTAGATTTAAGCTTATTATAGAATTAATTATTCTTTGACCTGAAGAAGGATGTAAGAGACACCCGAAACGTTGTCAAAATATTCATAGAAATGAAAACAATTTCGTCTACAATTTGCTGTTAGAAGCAATCATTTAAAATTTATGAAAGTTAGACGTTAGAGTAATTTTTTAATTAACGAATGTTCGTATAAACATCTTACATACATTCCAATAATGTAAAAAGGAATTTGGAAAAATTGAAAGTTTAAAAAGGAATTTGGAAAATTGTGATTCCTTTTACTTTTAACAATGCCGATGCCTCGTTCGCCATCACCATTCTAACTAAATAAAACGAGTAGAAAAAAAGAAACGAATCACAAAAGAAAATTGCCAAACAACAGGCAAGACCCACCTCTGTCGAGTAGCTGGCTGACGACGTCGGTGCCACCCTGTGCCGCGGCGACGCTCAGCACGGTCCTGCCCTCGTTGTCGATGCTGTCGACGTAGCAGCCCCAGAAGAGGAGCAGCGCCACGACCGAGCCGTGGCCCATACTGGCCGCCGCCCACAGGGGCGTGCGGCCCGTCGCATCGCAGTGGTCCACGTCGGCCTCGTACTCGAGCAGCAGCTCGCACACGTCGCGGTGGCCCTCGAACGCGGCCACGAGCAGCGGCGTCATGCCGTCCTTGTCCTGGTGATTGACGTCGGCGCCCCGCTCCAGGAGCAAGCTCACCACCTGCGGGATCCAGGATTCAAGCGTTTGGATTTTCATTGGCACGTCGCGGGTTGCTCGTTTCGCGTCGGTCTTGCAAAGCAGAGCGTTATACGGAGGATGTATGTGGCTCCTCGGTAAAATACCAGGAGGAGTTTTGGGCTGGACATGGGTTCTCCAATTCAAAGTAATGGCTAATTTAGAAAAATAAATTACACAGGACCACAATATGAAATCGGGGCGGAGTATTTCTGATCTCGATTGATCTTTATGTTTTTGGGGTCGTTGATCACGATGCCGGTGTCCATATAAGCCCAGCACGTCTGGTTCAAGGTCAAATGAAGGTCAAGCCCCCTTAAATCGATCGATATGATTTTTTTGACCTCGGATTCTGAAAGAACGGAAAATTTTACGTCCAGATACATTTTGACCTTTTCGTCAAAGTGACCCCTAGAGGTCATTTGAAGGACATTTGGAGGTCAAATCCGGACATAAACTTTTCCGTTCTTTCAGAATCCGGGGTCAAAAAAATCATATCGATGGATTTAAGGGGTTTGAACTTCATTTGACCTTAAACCAGACGTGCTAGGGTCATGGACACCGGCATCGTGATCAGCGACCCCAAAAACATCAAGATCAATTGAGATGAGAAATGCTCCGCCCCGATTTCATATTGTAGTCCTGTGTTATATATTTACAGAAAAAAACGATGATGGTATATAGTTATTAATATTTTAAGAACTAATCGATGCAGGAGTTTCTACAAGAAATTAAAGCTAAAGAGTAAGTACCTAAAAGCTTTACTTTGCGGGGTCAACCAACTTGATAGGTCAATTCGAAGTGTAGCGCGATAGATAGAAACATAAAAAGGACCTAGAAATCAGTCAATAAAATATGGGTAAAATATTACGCTTAATTGCGACGTAGTCTTCTTCATAATCTTTAATTTTGCATTACTTTAGAATTAATTCAGATATAACTCGGAGATTAAAGCTTTTAATTACTTCCTACATTCATGTCAGAAATTAGAAATTAGAAATTCTACTAATACAATTAGTTCTTAAAATATTAATAGTTACATACCATCATTCTCTTTTTCAAATTTGTAGCTATTGTTCTAAGCTAACTGTTATTTCGAAATCTATGGGTTATTGGTAATTCAATTAGTTCTTAGAACATTAATAGTTATATACCATCATTCTTGTTTTCAAATTTGTAGTTATTGTTCTAAGCTAACTGTATATTCGAAATATAAAACCATCTTCATAAAGTTTTATCGAAATCCAAGACTGGCATTCGTTTGCAACGCTCTGGAGCTCTTTGTTCCCAAGTATTAATTATTAGTAAAAATGTTGTTCTTAAGAAAGATACAGTAGACATATAGTATTTATCGCTTTAATCACGTGTACACATATCAGGATCATTGTCTATTTCAAGAATTGAAAAAAATCCTTGAAAAGCAGAAGAGAACCCGTTGAAGAAATCTAACCGAAAGTCAGAGAGAACACCAACTCCAAAGCCTTTTCAGACTCCAGAACTCAACCGTCCCTTCCTTTAGCCCCCAAATCCCAAGATTCCATCTTGCGCTCAGCACTCGTCCAAGCTCACCTTCGTATAGCCGTGATTCGAGGGGACGCAGAGGGCGGCTACGCTGAGGGCCGTCCTGCCGTCGCTGTCCGCGTGGTCGATCTCCGCGCCGAAGTCCAGCAGGTGCTCGACGATCTCGCTGTGGCCCATGTAGGCGGCGGCTATGAGGGCCGTGCGCCCCTCGTCGTCCGTCCTGTTGACGTCAGCCCCGTGCTGCAGCAGGGCCTTGACGATCTCCTCGTGGCCGCCCCAGGCGGCGGCGCGCAGCGCCGTGCGCTGGTCCCAGTCGGCACAGTCCACCATCGCGCCGCACTCAAGCAGCTGCTCCACCACCTGAACGGACAGTGCGGACATTCGCTTTTTCATTTTCAACAGTTGTGCACACCGAGTCGAAGTCGGGGTTAAAGTCGGAGGATGCTGTTTTCTTTTTCTTTTATTGGAGAGAAACTCGAGTGATCAACGCAAGATACAAATTTCAACTTATCTTCTCGCGAGGAGATAGTACGAGATGTGGGTCGCGGTGTTTTCATCGAAAATTTGAGAATCATTTGGTAGTATTATTTAGATATGCTGCTGGTGTTAATGTTCTTAGCTATAACTCGTCATATTATAAGGCCTACTCAGTGAGACTACGGGTTCTAGGCTTCAGTTCTTGGTACTAAATGTTCCCACATCTCATACTCTCTCCCTATCAGTGCTTTTAGACTGTCCTGGGTTACAGTGTTTTAATATTAATACTCCGTGATATGCAAACAAGTACATAGAACTAAATAGGATGGAATCCTAATAGACACTAATTGGGGGATAGTAAATTTTTTTAAACGAACTACCTTGTATAAAACTAAAAACATAAAGCCCGGGGTGATCTTTCGTGTATATTTTCAATATGTTACCTTTTGCCGAGGAATGGAGTCCTTAAATAAAAATGTCTATATTAGCTTGGCATATAGAAGAATGTAACTTTATTATTAGCATGTATTATTAGAATAGGGAGATGTAGATTTCAGGTGCCAAATTTTATTTGGTTTTTATTTAGACCCCCGTCTCGTCTTCTGTGTCCACTTCAGACAATAGCATTATGGACTTCTGCTTAAGTGTAACCAGAATTAACTAGGCGAAATACGCTTATTTTTTATATTTTTTACTTTTATAATAGTTTGTTTTTAATATTTTCTATTCCACTTAATTTCTGCTTTAATTCCCATTAATTTAATTTTTTCTTATACAGAGACGCATTAAAGGGTTGTAACTAATACCATCTACCAGCACTGAAAAGATGAGTTGAAATTCATAATTTGGGGTGATCATTCGAGTCTCATTGCAATATTCTTCACATTTTAATGATTTGGTATCCTCAGCAAATAAACGTTTAAGTTTAAACGCAAGTGTCGCGAAAGCGTCAATTTAGCCAGAGATTAAATTAACGCATCGGGGCCATGTACCCATCCACAAATTAGATTAAGAATGAAATTACCTTCGTGTGGCCGCCCCATGCCGCGGCCCTCAAAGCAGTCCAGCCATCGCAGTCGGCGTGATCGACGTTGGCACCTGCGGCCAGCAACACCTTGACGACATCCGAGTATCCGTGCCGAGCAGCGAGATTCAGAGCCGTTTGCCCGTGGCGATCGGTCGCCTCCAATTTGGCCTGAAATCCATTTTACGCGTGATTGTTACATTCCAAGCGCGACTCTCGAAATCCCGATTTTCGCAATGCCTTTTGTGGCTCGTTGGCTTGTTTTTTCATTACCGTGGGGCAGGCTTCGATGGCCAACGCCAGGAGCGTCGCGTTGCCGTCCGCCGCGAGATTGTGCAGGACGGTGCGACCGCAGGAGTCCGTCTGGTTGATGTCTCCGTTCTCTCCGAGGAGCTCCGCTAGCGGCTCTATCGGCGACTCGTCCATGGGACTCGAATTGCGTGAAATCTAAAAAGTTTAAATGGAGAGTTATTTCATCGTGTGACTTGATTAGGATGTTGCATAAAAATAAAAAGTTGATCTTTTACACGAAATAGGTAGAGTAGCGAAAAATAATTAGGTCGTATTTTTTGTTTTGTTGTAAAAATGAAACATTTGAAAGTTACAGACCTTTAAAGTTTCCAAATTTTCGATATATATATATATAGATATACTCTAATGCTACTTGACGTCATGAAGATATACAATCGTGACGTCACGCAATTTTCAAATGGCTGTAATTATTTAAATGTTCGTTAAATTGAAAAAATAAAAAATACGAGCTTATTATTTTAGCATAAACTATTTGAATATGAAATAAAAAAAAATCATGCAACAACCGAATTGTTATAACGATTCCAAAATAATCTTAAAGCTTTTTCATTAAAAAGGCTAAATTGATTTTAACGAGGTGTACCATTTTTAAGATTCTAGTTTGGTTGAAGATGATCTGTATTAGTGTTACAGCCCACTGTGTACAAGGTTTACTACTTCGTAACGAAAATAAAGTTTATTCTAGAAGTTGATTCGAGTACCAAGGCGAAACACAATAACTGTTCTTGTTTTTTTAGTTATGTATAAGGATTTTATTTTCTTTTTTAGTTGTGTAGGGTTCAATTTCCTTTTTTATTTATATAATTAAATGACAAGAAATTTCGGCAGATATTTAATAAAGATTTGACATTAGGTAGACTGGATTCCTGGATGAGGAGGAGCTGAGGGGCAGGGAAACAAGAAATAAAAATCCTAATTTCCTGGATGAAGCGAGAATTGGGGGAACAAGATACCGGAAGTTACGATCCTGATAGATTCCTAGATGCAGAAGAAAAATTCCTGGATTTCAGGATGTGGCGAAGCTGAGACTGGGATCACTTGGATTTTTAAAACGGCCATGGTTGCGACGGCGAAATATTTGTATACTATAGACAAGTTCTTTGGATATATCGTTAGCGAAGGTTTATAAATTATGCATGTCACCAATACAGATCGCATTATAATGAAAAAAATTAAGTGTACGTAAGTATTAAGTAAAAAAAATGCGAAAAAATGTTTCCAAGAGTATAATACTGTAGGAATGCAGAATAAAGCATTCGAAAGTGTGTAACAGTACATAAGTTCAATGGTGATTAACAACCTCATTTACAGTGTACACGAATATAAGATTCCCACATTTTTCTACACTCTTATAGATTCTCTCCCATTTATCATTTACTATAGTTCAGACAAATTCGGCCTTGGATTGAATCCGCGTTACACCATCCTCCCCCAAGCTTCAACCTCGACAAAGAAAAAAGAGACAAGAGACAAAACAAAAGCAAACCCACTTGACTAGAAGATACGATAACGTTATTCCCGGCGCAGTCCTCCTCCTCGGCCATCTTCTCCGACAGCCTGGCCCCGGCGTCCATCAGCAGCTTCAGCAGCTTCGTGTCCTGCTTGGGCCACAGTATGCACTCGCTGCTGTCCAGGTAGCAGTGTCTAAACGGCGCCCCGCTGCCGATCAGCCAGAGCAGCTGCAGGCTGTACGAGTCGAGCATGGGTGTAGTCGTAGTCGTCGTCGTCGTCGTCGTCGTGGGTGCCGGTGGTGCCGAGGGCGCCGGTACCGTTCCACTCCCTTTGTCCTCCGTGGCCGCGGCGGCCGCCAGTGCGAGGGCCGCCGAGGTGGAGGAGGACTGCTGATGGTGGTGCTGGTGGTGGTGCTGCTGGTAGTAGGGGTGGTGCTGGTGGTGCTGCTGCTGCACGACGAAGGCGCCCTGGACGTGCTGGGCCAGGACGCAGATCTCGTCGGGATCGAGGTTGGCTGCGCGCAGCGTGTAGTGCATGGCGAGCATCGCGTGGCCTGGAACACGAGATGGGTGGATTCTTTTATTTGCGTGGTTCCTTTGTTTCAGTGCGTTGGCGTTGATTTGTCTGGCCTCGAGCGAACTTTGAGCCAATTTTGCAATTTTTTACACGAGAGTTTTCTTTTCTGTGACATGTTCCTTGAAATACTTTATTGGCACTTTTTAATAATATTGCCAAATATTGTGTTATTATATTACAATCTTTCTTTGAAATATTTGGAAAATATCTTGGAGATAGTTTCGGAAAGTGCAGATTAAAACTTATGGGAAACAGTACAGGGAAGCGCTCATTAAAACTTATGTGAAACATTTCGAGAATATTATAAGAATTATGCAAAATTTTACCAAACATTTCACAGAATATTCAAATATTTACAATGTATTTCTGAAATTAATTTCTTATAATGCAGTCTTTCAGGAATATATTTGACATCTTGACATTAAATATTTAAAATCTTAACGTGAAATATATGTTTAAAATATTTATAAACTGTTTCATGCTATGTTGGAGTGAATCATTAAATCTTAATAAGTTTATTTGAGTTTGACGTTATCGTTATTTTGCATAATTTTAAAATGTATATCTAGAATTTTATTTTTACCTTTAAAAAATGTTGACATTTAAATATAAATTGATTAATACTAAATAATTTGTGTGATCAATCGGCATAATTTAATTTAACGTCATAATTTTGAATAATACAAGTAGTATACTACGTATAGGAATTTGTATGTATGTACCATAAAAAGTCATACGCGTATGTAACTACATAATATATTTTTTATAATAAGAAAATGTTGGATTGCCCACGCATACATTTTTTTCAAGAAAACGAATGCTTAACATGTTATTATTTTCATTTGTTAAATTTTGTTTGTTAATTTTAATATATAAATGTATTACAAAAGTAATAAACTGACTAATCAAATTTATTTATTAGTTTCTACTTTCACATTTTTGTGTAGGAAGTAAAAAGCAGTTAGTTAGGAAACAGTTCAAACACATTTCCTTTATTAAATCTTCTAACGGTGTACAACAGATTTCTTAAAATTATGTTTATCTACCCATATATATTTTATATCTGTTGCTTTAATTTAACCCCGATAAAACCCACTAATTAGGTACTTTAAAATGTTCATACAAAATCTATAAATTACGTGCATACACTTCAAGCCGCACTGAACGCAAAAGCCTCATTCAATCATTCGCGCGCCCACAATCCCACCCCATCATAAAAGAAAGAGGAAAATCAAACACGGCACCACACGGATATATATCCCAAAGTACACTTCCTCCCACATTCGCATATTCACACGCGCGCACATCGGTGTATACTCTACATCGGCATACCTTCGGCCGCCGAGCAGAGGTACTTCTGCGTGCAGTGTTTGACGTCGAGCAGCCACTCGGCGAAGCTGTGGTGGAACAGCATGAGGGCGCCGGCCCGCGACACCGAGATAACGCGGCGCAGCAGGTGCAGCTGGCGATTGAAGTCCTCCTGCGTCAGTTGGGGATTGGCCGTGCGCACGCAGTCGTACAGTATCGCCTGGGTGATCGGCAGCTTGGCCGCGAGTATCACGTTGAGCAGGGGCTGCACCTTGGCGAACTGCTTGCGACTGAAGAGACGCTGGCAGAGCCACAGATAGAGACCGTTCAGCGTACCTGTTTGGATGGAGATGGTATGGTTGACTTTTCTTTCTTTCTTTTGTAGCTGATGTATTGTGAGGTTTCTTGTGTGTGTGTGTGTGTTTGGCAGAGAATGCTGATTTTATTTTAAGTGTGTTCTTGTTGGAAACTGTATTACGTTGTAATGCTTTTGTCAAACTTTTCATTGTGAATCGTACTTTTATGAAAACACTCAGGCTCTATAACAAACTTTGTTCTTTTTCGTTTAAAGGCAGAGTACTGAAAAACTTTTTTATTTTTTGAACATATTTATAGCTTAGATTTTATTATGTATGTTTGGCAAGGCTTGGATAATGCCAAAAATACTATAGAGGATTGAAGTTTTATTAAAAAAGTTTGATACAGTTAGAGAAAAAATGAAAAATTATATTTTTGGCCATTCCCACAAAAATTTTAGTGTACTAAAGTTAAGATAGTTGGTACGTTAAAATAAGTTTTAATAAAGTAATTTCTTCAAATACTAAATAGCGTTATTTAAACTGAATTTCATGTCGTGTAACAAAGAAAACTAATATTGGAATAGTCAATGTGAAAATCAATATAAAACTCCTATGCAGAGAACTTGATAGCTATAACTTCTGAATAAACTTTACTACAATGTAGATACAATATTAGAGCACTACTATAAGTAGCTTACAAACAATTCATTAAGTCCTTCATAACTTTCTTTAATTTATTGTTATAATAACAAATTCTTCCCCTGTTCAAAAAAAAAATATCGATCCAAAATCCAACTATGGATTTGACTGGATTTCACCTCGATTTGGTTGTAACCCAGGTGGACTTTCAAATAGATTTCTATCAAGATTAAAATAGATTTCTAATTGGATTTGACCGGATATCCAAATAAATTTCTAGCTGGAAAATCTGGACTCTTCAGCTGAATTTTAAAAAAGTACTCTTTTACGTAAAATGGTGATCAGTGTAGGTGCTACCATCAGGATCAGAAACTATGCATGGAAAAGTAGTATGCATAAAAAAGCATTAACCTGGAAATCAACCTAGAAATCCATTTCGATCTGACTAGAAATCAACTGGGTTATCCACTTGGATTAATTGTGTAATCCAGCTGAAAATTATCCTGGAACCTATGTAGTTACATTGAAAAGGATCCCAGCTGGATTTTCAGATATCTTCAATAGGTTCATCGTATAGTCACTTTTTGAAAAAGTTGTAAGAATATTTTTCTGCAATTAAGTAAAACGTTCCTTTCCTGGTGGAAATTATTTGTCAGAATTCCACAAAATTCTCCAGAATTATGAATTCTGACTTTCGTTCCAATTTGACGACTAATTCTGACGGATTCTGACAAATTCTGACAAATTCTGACAAACTTGACAAAACATTTCACCCTAATGATGAGGTCGCACCTTCTGTCCTTGTCTAATCACATTTTTGCTATTAATTCAAATTGTAGTTTGTTCATGGAAAAACTAAAAGTTTGCCCCAATTGGTATTAAAATAAGAAATATTTTGAGACCTTAAAAGGTATCTAATATTATTTCCTTTTTGAGAAAAGTTTGGAATGGAAAAGCTAACCTCAATTTTCACGTTCCGAAGTTTTCTCGAAAAGGAAATAATGTTAGATACTTTTTAAGGTCTCAAAATATTCCTTATTTTAATACCAATTGGGGCCAACTTTTAGTTTTTCAATTAACAAACTACAATTTGAACAAATAGCAAAAACCTGATTAAACAAAAACAGAAGTTCAGTAACTTCTCTTAAACAATTTTCAGAATTTGACAGATTTTGCCAGAATGTGTCAGAATTTGTCAGAATTGCGACAAAGGTATTTTCACCAGTGTTACTATTAAAATTGTCTCCATTTCCGAACTACGCGCTGAGAGTCGCATCTTTAAAGTTCCCGTATAAAACTTCACAGAATTACACCACAAAAGCCCATTGAACAGCACGAATGGGCAACCCAACTCACCAGGAATCTCCCGAACCTCTCTCAGCACGATGAAGTTCTCCGCCACGCCGTCCAGCACCTTCTCGAGATACAAGAAGCAGCCGTTGCTCTTGATGTGGAGGTGATTGAGCATCTCGGCCGTGTCCCTGGATATGTGCTGCCTGAGGGCGTCCTCCTGGTCGAGCCTCGCCAGGATGTACTGCTGCACGTCCCTGACGACCTGGGACTTGCGCAGGTCGTCGAGGGAGATCTTCCGGAAGCCGGTGAACATGCGGGAGATAGCCTTGCTCTGGCGGCGAGCCGTGCAGACGAGCAGCAGCCACTGGGGAAAGAGGTGGTGGTGGGAGGCGAGGAGCTCGGCTATAGTGCGGGAGACCTCGTCCTCGTCCTCGTTCTCGGACTCGCGCTTCGAGTCCCGGCCGCCGGCGTTCAGGGCCAGCACGCTGGCGCTAGTTGCCTGGTGGATAGAGAGAGAGAGATATATACTCATTATTCATCTAGGACGAAATTTTATAACTGTATGTACATATAGTTAAAATAGAATATCAGTCTTGATACACTTGTTATCATACACTTTTACATTCATATTGCATTTTCTTATATAAAAGCATCTTTCGCTGTAACAGGTCGTCAATTTATAAAATCTAATATAATGATCTAGAGTCATAGTGAAAAAGGTTCATCACAGAATACACGTCGTCATACACAATAATAAATATAATAAAAGATAACAAAATAAAATAAATAAAAAGAATATATACACACGCACACACCTTCAAATTGCACGTACTTCTATCACATCGTAAGTAAAATACACACTCATTCATCTGTCATTCTTACAACTATTCACGCTAATAAATACTCTCATACTTAACATTTAACACTTAAAATAAATTAAATAAGTAAATAAAATAAATTAGGACTACACAAAAATGGACGAAAACAATTTATTTATCACAATCCGCAGAGAAGAGAGAGAGAGAGAGAGAGAGAGAGAGAGAGAGAGAGAGAGAGAGAGAGAGAGAGAGAGAGAGAGAGAGAGAGAGAGAGAGAGAGAGAGAGAGAGAGAGAGAGAGAGAGAGATATAGATGAATGTGCATTTATTTGTATGATTATGTGAAGATATTTAATATAGGGGAAGGTCGTAAAGTATGAAGATCCATAAGTGTTTTGGTTGTACCTATGGATTATGAATTTATGCTTCAATGAAGAATTGGCAAAAGCTATTCGGCTTCCAGTACGAACACCCACAGTCAATTTTAACTATATAGGTTTTCCTTAGAGCCACGAAGATTGATTTCTCGAAAAAGGATTATTCTTTGATAATTCTTTAAATCCCTCTGAAGTATACGCAGAGTTCAAATTTCATCAGCAATTATTTATCTATTAAAATATCAAAGCGATCGCGGTCTTAAACTTACACAGCAATGGAAGGCTTCACCGTCTACTGTGGGTAGAATTCAAGAGGTGCTCATATTGAGCCATAAAACAGAGAAAGAGAGAATAAATGAAAGATAGAGAGATGACGGGGTGGGGGGGGGGGTCAAGACTGTGTTGATCAATTCTGCAAATGAACATAAATGTTTGAAGTCTCGATAGCATTCTTTTCTTTGAAGCTGGACAGTGCATAATAACGGTGAATAAACTTCGACAAATGTCGATCAATGTCTGACATATTTTTTATTTATTTAAATATCTTCAACGAGAAATAGGGTCTTCTATATATGAAATATTTTTGTATCGATAATAGAAATTATTGAAAACGTTATTAGGCTAATTAATATTTTTTAATAGCAATCATCATATTAATATGAAATACGTCCTGGCAGAAAATGAAACGAAACGAATAATGTAGGTTTTTAATGCTTGGAAACATTACATGAAAAGGATTATAAAGAACGTTTATTATTGGATTTTTTTTACAGATTTGCATCAGTTTTAATCTACAAATGAATTATGAACTGTCACAAGTTTATTGATATTTATTGTCATTGTAAAAGTAAAGATTAATAAAACTATTCATGTAACCGATTCTTTTGTTCTTTGCAATCTGAAAATGATATAAAAAATATCGAATTTTTATTAAGCGTTTAAAATTTTGGGAAAAAAACGGTAACATTGGCTTATACATTAGTCAGTGCAAACCTGTTTATAAAATTATTGGTAATTCGATAGTTACAGTAATGAAACTCGTGATATGTTAGTGGATAGACAATTTCAACATAACTGGTTATTTTAAACATATATACTTTTGCAATTGATACTATATATAGTATGGTTTTATAATAACAATATGCCTGTTATTACCCAAATTATTTACTTCAAAAGTAATATTTTAAACAAAAATTCTACCACGGCACTGTTAGATTTCAAATATACGGATATATTAAACATACAAAATTCTCTAATTATCCCTTTTACACTCTCGTTACACATACATACCAACAAAAAGCTTCATATCATAAATCTTCCCTTGTTTTGTATACATTTTCCACACGACTACCTACAGAAAAAATCCGACACAGCTATCCACCAAAAAATCTGGAAAAGCCCACTACATGCCGATAAGATAACCACTCTAATCTTCAAACGGCCGCTATAAATGGGGAAAATGTGCCTGCGTTGAAACCTAAGCCCTTAAGGGGAGGCACTACTGGAAATTGGTACTTTAACGATTTTTATTTTTTATCCTTTTATCTACAAAACATTATGCCAAACCGACGCGAGAAGTTATTTAAAAGCATCTAAGAAGTATGTGAACAAATTTAAAAAAAAATATTACAATCTGTAAGAGAAGATAATTTTTTAAAGAATGTTTTAAATGTAAATAAATCGAACGTCAAAAATTTATCTTCTCTACGCATGGAAGTGCGTACAAAAATATATTACTACTGAATCAAGGACAAGTGAGCTTGGATCTTGTCTAAATATAACTATTCTTCTATTTATAAGATTCATTTATTGGTCGGTAAAATTGTAGGAATCAGAACAATAGTGGACTACATAAAAAAATTAAAAAATTGAGCTTTTATAATTTTTGAAGTCGTTACTTAATTAAGGTAGGACTCTGGTGATTTTGACAAAAATATAAAAAAAAATTATTTAATTTTTTTAATCCTTGTAATTGTAAGACTGTTTTGAAACCTATCAGATATCAAAACTTGATATTTTAACAAAGTTATGCGCATTTAAGTAAAACAATTTACATTAGATAACATACAAAATTGAATATTTAAACAGGGTTTTCACGCAACTAATTTTCCTAACTTGAAAGAGTGGATTGCGCATGAGGATTTCATGAATCTTTTTGAAACTTTAAGAAAATATACCTTAGTATATATAGAACATAAACTGTTGACTACGTTCAAATTTTTGTCTTCTTATCTCATTTTATCCATCTGTCAACAGTTTATTTTGCTGACCAATCAAGGAAGTGACTCAATTTAATTCAGAGCTTTTTCTCAAAATGCTATGCGCAAGTGACACTTTGAAAACTGGTAATTTTCGTTTAAAAAAGTCGTATTTTATCAATAACACTGCAAATAATTGATATCTTGAACTAAAAATTTATATAGAACTTATTAATATCATCCTGCATAAGCCTTTCAAATTTTAGCTCATAAGACTGAACAATAAAAAAAATTTATCTTTTCACCATGTCCTACCATAAAAGCCTATTAAGTTGTACATAGAGACAATCCGTAATTACCCGTCCACCTGTGGACACTATTTTATATAAAATCAAATTTTCAATAAACTCTTATTGCAAACACCATACTTCAATATTTAAGGTTTGCTCATCAAAACAGACTCCCGGAAATCGAAAGCATACAAAAGTACCTCAGTACCGATTAGCACTTTTATTCGGTTACACTACAATTAAGTCTAAGAAACTTTGATCTTAAATTTCTTAAAACTAGAAAAATCTAACTTTAACCACTATATCTCTCACTCTCACAATACGGTTTTAACATAATTCTTTTTCTATATCGTATTTTGATAGATAATGGCATACTTCCTTCGCGATGTGTTCAAACTATTGCAAAATACCCAAAATTAAAGAAGATATAGCGCTTTGAACGTCATCGGTAAGTCACATGCAGAACCCTTGAATATACATCTACTACATCCCAACGTCGTTCAAAGAAACATAAACAAGCTATCACTTATCCGAATCAAGCTCCTTTGGAAAAAATTCAAATAAACCGACAATTCGGCATCGATTCTCCACCGGCCTTGTACACTGTAAAAAGTTATTCTTAGTTTTACAACGGCAATTGTAAATCTATTACTAGTCTGAGAGTAGTAAAAAAAACGCCACTGTAAAAACCCTACATTGAATGTAGCAGGTTTACACCGCTGTTGTAAATTCACAAACAAAATTGTAAATTTACTACTCTGAGAATTGGAAAAAAATAATCCTACTCTGAGTGTAGTCATTTTACAGTCATTGTAAAGTTACAGAAACTTGTAAATTTTCAAAAATCTAGTAAAAGTTCTAAAATCTAATAAAAGTACTACATTCAGAGTAGTATTAGGTAAAAATGTAAGACGAATGCAAAAATCCACTTTTACTCAATATTTGGATACTTTTTGGCTAATACAATAAGGGATAATCCCGAAAATATTTATACAGTCACTTGAAAGAAAACGGTATAGCCAATAAAGCGTTTCATTCCACTATAAAGTGTGAAAAAATTATCCATCACAACCTCAAACATCACGGCTTACACTGTCGCACGTAAATTTACAACGTCGCTTGTAAATTTATAGTTTTCTAGTAAAAACACTACACTCAGACTAGGACTTTTTATTTCCAACTCTCAGAGTAGTAAATCTACAAGAGGATTTTTTATAGTGTAAACACCAGCGAAGCAAAAAAACGAAAAGCCAATTGAAGGCGGAAATAATTTGAATTCCCAATGACCCTTCCAGGCCCACATTCGTCCAGCCATCATACTTTCCCGCGGTGTACCAACCTGCTGTCCCGAGGAGCCTCCCGATCCAGGAATCGGTCCCTCGTCGATCGAATCCACGACCAGGAGCAGGCAATCCTTGGGCGGCTCGACCTCCAGCAGGGGATAGAGCACCGCCTTCCTGAGGGCCTCGTCGGGATTGCGATCGAGCAGCTCTGGCTGCAGGGCCGCCTGGATGTCCGGATCCGTGCGCAGCTTCTCCGCGTAAGCCTCGGCCACGGCCTCGCGCGACGTTATCGACGCGAGGCCGTTGTTGTTGTTGTTGTTGCTGGGGGGGTTGCCGGTGGTGCTGGTGGTTCCGGTGGTGACGTTGCCGTCAGCGGTGGGCGAGCTGTTGGCAGCCGTGGTGCCGGTGACTATCGTCGTCGTGCTGCCGCTCGGCGAGTTGGGTAACTGGAATTCGAAAGGAATACGGATGTCTTGTAGGTGGTGGTGTATGTGTATAGTTACTTTGTGAGGATTTTTTCAGAATTTTTAGGATGTTGGCAAATTTGAAGAGGATGCAAGTCATCCTTGGATTTTTTAACGGTGTGGCAAGTATCAAGAGGTCTAATGAACTGGAACTTTCGTGAATTTCATTTTTTTTTCAAAATACTAATACGAAAAGAAATACACGTTGGTTTAGGCTCTTTACAGTATATTATACACGAATGTTCATCAGAAAATAATTTTTTTTCTTCCCTATTGGTTTTTCGCAAGACTTTTTTTCGTATTCTGATAGTTTGTGCTGAAGTAATTGAGTCGTGCTTTTTCTTTGTTCAATTATAAATATTAATAATAACTTCTTAAGTGATACCAAAAAGTAAGATAAATACTATAGAATACTCAATGCCTACTGGCATATAATATGTTTTTATAGAACATGCTCAGATATTATTCTATCATTATTAATATTTCTTTTAACACTTTCACTGCTATCACTGCATAAATTGCAAACTAAAATCATTCCTTCTAATTTATTTAATAATGAATTTATATTTATTGGGTTTAATATAATATATCACATTTTACTAAAGGAAACTGTTCCGTTAATGCTACATGTCACTAATCAATATTTATGAATACTATTATCCGTATATATTATATAGATGATGCATTAAAGCAGTCAACGCAATGATATAAATATTACTATTATTTAAATAATAATAAGAATAAGAATAATAAAGAATGTATTGTTAATTTTTATAATTTAGGTCAATAGGATAACAAAAGATACTCGATTTACGACGTACTTATCGACATATGACTCTACTGAGCAATATACCCATTACAGAAATATCAATAAAGAAGAGCTGCAAATCATATTATTATTATAAAGGCCAAGTAGTAATGGTAAGCAGCAACGGTGCCTGCAGGGCAACAGCTATCACATAGTTTTTATGTTGGCTGTAGACGTACTTGCATCATCACCGTAGGTATCATAACTACTTGTTGGGAATAGCTATCCGTAGCTGTGTAGTCCATATTTGGATTCACAAAGTCATAGATAAAAAGAAACTTAATTTTTAATTTTATTTCGTGACATTGCTTACAATAAAT
This sequence comes from Gastracanthus pulcherrimus, assembly GCA_949152435.1. NCBI lineage: Eukaryota > Metazoa > Arthropoda > Insecta > Hymenoptera > Pteromalidae > Gastracanthus > Gastracanthus pulcherrimus. Next base: position 217,224,599 of record OX424572.1, on the reverse strand, counting down.
AATAAGTAAATCAAATTATTTATTTTTACGTGTTTTTATAGATATATATTGAGAATAGTACGAAATTAATGGATTGAGTGCAAAATAGATTTACTTGCAAAAGAAAGAATCTAAAATTAAAGTGTTGGTGTTAATAAAGATTGTAAAATTTTTAGAACAAGAATAATTTTGGTATGTAAGTTTCTGAAGAAATATAAGCTCCAGAAAAAAACTTTACATTCATAACGGAAATCCAAATTTATATTTTAGCACATCGTAAATATAAAAGGAATTCCCTTACTTTCAAATCAACAACAAAAATTAAAAGATTTGAGAACATGAAAATTACTTCGACGTCATTGTTGGAGTGCAATGTATACCGGTACAATGTGACGCACAATGGAATTTAAATAGCCTTTAAGCTCATCATGCATTTGATTTAAAAGATAAATGTGACAATCATAATTCATAATTCATAGCGAGTTATTTTTATTTTTCTATTCAAGTGCTGAAAGTATTAATAATAAATCTCGAAAAAATTATTATACAAAATAATTAAAGAAAGAAATTACCTTTTTAATGACGTATTTTATTAAAATTTTATATAAAGAAAATATTTCAAAAGGAAATTTATCTCGCTTACATATATTTTAAAACAAAAAATTTAATTTTCAACATTATTCGAGATTACAACTACGCTTGCATACAAATATAAAAAGATACTTTTAATACTTGATATTAAAAATTCCAGCGAGCTTTTTATTCGCTGACATATGGGCATTCTTCGAAATAAAAAAAATAACGACAACGTTTAACTAATTAAGGGTGGTACAATCTAATATCACATTGTTACTGATACGTTGTCTGCTTTAAAATTCCAGGAAATGTTTGTGATTGTGTCCGCCATAGAGTTTGATACGCGGTGCACTTTTTTTAACCGTCCGCGCTCGATAACATTTAAATTATTTGGCAAACAAACGTCTGTATGTTGCGTTATTTTTCGGTATATAAATGCATAAGATACTGTTGTCATAAACATTCTATCGCAACGTCGTTCGCTTGCTAAAAAAACAGCAGAGTGCAGAGAGCCGATCGAACCAAAGAAAGTTTGTTATTATTTTGACTCTGCAATCAGCTGTCAAGTTATTTTCGGTTGATAATATTTTGATGAAGATATCACTAACATTTTTATTCTTATTCTTATTATTATTCTGTGTTCCTGGTATATAAACAATGTTCCTCTCATGGAATTTATTTTTATCTAAGTAGATCAAATGTATTTATCTCAATATTTAAATTTAAAATTAACGATAGCTCGTTCATATACCGTACAATATAGGTTGTCTTTTCGAAACTTTCATATTCAACTAATAACGCAAGATCTACTTTTTTATTGTTAAACACTTCTGTAAATTTACGAACTTTAAATTCGAGAAATATTATAATTAAAAAATGCTGAATTTGATATGGTACGATTTTATACCATATGTAGTTATAATGTTTAATAATATCATATCAACAACCTCTAGTTATTGCTTATGAACTAAAATAAATAACTAATTTTCGGTGAAAAGCTGATGATTGTATTCAAACTTTTTCAGGAAGAGGATTTGTAACGTAGTTTTACCATAATTTAGTATACGTATACTAATAATCCTTTTCAAGGTTTTTCAAATCACGTAATTTTTAAATTTATCATTTTGTGTCGAAAAGAGTCATTGACATACGGTTAGAATATAACATAATCATCAGCTCTAAAACCAATTGATATAATTCAAGCCACTATATGATTTATCATATGATTATTCACATTACTCTATTGCGTAATTTCTCAAATGATGTTTGCAGATCAATGCAGTTGTCACCGAATAGGGGGTTGAAAACCTAATCTATTTTTATTAAATTAAAAAAATGCTAACTTCGATTAATCATACGATTTGTCACATTATTATTACGCGACAATAATGATACCTAAAAGTTTTAACCTCTTAAAGTAAATAGAACCACTTTTAATTTTGATTATAATAAAAAGATTCATTTGGCTTCACTTTGCCCCGTACTCGGGGTAAAGTGAGCTTTTAGTTATTAAGTAGTAAAAGTAAATATAATTAATTTTCTTTCAAATGTATGTTTAAAAAGTATGTTTTTAACATATTTGTACATGCCAAACACATTTATAAAACAAAATCAACGAAAATTTGATAGTAATTCAAAAATATGGTTTTTATTTAATTTTGACTAATTAATTCGTGAAATTAGGAAAGTCAAAATGATAACATAATTAAAACTTCTTTATTAACAGAAAAATTCTTATTTTATTTAACTGTATGCTTTAATATGCTATATCGCCCAAGGCTCACTTTGCCCCGAGTACGTATAATTTACGGAGTAGCATGCTATTAAGAAATGGTTCGAATAAATTGCAAATTTCAGGTACTGTTTTTCCCCTTAAATATTCTAGAATTCAGTACATGTCTTGGCAAAGTTGAGTATGAATAATATTTATAGATATTACGAAATGTTTAAGAAGGACCAAAATCATCTCAAGTACCTCGAAAGTGTTATTATTTATTAAATTTAAAACAAAGAACAAATATGCAAGTTTACTTTACCATATAGTTGCAGACTGATAAAATGCATAGTTTCAAATTTTTCAGAATACTAAAGTTTAAAACAGTGAGAGAAAAATTAAAAAGCTCTCTTTAGCCCATGGCTCGCTTTACCCCAGTCTCCCCTAAGGGTAAAAAAACTCAAAGCAAAAAGGTATCCATACTAACCGACGTAGCGGCGGGGCCAGCACCGGCTGGCGCTCTGATGCCCTCGGCGCTGGCCTGGAGCAGCTGCGCCACCAGGCTCCTCACGAACTGCGCGGGCGACAAGCTCGCCTCGCTCCGCGCCTGGCAGAAGTGCCGGGCGAGCAGACGACGGTTGAGGGAGCGCTGGTGTCGCGCCGCGGCGCCGGCCGACGGCCAGGCCAGCTCGGCGCACAGGGCAGTCTTGCCGCTGCCGGGTCCGCCCACGATGAGGGCGCCACAGGTCTTGGAGGCCGGCCGCTGCTCGAGGCAGTGGGCCAGCTTGGCGAAGGCCCACTCGCGGCAGAAGAAGCGCTTCTTCTCGATCACCGGGGCCGCCATTTTTGGAGATTGAGCTTCGGGCAGAGGTTTGACCTTGAGATCGAAGTTGAGGCTAGAGGGTAGATTGGAGTTGAATTTGGGATTGTAATTGAAGTTGATGCTAGCGTGGAGAGTTGAAGTTCAAGTTGAGATTGAGGTGGAAGTTGACATTGACAGGGAATTTGGTTTGCGTTGAAGGGAGTTGCCGAGGGGTCTTGGTGCTGGATGCAGGCGACTTGTGATGGCTTTCGATGTTCAGTTCTGTTTTCGCCTTTATTCGTATACTTTGTCGTTGGTTGACTTTCTTGGTTCTTTATTCTTTTGTTCCTTTTTTTGTGCTAAGCGTTTTATTGTCGTGGTGCCGATTCGCTGCAAGAAGAGACAAAGGATTTTGATTACACGTATTAATGTATACATTATTCAAATTTGAGATATTTTAATAATTAATTTCAATTTGAATTTTATAATAATTATTTAGTAGCAAATATATATTGCTTAGCTGATTAATAATAGCAGAGAAACTTGATTAATTAGACCGATACTAATTGTCGTATGCAATAGATGGCTTTATTTATATAGTTAAAAAGGTTTATATCGATATTGCAAACATGCTTAGAGACCTTCAGTTGAAAATAAATTATAAGAAGCATGCATTATTGATTTATTTGTTGCTTTTTTCATAATGGAATACAGTAATTGACCCATATAATATCTAATATATATAAATATTATATTTTTCTAAAAGTCGATAATACTTTTCTAATCAATAAAAAATTGTTAAAATCATTCGTTATTAAAATAAAATTAATGTCCTTTTCAATTATTGAAAATCTTCTTACACGAGTGTACGAGAAAATGTCTAGTGAAATTAACTTTTCTTGTTAAATAATGCCTTTAAACATCATTTCTAATGATTATCTACAAGGAAACACATAATTCTACAGCAGCTGGATCTGTTCATTAGCGTAAATTGTAAATGATACATGATCATATGAATATATTCATGACAATTATAAAGTGTGATAAATAAAAAGAATTTAAGGACAATGATAACAAATCTTTATATTATTTATTACATTTCATGGTTACAACATGACTGATTATGTGAACAAATGAACAAACCTAGCTGTTATAACTAAATAATACGTATCACCATAGGTTATCAGAAATAACACAAGAGCCATTCAACGGCTATGACCATACTACCAAAAGTGATCAAGTTCATATACTTGATTTCAGGCATGTGATCAGTCGCTACATACATCATCCAACCCGAATGTGCCTTCAAATCTCCATAATAAAATCAAAGGAACATGCTCCTATCAACTTGGAAACCTTCATCCTCCCAACAAACAAATCACCAGCCCATTCGGCAAACCATCCGTATCGTTCCCTCGAGTAACGATCAAACAAGTCAGAAAGCCTCGCACAACGCGAAAGCGGCGCACCACAGCCAATGGACCCAGTCACACTCCATTCAACACACAAGTACAATAACCGTACGAGATACTCACGCTATCGTCGTCCGGGCGGGAAACTTATTTCCGCGTGCAGCCAGCGATTCCTCTCGGCCTCCCCGGCCGTCGTCCCCGTCTTCCCGGCGGATGCGCTGCCGGCGCTGCGGCATCGCGCCTCGCGCCTCCGAATCGTCGCACCATCGGCGGCGCCGCCGCGCCAGGCTCTCATCTCGCTCCTCTCCTGGCGTCTGTCTCTCTGGCGGATGCAGTGTGTTGCTAGTTGCCGACGAGCGCGCGAGCGGGTATAGCCTGCGGGTGGAACAATGAGTTTGCGAATCAGAGAAGAGAGAGAGAGAGAGAGAGAGAGAGAGAGAGAGAGAGAGAGAGAGAGAGAAATATTGATTGGCGATAGTGGTCTTTTTTGTAGAGTTGGGGATGGGTGTAGGTGTAGATGATTGGAACTGTGGATAGGATGAACCAGGGAGGAGAAAGACTTTGAGGTGGTCTGGCTTTGAGGTTTGCATGTATGTCGAGTGTGATTCGCGGAGTAGGCTTGACGTAGACGAGATTCGCTTGGTTGATAGGGGAACTTTCTTTTTGTGGATATCATGCAGTAGTTAACAGGATTGTAAGTGGTAATTATTGCATTTTTTACCAGAAGCTTTACACGTAGTTAGAATTGTGAAACCGACATGAGTTTTATGTGTTATTGCTTTACTTCATTTATGTTTCTTAGTGGTATTACTTTATTAGTATGAGAAATCAATGAATCAATGCCTTTATTGATAGACATATAAATTCTTTTTAGTGATGTAGTTGCTCAAAACATTATCAATTAGAAGTTATTTTTCTACTTCGATGATGATAAAGCCATTCGAAACATATATACATAAGTAGACATTAAATCTTTAATAACTTTTTTTGTAATCACTATATTCTTTTACATTATTTAGATTATAAAATAGTTAACTAATACGGACTAACTTCTACATTTTTTGTGAAAAATCACCCATATATCGTATTGAACTATAATTTATTTCAGCGTTAAATTTTTATATTTTAATGCGCTACATACAATATACGAGTACAAGCTTTTATTTTGAGACCGGAAATATGTGATAAGTGTCGTTGTTTGTATTTGTCACACTGTGATTATGTACTTTTTGAACTAAACCTAGAATTATTGATCTACAAATTTAACTGTTATAAAATTTATCGTAGTTTGAGAAAAAAAATCATTTGATAGGATTTTGTACGGTAATACGAGTTTTTTTTTTAATTTTAATTTCTTATATAATGCTTCAAAATCTGCTTTTATAATTTCGTAGGTGCTGGAATACAGACTTTTTGTTATTAACAAATTAAGTCCATAAACTTCAGAAATGATCAAGATTATATCGGTTTAAAAAAAAGAAAATATGATGTTTATGTAAAATAAACAAATTTCACAATTATGACTTTTTGAATTATAGAATAGCACGAGTACATTATAATTCAAATATTTAATTGCGGTAATGAGTGAGATTAAACAAATTTTAAGTGTAAATTGAAATTTCTTTAGGAAAGTGTCAATATTACATCATCAATAATATTGCTAATAAAGAATTGAAACTAACAAAATTAATATAAATCACAATACATATAATAAAAAAGGTAATGTAATATCTTTTATAACGGTAAAATGTATTTTTATTTAAAGTGAAAAGGCTGCGATGATTTGCTAAATAGGTCATACTCTATTTTCTGCATACAGTAGACTCGCGGTATGAAAAAACTCTTTCTCTACACCAAGAGTCTTTTGTACTCATGAGTAAATATTGTTCGCGCGATTAACCCTTTGAGTCACACTCTGACGTAAGTATACGTGAACAACCACTTTTCATGAATTTCTCCATTATTCTAGCATTTTCTATCTTGTTTCAGTAATTTTGCTTAATCAAGATTATAATTGAACAAGATTCATATATTTTAAACGTTGGAAATACGAAAGCAACCTTATAACGACTCGTAGCGATTAATATTGGAAAAAGTAAAAAATTCTACCGTCAATAATATCTATTTTTCAAGATTGATTTTACCCAAATGGACCTGTTTTTTCAATGATTACGTATCGTTAACACTTTGTAGCATCGACTGAATTAAGTGTCGCATAACATTGTTAGAGCGAGCTTAATCTACTAAACAGAATACAGTAGCAGCGCATCGCGAACACTCGGTCTCAAGTGTAGCCTTCGCAGATAAAGGGTTAAGCCCATCAAACGCTCGGTAATGCGACTATGTACGCGCCGCAGCAGCAACTACAATCAATAGGTCTCGGCGAGAGGCTTAAGGTAGTTATCATGCTATACACTTCCGTTCGAAAGGCCCTGTACCCAGTTGTCGTTCATCGTGTAGAAACGAGTCTATCGTGCTTACTTTATAAGTAAAGCAGAATTTATTCTTAAAACTGAACTGACGGATGTGCCTTTAGGTATCGATAATAGATCTGATAAATTTAAAATGAACAGTTCCTTCAAATATGTAAATAGACGTCACTTATTAATGTCTTATAAAAACGAGAATCCACTTTATCTCTGCGAACTATATTATACCTATCAGTCCTGGCGTTACACTCGTGAATACCGAGATTCTTTTTCTTTAAGAAAAAAATGTTTTTACACCTTGATGCACCACTAGTGTAAACGTTGTGAATGATAGGGCTTAATATGCTTAACTTATTAGCTTATGATATTATAAAATATAAATTAATCTATTGAGCCAAAGTTAAACTTCAAGATTTTTTGTATGTCGATACTCTTCTATATAAAAGTGTTACTAGGGATAAGCTTGAGCCTTTATGTAAGTTTTTATTGAGAATATAAAATGATTAATAACTTGTTTGAAAAGAAAATTTTTAATTAAAATTGATTTGAAGTTAGGGAACTATGTTAAAACTAACACAAATATTAAATGCACTATAAATATTGCGTTTTAGCTCCAAAGTTGTTGGTGAGTCTTTAGCCTTACTGATCCATTGTCGATAATCATCATTGTCTTGGATGTTTGTAATATATGGAATCTAAATGATACATTTGTTAGTTGCAAGTTGGAAAGTCAACTTCACCTTGCGTTTTATCTGTAATAAAACATACCACCTTCATATAAAAGAGATTGTAAATGCAAAGAATCTTAGAGTTTTACTTGGACTCCATGGGGTCAATAAATTCCTTTATATTTGACAATAATTGCATATAACTATCTATTGCTCGTATGACTGATTTTTACGAAATTGTCATATTTCATGTCCCTGTGTTTTATTTACTGTCAGAGCAATGAACTTTGAAATAATATACACGGATTTTATCGTTTTCTTAAAGTTTAATGAGTTTATACATAAAGTAAATAATCCAGTTATTGTAAATAATCCCTAGAAAACCGCTCAAAATGTCTCCTCCATGGCATGCCATCTTCTGTCAATTATGTGGCATCATACTTTGAACAAAATATGTTAGTTTTTGACATAGAACTAAAAGCGAAATAATCTCTGAGCAATCAAAAGTATATTATGATATTAATTACTAATTATTTTTATTAGTTTTAGAAATACACGATATGCCATTTTTACAACTTTATGAAAAAAAGAAAGATGATAGTTTCGTGAAAAGTATACCTTTATTAAAATATCTGTATTAAATAAATAGTAAATAATTTAGTTGAAAAATGTCAGACCTAAGTTGTTTATTTATATCATGCTTAAGGACATTAAAAATAAAATACATATAGAATATTTAACCAATTATAATCCGCATTACCTGTAAGTTCTTAAAAGGATATGTCTAGACATGAGGTAAAAAATCGCTGCCAATTAATTGTCACTTAGCTTCCTCAAACTAAATTAATTTTTCCAATATGAATTTCTTTATTCTAATACATTATTTGAAATTACTATATATCTTTCTTAATAATACCTCAAAAGCGTGGATTTTTTTATCATCAATTATTGTCAAAAGATAAATTACAAAAATATATAATCTTGTGCTTATAGATTGCATTATCGATTTCAAAATATTAAAATAGAAAAATCATAATAAAACTTAATAAATCAAGTTTATGAAATTAAATGACTGTGACGTTGTATTTTTTTTTAGTTTTGATATCTCTACTAGTATTAAATATATTAATATTCAAACTTATTGATTGCATGGGAAAAGAGTGAGAGAAAAGACAAATAAATATTGTAATATAGTGTTTGATCAAAGCTTGAAAGTGAAAGTACCTTAACCAATGGTTTGAAAAAAGTTACTAGTATTATTGTAATCGTAGTATGCCTGGTATTGAAATTTTCCATAGGTATACACTAGTGACCTTGATTTTTTTAACTATAACACGTTTAACAGTAATTTGAAAAGTAATATAACTGTTGCTAAATATAGCGATTATAGTGCTTAGGGTTACAATTAAAGATATATTTTTAGAAAAAATATTTTAATTTGAATAACAACAATACATAAATAAATAAATTCCTGAGACGCTATAATAAGCAGGTGATGAATTTCGCTCGACCGACATCGCATAACACAACAAACAATTATAAAAAATGCAAATGTAAAATACAAAATAACATATGCATTTCACATATACATTGTGACATATCGGAGTCCAAAAAAAGGAGACCCATAGCCATTAAATACAAAGAATGATATAATTAAACAATCATATTATTTCTAAAATACAAAAATAATTTACTTCAGAATATCGTAAAATATCGTAAAATAAATAAATCGTTGTAAAACAAAAACGGATCGATAAATCTCAAAATTTCTTTCCAATTCAGAACCTTCATTAAAAGACGAAAAAAATAAGCCCTGGTTTACAAAAAATAATCGCGCCGTTCTCGAGATATAAATAATAAAAAGAAAATTACAAAGAAAATATAACCTCAAATAACTCGAAATGTAAAGGTCGTTATAATCTGGGTTTCTAACAGTCTCAACAGATAATAAAAATCTACCTTTCTGGAAAATTTCAGAAGGAATAATTACGTTTTACTTAAGTTATCATTCGCCAAAAAAGACGATATTTTTGCAAAATGATTTCTTTCTCGAAGAATGAAAAGTATAAAGGCTTGAAAATTTTACATAATATTCTTATCCGTATTTCTAATCACCTCAATTTTTTTCAAAAATTTTCCATGTTATATTTCCCAGATATCACCGTTTAAACAAAACACGACGTTTACATGTATAACAGATAAAAGAAAATAGCTTGTTTAAAATTTCGGATCGGAAAAGATAAGTAACTTTATATTCTTTCAAATGCATACAGAATTAATCGATGATACTATTTCAAACACACCAAAAACCCGAAAAACTAAAACTGAAAAATCAAAAAACCGCTAAAAAACAAAAAAGAAAAATTGTAAAATAACAAATATTTTTTTAGCTCCATTCCTTAAAAAAACAAAATCATTGAGCCCTGAAACATTTATTTTGATCGTGAATGTTCAGAGTAATCTTCGTATACATTCGTCCACACACACACACATACTTTTTCTATCAATAGTGTATTTTGACTCCCAATGTCTCAAAACATGTTACTAACATGTTTTTAGCAAAACTTTTTCTTTTACCATCACAAAGCTTCCTCTATGAGGAAGCAAAAAGCTTTGCCACCTGCTTTAGTAACAAATTAGCACTGAAAGAGTCAGTTCAAGCTCTGTCTGTTATGAAAACATGTTAAATGTAGAATGCAATTTTATATGTAAAATGCGTTGGCAAAATTTGAAAGACAATTAACGATTGCGTCGTTTAGAAAATACGCGTTTGTAGTTTAGGATTATTGTTCAAAGCATACTTAATTCCGTAAAAGTAAGACGTTGGAAAAGGAACTAAGTAGTAAAAGTTGAAAATGATTTATTAGTTGCAAATTTCGCTAAAAGGAAGTAATAGAATTACTAAAAGAAGTGCATATAATTAGAACAAAAACAAGAAGAAGAAGACGAAGAAAAGAAAAAGAACAAAATGAAAAAGGAAAGAAAGTAGAGGCAAATGAAATAGAACAAAGCTAATAAGTAAAACAACACTACAAACGTTAAGAAGAATTAAGAAGTATGATTGATCCCATTATAAACTGTAAGTCCCTTCGAAAGCCGTTAAATAAATGATTCAAAAAATTAAAAGCTATGAGACATATCTTTATGCGGGGTAGGTACACTGGGTTAATGCATTCACCATAGAATACAAAATGCAATAGGCGCATCGATTTAAAGCTTCCAGACGATATTCTCAAGATGCTCTACTTTAAGACACTATCAAAATCCGAAAATCGATATTTTCAAGATGCTCGTCTAAAGCCGAAAAAGTAAGTCATCGGTGTCATCATCCTCAACCCTACAAAGCACCTCTCACCCAGTAGTCCCTCCCCTCCTCGTCCAGCAGCTCCGCGTGAATAAACGCCACCATCCATCTGAGACCTCTGCCCACCCCACACACATACACACGTAACACCCTCACCTTTCTCGATAAAAGCCAGCGGCCTGGCTCCGGTCCCTCTATATGCACCTCCTTTGTCAGAGGCCACCACGCTTCTTGCTTCCTCCGCCTCTTCCACGCGTGTCTCCCAGATTCCTCTCCCACCGTGTCTATACCTATATAGACTTTCAGCGGTGCTCTGGGGGATGGGTTGTGTCGACAGAAGAGAGCAGAGCAGATAGCAACTTCCCTCTAAGTGTGCCGCACCTCGGGCTGCAGCAGCAGCAGCAATGTGGGCTCAGTCCCTACTGCTGGCGAGCTGGTCGTTAAAGTGCTCGAGACGACGACGCCGATCGAACGAGGAGCCAGCCCCGGAGGCTCCAGTTTCAGCTCCAGCTCCAGCTCCATTCCGACGCTGATGCTGCCGCGTCGTGTCGTCGTCCGCAGCTCTCATCTCGTGGCTGCTGGCCGCTGGAGCATCGGGTACACGGCTGCGCGCCGTGGCTATATATGCTCGATTCTGCAAAGATAATGGGATGCGAGACTCGGTTAATTATGCACGTGGAGAGAGAGAGAGAGAGAGAGAGAGGAGCTTTGAGGGTAGGTCGCTTTTAAGGAGGGGTGGTGTGCTCTGCTCTGTGGTGGTGGTTCGTGTTGGAAATAGAGGAGTACAGTGGTGCGGGGGAGGGAATCCGTTGGGAGGCTTCCAATAGGAGCTCGGACGAGTGGGCTTTTGGTTATCTGGGAATGGATGGAGGTGGGTTCGGTGAGTTTCTTCTTTTTTTCGGGGAGAACGGAAGCATTGTCAGGTTTATTGGCTGGGATTTGTCATTTTGGGGAGAGGATTTTAGTCTGGGTTTTATAGTTTGGGGGATTTATGGATCGTTGGAGTGCATTTGCCAGAGGCATGTAATGAGGATGAAATTGTGGAAGACTGTTTTAGAGTGATGTGTGGGTTTGGGGCTTTTTATGGGCAATTTTTCTGGTCATTTAATTAAAGGGAGCGCAGTGTCAGTGAGTGCCATCAAATGAAGTGACAAAGTATTTCAGAAGTAACTGAAAGCTGGTAACGAATGGATTTAAATATACACTACTTATAGTAATAGTTTTTTTTAAATAAAAACAATAAATTTGTATTAGTTACTAAGAGGAAATTTGGTTTTGTGAATCAAAACTTTTCTGATTGGTTGAAAATAAAATATTAAATATTTTCAACTTTTGAATTACCGACTGCACTTTAAAGGTACCTATTTACTAGAATTACAGTTTTGTTGAATATTGTGAAAAAAGGATTTTACTTGAAATAAAGACTTATTTTCAACCAATTTGAAGAGATAGGTTGGCAAATTATTATTTTCTTACAAAGTATGTACTTAATTAAATTAAAGCAATTCTTTTTGAGCCTTATAGAAAGAATTTTGGTTTACTATAATTTAATATAATTATTCAAGATTGTTCTTCTTGGTTCAAGAAACCATTTCTCAGAGTGTAACTAATTATATTACCATTGTTCAATTTCATCTCGTACAATAAGAGAGATCTTAGAATAAATGTGCCACTATGAATAAAATTGGGATGCTAATAAGTGAGCTCGCGAGCATTGCCAAATTAGCAGGGTAGCAAGCGAGAAATTAGTCTAAAAAGTTTCGACGCGCATAATTAACTATTATAAAAAGACTCCCACTGATATAACTCATTTAGGACGCAAATTAATCTCATTTTCTCTTCCGCTGTGCTCGGCCATTACGCTCCCGTCGCCATCGCGTGCATGAAAAGAAAAGCGAGAAAAAGCACAGAATTGATCCAGCGCCTGTGAGAGTGTACAATAATAGCGCGATATACTCAGTCGAAACTTTTTTTTCCCATTCCAACCCAACAACGACATGTAGGTCACGGATAAACGAACTACACCTCGTGCAATTCATCTCGTGCATGTACTGTTATGAAACTCAAGCACACCACCACCAGCTCCTTCGTTTTGCGAAAAAGTCAGGGTATCTCTTCACACGCGAACATCGATCAACCAACCAGTCATGGACATTATCTGACATACATGTATCTAGATATGAGAAACAGTGAAGAAGAACACTTTCAAAACCACCTACATCAAAAAGTTAAAAGATACATGAGTAGCTTTTGCCAATAGTATCTAGATACTATGTATAAAGGACTAAGTTTTCTATATAAAAATCAAGATCAGTATTTTAATACTTAAGTACTTAATCTTAATACTTTTATACTCGTATTATTATGCATCAAAGCATCTAGATACAATAATATTTAGATGCAAAACTCTAGTTACATGGTTTAAAAGCGTGTCATCTTGAGTTTCAGATACCTTTCGAGATAGACACTTTTGAATCTAGCCACAGTATTTTCTCTTGAAAACCTATGTAATTGATACTCTTTAATGTCAATTGCCTTCGTACCAAAAGTAATTATCAATTTATCCAGTTTTTAAAAAAATGCAGGTACTTGTACCTGGCAACCCAGTTACTTCAGTATCTTGCACATGCATCTTGTTAAAAAAAATATTAATGTCACCCATGAGTTTAACAAACAACGATGACAATAGCCCTGAATACCGGAGGAAACGCGCGTTCATACAAACACGTGCGATAATGAAGCAAGGACGAACACATCACGCACAGAAGCCGTAGCGCCACCACGCCGCGAAATGGAATTTCGCGCCCGCGAACTTTCAATAAACTTTCCGGCAATTTATCGGACCTGGATAACTATCATACTCTCTCTCTCTAGTAATACCGTAGGAAGTTGGCGTGGTGTGTTGCACGTTACGAAATCATGCGGTTGCCGCGTTGCGCGCGGCGAGACCGGAGCCGCGCGAATATTTATGCCGACACGGAATTTCTCGCGGCGCGCATGGCTATATCGACTGGAAATTCGATACGCAATTATAATAAGCTTTTTCTTCTTTTAGATGTGTGTATGTATGCGCGAGGGCTGTGTCCCCGTTATTATGTTGTTATAGCCACTGGTAAAGTACGCGCGAGCATTTTTGCGTTTTATGGAGATTCTGTTTTGTGGGTTGATATTATTTATGAGGGTTATATTGGGGGTTTCTTATTGAAATTGACATTCGAGACAAATAAGGTTTATGAGTTTCGTGTCTTGTGAGAGAATGGAATAAGTGGAATGATTACTTGTTTAATGCGATGGGATGCAATTTATATGTTTTTATTATACTTTGCGTAATGTAAGTGAACGAATGTTTATAAATATAAGCAATGTTATTCGTTGCATCACACGATTCCACGTAATCCTCTTTCAGAAAGAAGATTATCGTTTGGTTACTTTTAATTGGTCGTATTTTATTCCATTTCCAGGCTTCTTTGATAGGATATAATTCTACAATCGCACAAGTCAGATTCGAAAATCTCATTGTGAATTCGTAAAATATCTTACAAATGTATTCAAATGGACCTTTCGTAAAATTCTTCTTTTGCTGCACCTCGTTCTTAGATGGTACTTTACGAATCGTGAATATTTATCTCGAGCCTCTCCCGGACGACCACTGACAGAACTTTTTTGATTTCACGAGGAAGAATAGAGAAGTAATGCTTTTCAGCGAAATCAAATATTTAATAGTATTCGTAGGAAATGTAAAATGCATTTCAAAAAGTAGTTAGAAATAAAATCATAAAAAAAATTTAATTAAAAAACTTTATAGTATAATTGTACTGAAAATATGAAAATATTTACATTTAAAGTTTGCAAATTCAGATTTTATTTTACAATTTTTTAAGATTCATTAATGAGTTACGATGGAATTTACTTTACAAGTATTTATATAAATCAGGGAATTCAGTATTTAATTAAATTAAGAAATTAGCGACTACGCCCCACTCTTTTATATTTTGGTATATTGAAACTAAAATTTTATTCGCACCTGACAAAAAATATTTTCTCTTTTTAAGTAATTTTACTTTAATCGTTTTAGCCAGTCCGAGTGGTGAAAATGTCTGAAACTGTCATGCGTTTTATACCTAGATGTTTACGTTATCGACTTTGTAACTTATCGGAAAATACATAGGCGAAAAATTTATTTCAAGAGTCTATCGTAATTAGCAAGAAAAAAATTTTAATTTATTAAAGTTTATCGAACATAACATTCCTTAGTTTAATTTTAATTCAATCAAGTTTATCGAAAACTACGCTTTTATTGAAAAGTCGATAACGCCAATTTCCATAATACCACGGTTACAAAAAATCCATATTCAAACCTTCTACTTCCTTTTACAAAAAAAGAAATCCATGCTTTATTAGATTCTTCCTGAATCTCGAGTCCTTCGTATACTATCCAAATTCGTGAATATTTATCTCAGCCAAGCCGCCCCCGCATCGCAACTCACTCGATTACCACGAAAAGGAAGACCCGACATTAATTCATTCATTCCATTCTATTCAAACCTGCCGTAGCGAAATAAGACTCGAAAAAAATACCCGTTTCCGTATCTCTCGAGGACTCCCAGAAGAGACCATTCTATTCAAGAAAAATCCCATTAAATCTGGAAGAAAATAAACTTAAATATATCCAGCAGAAAATATTAAAAAGTAAGTTGCCAAGCTGCACTATTTATATATTAGATTCACGGTGACAATAATCTCTGTATCAGATTTATGTACATGTTTTAAGAGGTTTCCACTCATAACCCTTCTAGACCCGAATTATATCTGTCTACGACATGCCTACAACTCTTTTAAAAGTTAATTATGACTTTTTAAAAGCTAAAATATGAAATCTGAGTAGTTAAAAGAAAATGTTCAACATAACTAAAGATGCATGTTGGGGAATCGATAAATATAGAAATAAGTAATAGTACACAGCAAAAAGGATTCCTTATTTTAAGAACCATTTTTTTTTTTAAAATCTTGTAATAAAATTTAAAATCGCATATTGAGAACTGCCGAAAACTTTTTTTTTAAATAATTATTTCTTTTTTTTTATCCAAAGGTAATAATAACCTTGAAAGGTTATGTCCATTCTTAAAATAAGAAATGAATATTCTTATTTCCTCAAGAATTTATTATATTTCATGCGTTTCTCATGTCAAGTAAAAATATTATTACATTTTACTACAGATATTTTATAACATGTAAAATTCGCGTTTTCGTTTCTCGATTTAAAAACAAGAAGTTTTTAAAATGCGACAACAATAATTAATCGTTTTTGCTTTAACATTCCTTTCAATTATAAAGGGTTATTGTTACCGAAACATGCGAGTATCCAAAGTTTCAATAGAAATGCCCTTTGAGCCAGACGAAAAATCCCTTTAATTAAATAAATGAAGAAAGAGAAATAGGTTCTTCAATTCCGATACGAATCAAAAGAACTAACTTTAATCAGCAGGAAATCCTCCACTCCCAAGTAAAGCATTCCTCTAAACGAGCGAGCCGACCGCTTGACCCGCTTCGCGAAACACATAATCGAGTTGTGCGCACACTTGCTAAATCCCGAAAAGAAACACCTTGTCCACTCTACTCTCGTACTCCTCGCGGCTAACTTCCCGACCACAAGGAACCTCTATAAGGTAGTGGACCCGGTTCTCGATAGGTACCCAGTTGTCGATAACTCGAAGGAATAATACGATTTTAGATATATTTTGAGCAATTTTTCGGTACGAGAAAATTATTTCTATATTAAGAATATATCACTGAATAAATATTTTGAATTATAAAAACTCAGTTAGCGCTACTTGTTAAATAGAAATTCACACTTCTTGGCACTCTCAGATTTGATGAGTTTCTCGACGTTTCCTTAATCACGACCGTAACAAACAGTAAACTTTAAAGTGACATTTTTGTAATAAATAGAACGTTTTAAAAAACTATAAAGCCAAGATTAGCTTTAAATTCAACAAAATAAGCGTAATCAAAAAGTTAAATTTTGATTTATTTACTTATAACTATTTTAATTCATATATCGACAACTCCGTCTTAATTATGCGTACGTACCCAGTTGTCGATAGTCAGATAATATATACAAAATACAAATAAATTTTTCTTTAAATGTTATTTCAATGCTTAAAAGTACTTAAGCACTACTTTTAATTAATAATTATGTAATTATAATAATCAAAATGTGTATGTTATTCAATCAAGTTTTGACATAACCTAGAACCTAACCTGAATAATGGGCTTGTTGGTATATCGAGAACTGGGTCTTTTGCATCTATCGAGAATTGCTCCGACTCGTAAAATGGTTATCGACAACTGCTCCCTCGGATTATTTTTTCGTTTATGAATTTAGAAGTAAACATTACGTTAAAATTTCGTCTTTTTCGAGTTATTTGCTAAATAAGTATATTAATTAATAGTTGAAAACAAAAAATTTCAATTTTTTTTAAATTAAAGCATTTTTTATAGCGAAATAAGTTGAGTCTGTTACTAACCTATCGAGAACAGGGTCAACTACCTTACCAGCCAACCGCGACACTTTGCATCGACGCAAAAAAAAAGGCGCTCCTCTTTCGGCTCTCGGTTTATCTCGCTGCACCGCACTGGGCGACACTTTTTTTTCGTCCCTTTCGAGCTGTCGTCGGCACCGCATCGCGCCGGAAAGGAGAAGAGCGAGACACCCGGCGAAATGCAAAAGGAAGGAGATAGGACGGGGGGAGGTTGTATACACGAGCGGTTGACGAAAGGAAAGTACACATACAAGAGAGGGAGGAGGGAGACTCCGAAGAGGAATTTTATTTAAATTTCTTTCGTCCTTTGAGTGCGGCCTGCAGTCGCGAGAGTTCGCGGCGTTTATTTGCGAATGCTGATTTTGCGGTTTTGTCTAAATGCTTTTCGAGGAGTTTGAGGGAGGGACGGCTGAGGCTTTTGGAGGGGGATTTGAGAAAGTTTCGCGAGCTGGATGGGGATTGATATTTACGATAATGGAACGGTCTAATAAAAATTCTGGGAATAAACGGAGCTTTTACAAAATCGTGTTTTCTGGTTTATTTAAGGATGTAGATCGGTTGGGGATTTATGGATGTGGGTCGAAAATTTGTTTTTTTAAAACATTTATATCATAAATTGTAACTAATTTTAAATTAGTCGATGCATTTATTGCAAATTTTCGATTATTCGATGCATTTATTGCAAATTTTCGATTATTCGACCATTTCTTTTTAAGAAGGGTTGTTATACATAAATAGTTATTATTAGTAATGATAATTATTGTTGTATGCGTTAATCACAGCAATTTATATATTCTTTCTTTTTACATTCTAGAATGCGGCAAGGATTAAGGATTTTAGTGGTACATTTTAAGGATATTTGGTGAACGTAAAAGCATTATTTATATTTCAAGATCTATTATTATCCAGTAGTAACTACATTATAATTTTAAATAATTTTGAGATATTTTACATTAAATCTCAAAATAAGTCATATTGCTTTGCAGATAATCTACCTGTCAACAAAAATAACATAACACCTGAATAAGTATTATACACATATAACTCGACTTGACATACACTTCAAATTAAATCGAAAAAGTTACGCAATATTTTCTCACCCATTCCCGATAAAATCCAAGCGCAAAACTTCCCTCCGCTCTAAAAAAAGAAGCAAGGATCCCACCGATGCAAAATTTAACAAGTTTGCCAACAACTTGCCAAAAAAATTACACGCAAGAAGTTACGCTCGACTTGCCGGC
Organism: Gastracanthus pulcherrimus; assembly: GCA_949152435.1. Classification (NCBI taxonomy): domain Eukaryota; kingdom Metazoa; phylum Arthropoda; class Insecta; order Hymenoptera; family Pteromalidae; genus Gastracanthus; species Gastracanthus pulcherrimus. The sequence continues at coordinate 217,205,932 of OX424572.1, read as the reverse complement.
AACATCTTTCTCCTTTTCCTCTCTCTCTTTCTCTCTCTTCTCTCTCTTCTCTTTAACCGTTGAAATTTCCTCGCGCTCCAAGAGACGGACAGACTTTTCAGCGGTAGTATGTTTGCGAGGGAGAGAGAAAAAGAGAGACAGACAGAGTGAGAGAGAGAGTAACGAAAGAGAAGGAGTAGCGCGCTGTCCGCGAAGCGGAAAGAAAAGAGGAAATCGAGAGGGTGTAAGACGTCGCAACGTAAAAGTTGGCGAGGATTAAATTTGTGTGTAACGGCGCTGTATTGCAGGCATTTTATTGAATTAAATCGACAGGTAATTATGCCGTACAGTGGAAACGGATGGTATTATAATAAATTGGTGGAATGCTTAAATATGGTTTATTAATTATGCAAGCGTATTAAGGACGAGCCAAATAATGTGACAGGTTTAATAAAATAAGTGAGCATTTTTCTTTTATTATATAAAGCGATTTTTAAAGTTGTTATTTTAATGAGATTCGATACAAGGACGCGTGCTTGAGCAACATCCTTGCGCATTGATATAAAATGCATTTACAGTATCTGAGTCGTTTCCTGTAGTTAAATTATTGCTTGGCTAGATTTCTATATTGGACTATCATTCAGATAGGTAAATGCAAATAAAAATTAACTTGAATATCCATGATACGTTTACAATAATAATAAATAAATATTTTTAAAGAAAATTGTGAGAAGGCGGTGATACCTTGATTAATGATAAACTGTCTGCAGAGTTAAATATAATACTTTTATTTCTACCCTGAATATGCCTTAAAATTAAAATATCTCGTAAAGTATCTTTTTTTGGTGTTTTAAAAAGAAAATACTAAATTTATGAAAGTAATAACTTTTTATGGTTTTGATAAATCTTCAAAAGATGCCGAAGTAGTGTGACAAAATTTTAAAGTTGGGTTATAATATTTTATTTAATTTGAAAGATACCGTAAATGTACAAAAAGTTTACAAAGAATCTTAAAAAATATACTGTTACCTAAAAATCAGTATTCTTCCGTATTTCAAGAATCATGTCTAGCGATGTATAATTATTTCCTGATTGCAGTCACAGATTATCAAAAGCTTTTCAACCCTTATTATGACTTCTTTTAATGTAACCCTTAGTGCCCCATAAGTTATTTAATCTCAATATTTTTATTGCTTCAGTTATTCTGTCTCGGTAAATAATTAAGACCACATATTCTATATACCTGCTAATTATAATTCCAACCTCTACACTAATTATAAGCCTCATCTCTTTCACTTTAAAACACCTAATATCACTCCAAACCCATTTAACGCTTACAGCCCGAATATCAAACAAAAATAAAGCATCCTCTCCTCCAAATTACATAAACTCTCTCTCAATCCTATAAATAGCCTGTACAAAACCCTCTCCAAAAATCGCATCCCACAAAAAAGGCACCACACACACACAGGATCCAAGAGCTCCGAAAACGCCTCGAAAGATCGAGCAAGCGAGAGCGCGGCGCGCAGAAAAAAAAACAGAAAAAGAAACAAGAAGCATAAACCGCGGCACGTTGCGCGCATATGTGCCTCGCCCTCGCGTATATATTCGTGAATTTCTGGCGCTGCCAAGTCCTCGCCGCCTTCTCCACACGTGCGTCATTCTCTCTCTCTCTCTCTCTCTCTCTCTCTCTCTCTCTCTCTCTCTCTCTCTCTCTCTCTCTCTCTCTCTCTCTCTCTCTCTCTCTCTTCTCGTTCGCAGTGCTGTGTTGCGCTCGTATAGCAGAGAGAGGCGTCGCGTGCATATACGCCTGCGTGTGACACGACCGACATGGGAATCGAGAAGCCCGGCATCCGGTACAATAACTTCATTGTGTCGCCCCGTGCCACGGCTACGGCTACGTCACCTATAGCATGTGTGCGCGCGCACGCGTGTGTGTAACGTAACGCCATCGTGGAGAGGATGGAGAAAAAGAGAGGAAGGATGCGGCAGAAGGCGCCTATATACTCGGTGCGGTGCACGCTTGTTATAATTGCGAGAGGTGATACGGGAGATTTGGACGGAGGGTGACGATCTGGATTGCGAATGATGGTTTGTGAGCTTTTAAGGGGGTGTCAAAGTCAATTTTTATCCTTCCTACCGTACCGACCCGAGAATTATAAAATATTAGCTTTAATTAAAAAAATCAGTATAATTATGATAAACTAAAACTTCAAAACCTCGACGAATATAATATTCCTTCGAATGCCATTCGTCGAGGTTTTGAAGTTTTTGTTTGAAACTTCGCACAGTGGTAGATAATTTTATTATGGAGGGCAATGATGTCTTGGTTTTTCATAATTTAGTTTATTTATTAATTGTAATCAATTGTTAAAGACTTTGAGGTTAGGAATTTCGGCGGGAAATTTGAATGGTTTGACACCCGTTAAGGTAGTTGCTGCACGAAAGTGGAAATTAAGGAGTCATAAGCTAGTTGAATTTGTCGGATATTCATTCGTTTTTAAAATCGGGGAATTGAAGAGAGCAAAAGTCAGGGGTTTCATTGAAATTTCAAAACTTTTATTATCGAGAATTTTCATTTTTAAAAGCTTCGAATTAACGAGAGGGCAATTTAGAAGATTAAAAGGGGAGGTGAAAGGGTACTTTTCAAAATCGTTTTCTGAATCTGGGGAATAACAGAATCTATTGACATTTCAACTAGATAATGTTCATGGAAAAACGAAGAGCAGAGTAAACCATATTTTTCAAAAATCGAACATTCTTTATAGTGATTTGTATTATCGACTTCTCTATTTTATAAGATTATTCGACATTAAATACATTTTTCTGACTTAAACGACTTACTATTTCCTTTAAAGTTGTATAAGCATTGTCTGGTTCAAATTTCAAAAGATTCTGTTATTATTTGCAACCAGAAAACAGTTATAAATATTTTACGTTATAAGTTATGCATATGGAACCCACTCACATTCCCTTAAAGAGATATTTTAAGCATTGTTTAAGATAAGTGGGCAAAATTTGGATTGGTGAGTAACCGTGAAATAGTTTGAATTATCAATGTTCGAATATTGTTAATACAGATAGTTACAATTCTGCACAATTTTAGATTGGATAGTACTCTAAATAAGCAAATTAAATAGCTTCGAAAATCGAGTATTCGAGATTGTACTTGTCGTTGCCGGTCACAAATATGGAATAAGTCAAAGCTTTAAAAGTTTTAAAATAGTTCGTGAATTATAATTTTATGTGGATAATTAGCATGAAACCTCAGAAATAAAATTGGTAATCATCGTATAGAATCTGTACACCTTATAGAATCTGGAATATAATTAAATATTGTGAATTGAAAATTCAGATGAGTGAAAAAATAGGGTTTAATAGAATTCTAAGATAAGAAAAGTGAACATTTTACATTTTTAGTGAATGTATAATTAAACTTTACCGTTTGCATTTGTGGTCTTAGTAATTTGAAAAGCGAATGAAATTGTGTAATGCAGTTTTACAAGTATGATCAAGCACTATATATAAAGCCTCTGATTTATTGATTTTTGACTTCTAATTTTGATCTGTTTTCAAGACTGAACATCCATAGTTTAAATATTTATAATTTTGCTTATAAATATAGAGGGTAAAGATAGGAGGTTCAATTAAGGTCAAATACTTAGTGAAATATTATCTAAAATGGTACTTGAAGTATAATTGATTGATTGCCGTGAAGAGTGACTTCAATATCATTAGCTCTATATAGGGTGTAACTCGATGCTACAAAAGAGACTTAAGTGAATATAGATTGATTGTTAGAAAAGAGAAACAAACAAACGTTTATTAATGATCATAACTTCATATTAACCTAAATACGTTATTAAAAGACTATTGCAAGGTAAAATAGTGACTAAAATGAGTAAGGATTCTGTAAAAAAAAAGCATTTTGTAAATTCCCTTCATTGTTGCATAAAATCAGTTTACTTAACTGTATAGCATAACTGTACCCACAAACTGGGTAGAATTTTAAATCAGGATTTCTAAGTGATTGAAAATCACTTCAATACTGTTGTAGCTTGATACTCGCACTGCATTTCTATTAAATGCCGCCTCGTATCCTCCATAGTAAAATAAATCTGTTCTTACATAATAAATATAAAATTATCAACTGTCAGTCACAAATTCGTATATAGATGATTTTTACATAACCATTATATTTTTAAATAAAATCGACAATATCGACCATGCATATTTTTAAAACCTTACATTTTTTCAATTCTATATCACAGAAAGTTTGCATCACTTTAAGGTACATTAATATAAATAAAATTATTAGTTATTCCAATCTTTTATGAGATAAAGTTTAATTGACGTTTGGAAAAATTTGAGATTATATCAGAACATTATTATAAAATAATTCAATAATATGCTTATGTACGTTTAAATTTCCCTTTCTCGGTTTGAAACACATAACGATATATAATAATCTCACTCTCTTCTATTCATTACAATTCCAGTGAAATGTATAACAAACGATATTACACACATTAGAATTTATAACACACAAAAACAAGATACTTTTCATTTAAAGATCTTTAGAAATCTATCGAAACAAAGACATAACAGGTATTCGCCAGCATCAATCACACATTCAAATTCACTTCTGATTCATCTCTCGGATATTCGCCAGCACCGCGTACGAATTCGAAGAGCGAGCATGCGCGAAAAAAAATCAGAAAAAAAACCGCGCTGCAGACGGCGCCGACCCACAGGGGGGGGGGGAGGATGTGAAAAATTCGAAAGAGCGAGCGCTATGCGCGTCGTCGCTCTTTGACGAGGGCAATCGAATTATAAGCGGCGCGCACCGGCGGGCCGATATTTTCACGGAAAGAGCGGCTCTTTTTCTCTCTTCTTTTTTTTAAGAGCAGCATGGAAGCGCATTGCGAATTCAAAAGAGTAGAATGTAGGAGGACGATGCGACGTTGCGCGAGCGTGAGATTTCAGTTAATTGGCACTTTTGTCAATGCTTCAAGGAACTTTTGTTTATTGGGTACGAGGAGGTTCTTGTGAGTATTGAAGTATAGAAGTAAGGGGATTATGTGAAAAGTGAAGAAAATTATCGGTAATGCGCGTGTTGTAAGGTGTGAATTAAGTGTTTTACGGTATAGGTCGTTGATCTGGTTGATCCAAATGGCGAAGACACGGCAAGTGAATTTATGATTTGTGAAAATTTTACTATACTGTATATTGTGGTAGAACGCTGTTTTGAGCAATTATTTGAGTAATAAATATGGTCCTAGACAAATAAAATATTATATAATAAACTATTTAAAACCTAAATCTATAAATAGAGGTCATTGACCAATGAAAGAAGTCATTTAATTTAAATGTTGAAAATAGATGGAATGTCTAAATTCGTTAACTTTGCAATATACGTAAATCATACACAAGAAACTGCAAATGCTTAATTGATCTGTTGATGCTATTTTAAATTTAAAAGTGCATGTAACACAATTTTCAGAATTCTAAAATGTTTCTAAAATACGGATCTGCGTGTAAAAATTACCTTGAGAAATAACAATAGATATTTTGTCCAGACCACAAGAATAGTAGGATTCCTTTGGGATTCAATTTATCGTAAATACAGCATTTTTACAGCAGCCAGCGAGCGGTAAAAGTGCCAATCAATAGATCTGACAGTAACTAGCAGTAACTGACAAGTAAAACGGATTACCGGGGATCAGACGAGATAGCCAGAAAATCTATCAATTTTCCTGTACAATTCTCAGAAAATAGAACTTTATTCTTCATTTTGTAAAATACTATATTTCAATAGAAAAGATCATTGCCTGTTTTAATAATTTTTATAAATAAGAAGTAAAACATCTCTTTTCTAAATTAATTACATGAAATTAATCTATACTATTAAATATATTTCTTTTATATATTAAAAGTCATAGATACATCTATTTAAAATGAATTCGAAAACTATCTAATGCTTTTCGGTCAATGGTTTCATCGAAGGCCAGAAATTTGTCATGAAATGAGAAACAGGCGAACAAAACCAGATGATTCCACTTTTATAATTTTGGGAATATTGAGAAAAATGATGCAAATAGATGCATTTTAATAACAGAATTTTGAGTTTTGATTAAAAATAACACTATAAATTTGAAGAGAAAAATGTATTACGTATGAAGAAACACATAATAAATTTTCCTCAAAAGTGAAATTATCCGGTTTTGTTCGCCCACTCCTAAATAACTCTTTGCGTAAGAGAAATTGATTGATTCTTTGGAAACTTTCTTCAACGACAGATTATGAAATAATAAGAAAGGTGCGTATTTTTGTTTAAAAATAATTAGTTTTGTGTAGTTTGTTTATGCAAATTTTATTGATTTGAATAAGTAATTTCATGAAAATTTCTAATTATTTCACAAAATATTCAGAATAACAATTTAAAATAATACACATTTCTAATAAGGATACACCAATTTTTTCCTATTCTGTCATAACTAGTGTTTGGACAAAGTTTCAAGTTGATTGGTTATATTTTCAACTAAAAAACTATGATCACCAATTAAATAAAATTGACAGTAAAATATTGCAAAACATCGTATTATCAGACACATACTAAAATTTCAAATTACCAAAAGTGAAACAACTATTAGAATTTCGGTCAGATACCACCCTCAATTTCGGATACCCGTCCGTCGCATTCTCGAAAACTTATTTAATTATCGTGCGATTAATCATCGCGAGCATCCAACTTGCGCCGACAGAATAGCCGCACAAAAGTTTAAAACGTGTACACTTCAGCAGTTGCGAAGCCGAGCCAGGAGCGCAAATCAGGTCAGGTCGGGAACCGAGAAGGACGTACTTTTGAATTCAGTCGAACGGAGGCACAATTCTTCCCGAGCGAGAATGACAAAAAATTCACTTTTCTCAGCGCGTATCCCATACGGGAGAGAGAGAGAAGAAAAAAAGTCGAACAGGAAATTGCAGTCACACGTGCTCTCGCGCGCACACGTGTTATCCCGCGCGAGGCTCGCACGGAGAGGAATAAAAAGCGCGCGACTGTTGTACCTATAGAAACTCGTGCATTTTTCAATCGCAGCGGGCGAGAAATATAGTATCGGAGCAGAGCGTCGAATCACCTATGTCATCTAATACAATAAATGATCACATTTTTTACGAAAGTATAGTGATAGATGTTCAAAGTTCACCGCGTCTGCCCAACCTCATTTATCCACCAGGGGAAAAAACAGTCACTTTTGTTATGTTTTATTATCAGCTTAACTACGTTATTAGATACACGAAATTTATATATATATATATATATATATATATGTGTACATATATATATATATATATATGTGTGTGTGTGTGTGTGTGTGTGTGTGTGTGTGTGTGTAAAGTTTATACGAAATTATATATGTACTGTCCTCGTTTACAGGCAATTATCTGTTAAAAATGACTGCCAAAGGCCTGTTAACATGTTTTAACTGACAACACCTGTAAAAAATTTTAGTAAAATTTGACTGATTTGTATCGCCGGAATTATCCTTGAATACGCTATTTATTAATTAACTAGTTTAAATAAAATAAATAGCGACGTTGTTTATCAAGAGTTTCGAAATTTTGTTGTATATCCATACTACATTTTGAAAAAATACTTTTATTCCGTTATGAATCTAATAACTCTTTAAGGTGAATGTCCCGATTTCTGCTCATATAAGCATTTTGCATCAAACAGAAAGGTTTAAAAAGTTATTCTAACATTAATTTATAAAGCAGATATAATTATTATCTTAATTATGAATCGAACAATAAAATGTAAATGCGTAAAACCCATTTTAAATACTTAAATATTAATAATAGTCAATTAAAATGCGTACGAAAAATGCACCTATTTCTGCTCACAGCAAAAAGCGACGATTTCGATGTGTACCTATTTCTGATTACCGTTGATTTTATAGACTTCATTCATATGATTTGTATCTTTTTATTGTATTAGTATGTTAATTCGCGTAAATACTTCACGATGCAGAAGTAGAAAACAGTGTACATATTGTATAAATACAACTTAAACGTTATTTTTTTGTGATTAGAAATAGGGACATGCAGAATGCATCTGCGTCTAACCTCAAACTATCACTATTATCAAGTTATTTAATCAGAATTCACAATATTTTTAATTCAATACTACAGTTTTTAGTTGCAATACTATAAAGGCACAGATAGCTTGGATATAATATTTATTAAAACAACTTTCATATCTATAATAACAGAAAAACTTCGATCGATTAGAAATAGGGACGTGAGCAGAAATTGGGATATTTACCTTATTCGTACGACATTCGTTGACAAAGATCAACTGCAGCCGTCTCGCCCCGTCCTCCCCTACGCGCGATATTACACATCTGTTGCAGAGAGAAAAGTGTAACACGCGGGATTTCGCGCACGGATATGCATGATCATTGCCGTGGGAGAGTGAACGCGAGAGATGCGCCGCGCGGTTATAACGGAAACACGCATTGTGCGGTGCGAAGCGCGCGTCTGTGCGTTGAATTGGAGGCCGGCTCTTTTAAATTGCGGCCGCTGAAGTTTGGAATATAGAATGGCCTGAAATGGGGTAATCAACATTTAAGGCCGTTGTAATAACGATTCCTCGCTTGGATGGGAATGGGATCTAGAATAGGAAGCATGCAAAACGTGGCTGTATGTACGGAAGTGGAGATATTTTTTGTGTACTGTTGAAGGTGTTCTCAATGCCAAAGTGGAGTGCGTATACATATATGCATTTTGAAAATTTTATAAACGCTCATGATATCGTTACGAGATTTTAAGAAATGTTTAAAATTGAGTTACTTTGCTTTGGTTTCAAACTTGGGTAATTTTACATTTTCTTCTTATGGACATTGAGTACATTTAAATTTTATTTCAGATTACCGGTGAAGAAGCACACACTTCTATATTAGATAGATTGGTTCATTTGTGTAACATAGTAGATGCTCGTTATGAAAATATTTAAGGCTTATTTCAACCATGATGTGTAAGAAATAACAAATATTTAAGGACCAATAGTAATAAATTAGGGATACAATTTTAAATTAACGCCATTTATTCACATAACGAGCGCGCATTTCTACCAATGAGTTCATAAGAGCATTTATTATATCCATAAGTTACTGACATCTAAGATCAACATCAAGCAATGATACAGATTTGACAACATTAAGCCCATATTCGTGACTTTTCAAAAATTGTCTTTTTTAACATCTTTGTTAAATTAATTCTCTTATATATGAGCAATTCTACAGACAATCGAAAACTACGTACTCGGTTTAATTTTCTTTTTAGAAAAAAAAGTTTGATCAAAAGGAGTTGAGGTATTAACGACTTAATAAGAGCCTTTATCGAGCGCAAATTGCTTACTGGTAATATGACTGTAGATCAAACTTGGCAATAGAAAGGGTTTTGTTCAACATGTTTCCCCGTTTTTAGCACACCCAAAGAACTTGAAAACCCAAATCTGGTAAATATATGCACTCAAAAAAATCCGTTTTTATTTTTTCTTTGAGTTGTTTCCGATCTTCTATAGAATTGTTCATAAATAGATTTTAGCTTCCTAATTGCATGGGTAATCAGAAATGTTACTTAAATCTTAAATGCATTCAATATATCCCTAATCAAAAAAGTTCAAATTACCAGAAATACTGATATGTGAACAAGTTACAACCAACATCTAAATTATATAGACAAAGGCGAACAACATAAGAGTACTGCCGCTTGTTTTAGCTAACGTAACTGTAACCGTGATCAATACTGTCTATCATCAACAAAAGTTATCATTCCAAAATTATATTTCTCATAAACAATCAAACACTTCAACAACTTCAACAAAAAAAAACCCAAATCCAACCTATCTACATCAGCAAATACAACTTTTACGCTCACTCCCTGAAGCATATCGCCGAAAAAAATTCAAACGTTCAATATTTGTTTTGATTATCAAATATACCAGGAAAGCGGAAGCTACGCGCAACGTTTCCGACTCTACGATTCCCCACGGAACAGCACCTATTATACACACGTTATATACACATATTAGCTTATATGCATATAACGTTAATATAACGTTAACGGTATAACCCTGAACCTACGATTGAAATGCGGGTTTATGCTTCGATTAACGCCGATTGGATTGGACGTTTCCCGAAAAGCTATTGGATTGGCGCGTCTGCACAAGCGTATGAGTATATGTGTACGCATCCGCCATCATCGTTGGCTTCACATCGCATATATATACAACGGATCGATACTTTATTTCGGTCGATCTGCCGACACGTGATGCACATGTTCACCCGAGGGCTAAACTATTTTTCCGAATGTGTCGGTTAATGAGCGTCAAAAGGAGCATAGTTCATGGCGTAAACTGCTATGCACCTTACACTATAAACTATGCACATTTTGATGGTCGTTAACCGGCGCTTTCCGAAGAATAGTTTGGCCCTCGGGTGTAAGGTAGTGAACCCAATTGTCGATCAATTAACGTAAGACCGAGATTCCTTTCTCAAAAAAACATGTTTATAAAGAAAAAATTAGTTTGAATGTGGTTTCATCAGTTAATTTACTATTTAGTTATAATAATAACGATGGGTTTGAACATATTTTTTATGTATTTATTTCAAATTTTACTTAAATTATAAAAACTCCATAGAACCAATTCTCGATCACTATTTGACACTGGAGACCAGTTGTCGATATGCGTAAAGTAACCAATTGTCGATCAATCTTAACACATGAAACGTAAGGGTAGGAATATGTATTTTAACAAAAAGTTTATGAAAAAGAATTAAATTTGCAAGAAATTATAAAATTATTTTATAACATCAATTAGTAATGTCGTATAAGGTTCATTCAAAGAGATTTTCGCAGTTATTAAGCACTAGACTTACTTATTAACCTAAAATATTGTTTTCATAATATCTACTGTTGCGAGTAGTTTTATTTCAACTTATTTTTACTAAAAATAAATGTTGTTATTAATTTAGTTATTATAATGATAGAAAATGTATAATATATAATTAAAAAAATGTAGTTATTGTTAAGAATTTATTGATAACCGACAATAAATTATGACGCTGAAATGAGAACCAATTTTCGATCGCTTAAATAATAACACTAAAATTAATTAAATCATTTTTTAACTGTTTTATTTCTTTTATGTTGTCAAAGAAGTATAGTATTAAACTTATTCTAATAAAAGAAACAAGATAAAATTGTGGAAAATGTCAGATTAAAAGTTGCCTCTCATTACCTATCCGCATAAGAACGGAGCAGAGGTGCACTCAAAGTCTGTTGGACTAATCTAAATCTTTTTTATATGAAGTTTGGCTAAAAACGACTGAATTTCTAATGGTCGATTATTGGTTCATCAATAATTTGTATACAAAAAGCGTTGTTCTAAATAAAAATATTAGTAGAAACAAGTGTAAAAACTGTCTATTTCGTCAGAACGATCGACAATTGGTTACTGATCGAGTACTGGTTCCACTACCTTACAGCTCTACAATCCACGTTACATGCTGACTTTAGTCGGGAGATGTGTAGTGGTGCATTGTTACGAGGTATCGATGATAAGGGAATATTGTGTAATGTATGTATTGCATTGTGTCTCTTCGAGGTCGAGATTTTAATTGGATCGAATGTTACGTGGGAGATGCCTAATTGAATCTCGGTGGGTTCGGCGAATGAATGGAATGCAAGGATTCGATAGCAAATATTGACTATTTTTATCAGCGGGCTGTGCGTGGTTGGTAGGTACGTGCTTCTGGATTTTTCAGGGAATAAGTGGGTTCTGTTGGCGTGTGCGAGCGTGGGATGCGTGGAGGTTAAAAATATCTGGTTGATTTTAACTGGTATTGAGGAACTCGTTATCGCATGCCCGCGGTTTCAATGCAGTAATTTCATTAAGTCCTAATTACACTCGAAACTGAAAAGTACAAGAGTTGATGTAAACAAATACATATCCAGCAATTTAATCTTTTACAAAGAATAAATTCGAAATGTTGTAATTCAAAGTACAAAATTATGATTTTGCCTTTTTAAAGAAATAAATTCAGGCTTTGAATCTTTTTGAAAGAATAAAATTGAGAATGTGTATTTTTTAAAAGAGTAAATTCTTCAATTAGTTCTTTTTAAAAGAACAAATTACAGAATGTATTCTTTTAAAAATATTAAAGTCCTGAATACACTCTTTTAGGTTTGTATTTTTTAAAAGTACAACAAATTCTTGAATTTAATCTTTTAAAAATTACAAAATTATATCTTAATACTTTGGAGATATACTTTGCGAAATATTAATTTGCTAGATTTGTTTGATTCAACTTATTTATTTTTGTAAGTTTAGAGTGCATATTTGTATTAAGAGTCTTTTCTTTATAAAATAACGTTTTGTTACAATGTTTGAATGTATGGGTTATCCAGGACCGTAAAAAATGTAATTAAGTATTTTAAAAAAATGTAGGTATGTTACTCTATTTAAATTACGAAATTTACTATTTGATATATCATAATAACATGAGTATGATTACAAACACATGCAAAATAAAAAATGGACATATTCCACTGCGGTTACAAGTGGTCCAAATATTGCACATACGCATTCGAAAAAGTGTAAATTTGCATGAAAACAAACGAGTCAATCCCGCAAAGTGGAACAATAATTTCCAGCTATCTCATTTTCATCCAAATTTGCATTTCAACAGAAAAGCACGAGCAGAATCCCACGAACTTCAAAATACACTAAAGAGGCCGAATATTTCATCAAAAATAGAATTCCCGTCCGCTGTGCATTTCAAATGCATGGATACACGCCCGCAGCGAAATTCACAATGAAGGGCCAGATGCAATGAGGGGATTAGCGCTCGAAACCGCGTAAAAGTATTGTCGGAGGAGAGAATTCAGAAAATTGATCTAATTAAAATTTTAACAGTTGATACAAATAGGAAATTTTATTGGGCATATTTGATATTAAAACCAAATATTTATCTTCTAGCGTTTTCTAATTATTTAAGAGAAACGCAATTTATAGATTGTAAAATATTCAATACATTTTTCTCTTCAACTCGTTGTAACTTCGTCAGCTTTTAATTCTCTTTATTCAAACTTTAATAGAATAATCTTCAACATACTCTACGTGTATTAAAATATATAAAAAAAGCGCGCCGAAGTCGCATGCAATTTGTAAATCGCTTATACTTTTTCACCATTGTCAATCAAGGTTTGAAACTTTCCAATAAACTTCATCGACATATAATGAACACTTTTCTCGCTGAAACTTTTACGATTCGAAATGTTGTAACATAACTTTTGTGATTTACTGTATCAATGGGAGATTTTGACAGTAATATTTTCAAAATTATACTATATTACTCTAAAAAGTTTGAAATCTTTTAAAAATATTTTAACCCACGTAGAATATGTTTAAGATTATTATGTTAAAGTTTGAATACAAAATATTAAAACCACGCGAAGTCACAACGAGTTGAAGAGAAAAATGTATTTAATTTTTTTCAAGCTATAAATTGCGATTTTCTTAAATAATTAAAAAGCAAAAGAAGATAAATATTTTGTTTTAATACAAAAAGATGCCCAATAAAATTTTCTATGTGTATCAATTGTCAATATTTCAATAGTCCCCTTATTGCATCCGTCCCTTCAATTATACACGAAGCAGAGCAAAAGTCTCTCTCTCTCTCGCGTAAAACAGAATCCGCACAAAACTTCAATTAAAATTAAGCGCGCAATTGAAAAGCGCCGGCCATTCAAGTATCCCCCCCTCTCCGTCTTCCCGCTATATAAAAGAAAAGCCCACGCTGCAGATAAAAAGGAAGAAAAAAAAGAACCGCCGTCTCCTTTATCTCCGACCTCGCGAGTTTTCGCGTACACCAGCGCGCAAAAGGAGAAAGAGAGATAGAGCAACATTACAGATACATATATACAGATTCGCACAGAGAAAGAGATACAGCCCTGTCTTTTCATCATCGATTTACAAAGCGCGAAAAAGTAACGCGAGCTTGCGTATATGCAGCGTTGCTCGCGGTCTTTTCATCATTGATTTAAAAAAAAGGGGGGGAGGAGTCTCGTGACCGAGCTTCGAGCTTCGACGCGCGATTATGAGAGAAAAGGAGGAGGAGGGACAAAAAAGAGGTGCGCAGGCGAGAGAGGACGAGACAAAGGCTGAGGGAGTCAAAAGGAGGCGAGCATTAAAACATTCGCTGTTCGGGGGAGGATGGATGTTGTTAAAATGCATTTTACGCGGGAATCTGAAAGAGAGAGAGAAAGATGTATTGAGGTTTGTGCGAGATTGTGTAAGGCATTAAGGTGGGGGTGCGCCGTATTATAAATCTTGTATTTAAATTATATTTATATTTATTTGAATTGATTCTTTGTAAAACTTTGTCTTTTGTTTGTAAGAAGAAAAATATTCTAGTGCATTTCTCAAGCTTTTAAAACTGTGTCGAGAAACTCGTTCCAATTGTAAGTGAATAGTCACTGATTCAAATAGTGCCAAGTATTCCACTGCGAAATAGTGAATAGTCACTGATTCAATTAGTGGCAAATTTACTGATTTTATCAGTGAATTTTTTACAGCTTCAACAGAGAGATTCATTGATTCATCAGTGAATTTTCACTGTTTTGGAAAAGTTGAATTTACGCCCTCACGCTTATTTATATTAATTAGCTATTTATTACATTATAAATTGAAACATAGCGATTATGGTAGAGACATATTTATTAAGAATTAAATTGAATTATTATAATATTAGAAATTTTTTTAGAAAAGTAGGACGCCTTAACTGTCGTTCACAGATACAATCAGTGAAAATTTCAGTGATTCATTTTAGAGAGTACAAATTAATTTTAAAAGAAATTCGTAATCTTATATATTATATTTAAATAAGACTTTTAAGCACACTTCAGAATATTGATCAATTAGCATAGACCATTTTAAGAAAATGTCAAAATGACTCATCGACTGATGATTTCATCCATGAAATCATCCACATCAAATAGTTGTTTTAGTACTTTTAAGAAATGAAGTATACTTTGAAATAGTTGTAAATCGAAGAAATGCAATTCTATCTCAAGAACTTCTGGCACTTTTCAAAAGTACGCATAACTCGGCAAGAGAATTTCTCTTCGACGATGATTCAAAAATGTCTTCGAAGCGCATAAACCGCCACACTCCGCAAACTTCCAAATCAAGTTCCAGCGCACTTTCTTCCGAAAATCCACCACGCCAATCTGAAGAAACGCACGTCACATTTAAAATCTCCTTCAAACCCCAGAAACTTTTATATCCCAAGCCGCGCACTCCGCAAAAAAAAGAATGTTCCCTTATTTTAATAAACGCCATGAACACGCCTCGCGAAATCCCGCGTACTGGTAAATCTCGCTCTCGCGCGCATATACGCGCGTGCGGAAAATTCCACAACTAAAAAGTTACGCTCGGCGAGCTCTCTTAGCGAAGAAGTTTCCTTCGTCCTTCGCAGCGTCTGTCAGCGAATTTTCTGAAATCCCGCGCGCAGACGGCGATGCAAATAATGCAATTTTCGCGCAGCAGCGGCGCGGCGTCAATCGGCGTAATTGGAATATCAATTACCGCGGCGACGACGAGGCGGACTGCGTACATTTTTTTCAGAAAAAATTTCTCCACCCGCGCGAAAATTGTAACGGTAGTTTGAAGGAGAGAGAGAGAGTGAAAATAGGCGGTTGGAAGGATATTATGCTTTAATTGCTCCCGTTTCGCGCTCGAGTGGTCGCCGGCGTTGAGGATTTAATTGTGGAGGTTGATTTTTTTGTTTGCGGTCAGTGTAGCTGTGCGTATGATTTTCGAGAGCGGGGTATTGATTTTTGCGCCCAATGCATTCGGTGGATATTAATTGTACATATGTGTTTGAGAGGCGGAATTATGTTAGCGTTGGTATAATTTAACGTTTCAAGCGAATATTGATCTGCGTGGGCAAATTTTCGATATGATGTGTAAATATTTTGAACTGTAATTGGATGGGATGCGTAGGAGTATACGTTTTATAATAATTAAAAGTGCGTCATCGTTTTAATTACTTAAATGAATTTAACGTGGAATTCGGAATATTACACCGAAGAATACAAACAAAAAGTAAAATGATTGTACCATTGGAATCGTTTCTAAAATATTTATACAAAATATTCCTAAATAAATTTCATAAAATATTGCATCGTTCAATACACATATTATTCATTTATATATGAATACATATATAAAATTTCACTATTTTTGGGTCAACGAATTTACGAACGTCGATAAAAATTCCAAAAGTTCCGTTTATCCCGAAAGCACTCAAAGAATTGCTCTCCCAAAAACGTCCGTCCGCGGATCCGGTGAAAGTCTCGACCCGCGCGCACATTGGCTCAAATCCAGTGCGAGAAAAGCGTCGCGACGTCTACTCGAAAAACGTCGCTTTGAGAAAGCGAGCTTTCAAATCAAACTTTTGCTATATTCCCCGCGACGGGCGGCATTTTTCTCGTCCGCATTAAGACCGGAGACACTCTACTCTCTCGGGGGTATGCGCGGCATTCGACGAGAACTAAACTCGTTATACTCCTACGACAATAAAAGGCGAATTTCAATATCCGACAAACATAGCTCTTGGGAAAGTTTTTCAATCAAGTTTTATCCGCGACTTACAAGATAATCATAATTTATTGAAGAGCACTGTGTTATTGTAATTTACTAGTTTTTATACTTTATTGTTAGGACGATCGAAGCGAGTCCTGTACTAGGCAGCATTAAGGGGATGCGTCGGACCTACTTTAAAATACATTAAAAAATTTCGTTTTTCCCAAGAAATACGCATCAGAATCAAATTTCCTTTTCAGGGTAGTTTTATTTACGTAAAATACACAGCGGAACACTCAAATTATTATCAGAATCGAAAATTGGCAATTATGTGATTATGCTAATTTTCGATTCTGATATCAATTCGAGTGTTCTGCTATGTATTTGCCTTAGATAAAACGATCCTGAAAAGGAAATTTTATTCTGATTCGTATTTTTGGCGTAAAACGAAATTTTAGAACATTTTTTTTTACTTTCCTATTGAGAAATAAAATGATTTAACTCAAATTTTCAGTGTTCCTATTGACTTGAAATTTTTTTAGTCACAGTCCTTACAATCGCTAGATGTGCCATCAATGAATTTTGTAAAAAAATACATATAAATTAGAAATACATGCTGCAATTAGTACAAGTAGTATATCTATATATTCGTTATAGTTATACATATATAGAAATAGGATTCGACATTCTCAAACATTCGAACTCGAGAGAGAGTGAGAGGGATAGTAGAGGGAAGGATAGAGAGAGAGAGAGAGACAGACAGAGAGAAAGAAAACGTCATTTAGTATAAGAGACGTATCCAGTCAAGCACTGACAGAAACAATCAGTTAATATTACTACCCGAGAACCAAGGAGTATCTGCTTGACTCTCACAAGTCAGAAGTAAGCGCGACACGACAACAATACTTGCGCACTAGGTGCGCAGAAGAATGAAAGTCAGGCTACCTCCCCCATGCTTTTACTCTTGCTATACACGCCTTCGGATGGCAAAAAGGAAAAAGAACAAATATAAAAAATAACATGGGATACTATATCCATATATTGTCTTTTATATTCCTATTTCTCATTTATATATACATAGTGCGTATGCTTCTTGACAACTGCTGGCATGAATAGAAGTCATCCCTCCTCCATGACCTGAAGCAATACTTTTTAAAAAATCTCAGGTTTCAGAACCTCTAACTTCAGAGAGCAAAATACGGTCAGGTTTCATGCGAAAACAAGCTTTTAAAAGAGATGCGGGAGTAACTACCGAATTTTTCTCAAAGGTAATTTCTGATGGAAAGAATACATGTACATAGTTCTCGAGCTTTAAAAACTGTATTTCTGCTGTATCTTCAATAGTTACAAGTCTTACCTCTAACGGTATGTACTCTATCAAGGTTTTCATGAAACTAGTTTTGCCTGAACCTGTAGCACCTGCGAAAATAATAGTTTTGCCAAGCTCTACTGCTAGTTCAAGAAATCTTGGAACATCCCCTTTACGCTTGCTTTAGAGAGCCAAACAAATACTAATTGGGTCCTCCCGGGTAGAAACAACTGTTTATTTCATACAGTGCGGTGTAAGAGAGGTCGAGTGTAGTACAAGAAAATGCCGCGAATTCGAAATTTAATTTATCGAAAAGATCGTTAATAGATCTCTTATAAAAGAAATAAGAAGTAGACAACGTAGTAATAGTCGGCAACGACAACAGTCAATTTATAGATTTTAAGAATATGCATTAAATTTTCAATCTACTAAAAAAATATAAAATTCAAAGTTTGTTAAATAAATGTTGCATTTGCCATCGTCGTTGGTTTATTTTAATAAATGTAAAAAGCTTTACTTTTTGTGTATGTGTGTCTCTTTCTATATACTTATTATTTAAATACTTTATCACTCTGCATGGTCACGAGTTTCGCGAATTCATTTTAAGTCTCGAATATGTAATATAATATAATGTAGGCATACATTTTTTAATACAATTTTTTAACCCATTTATTTTATAAATAAATAGTTTACGCGATAACTAAGGTAAATGGCCTGTTAGCTCTAAAACTATTTATGTTTAGTCTCTCAAATATAAAAAAATAATGATAATATATTTAAAATGTAGCTACATGTAAAATAGATCAATACACTACAAAATTTTCAATTCAAGAGTTTCCATTTAAAAGTATATGTTCAAAATAAAAAGAAATGTTTTACCACTTAGATCATAAAGTAATCTTAAAAAAAGTGAAATTTTTGGAATCTTTTTATTATCTAAATAGCGTATCTTTTTTTAATTCACAAATTCCAAATAGAAAGACAGATTATTGAATATACGCGATCTTAAAATAACTAAAATATCTGAAAATAACTCTCCGATACAATTATATTTTCCCAATTAAATCTCGAAACAAATTGAATACCCGAAGAAACACCTATAAAACAATCCCCACCAAACCCAAGTACACGAACATTCCCCAACAGTATCATTGACATTCAAGAATCCTTTACTCCCCGATAACCATCGATATTTTCCTCCCCTTACAAATCTCATTACTTTACTCGCTGTCTCACCTAAAAAAAATCAGAAAACAAAGACAAAATAAAGCCCCCGAGAGAGACGATAATCCAATCGTCGATAATTAAGGCCATCGCGAAATCCCCATCATCCATTGTTTAACAAAATAACTTTTCCTCGCACAATGGAGATACGCCAGACAAACGCAGCGTGGAGTGCAGCAGCAGCACGCGAACAAAGGACGCGAGCAAGAGAGAGAGAATCGCGACGAGGAACTCCGCGGGAGTCGCTGAAGCGCGGCGACCGCGAAAAAAAAACGGGAGAGGCGGAAAGCGAGGAGAAAAGTTTTTTCCGTGAGAGGTGAGTTCTTCTTTTTGGTTGTGTATGTAGTGGTTGAAGCTCAAGGGCGCCAAGCTTATAAGCGCGTGTCTAATGTAGGTGTATATATCGAGACTGAAGTTAGAAAACGAAAGTCAGTTTTGTAGAATGGGGGTGGGTGGAATGTATGTTTTTTTCTTTTTATAATGTACATAGAAGATAGTGTGAGGAGCGAATTCGTAATCGCAGTGTAGATTCTATTTCAAAATTAGGAGACCAAACTGCGGTATGACTCTCTAAAAAGGAAAACTGTAAATTACTAAATTGTACACTCTCTTATAATATAAGTTGTCAGAACACCAAAGTTCTCAAATCATTGTATATTTTTATACCGATTAGCAAGTACAAGTTATTTCTTCGTATTGCAATTACAATATAAAAGCTGTACAAGTATTTAGTAATTTTCAATTTCTTTATGATTTATCACTGGCTAGCCATCGTCAGCAGCCATAGCAACCTCGATTGTTATTTAACAAATTAGAATGCTACGGTGACGGGTTTGTGATGCGCAGTATACATGCGACAGACATGCGCAACACGACTGTGTCGGTAATACCGGTATCCAGGGATAGGCAATGCCGACAAAGACGTAATGCGCATCTCTGTTACATGTATACTGCGCATTGAAAACTCGACACATTGGACTTGGCACCCGTCCGCCATCTGGGCCAAGCTTTACACCGAAGCATCCCGATACAACGAAATTTGATTGTTCACAAATGACCAAATAATCAAGATTGTCTATTTTGTCTGATTGTAAGTTTGATTACAAAACGCGTGACTATAAAATCGAGCTTGAAGTATCTAAGAAACTAATATGAGCTAAAATGTATCATTTTCGTGAAAGTGAAAAATTGAGTTACGTCACTCGAGTTATCAACGAGAATTCAAATCTTCGCGATGGCAAGCTGAGAAGTGGATGTCATAGCGACGGTCAGAACGAATGTAAATGCGATATTTCGGTAGTTTCTCAGGTGTGATATCGGCCAAAACTGTTTGATCACGAACTGAAAATGGGTTAAAATTGGAGTTATTGGTCAAATCTTCACTAGACAGATTTATACGGATAAATGTAAGCTTTAAATTTATTTATTCTTAGCGTCTAAGGCAGGATCTGTCTACGTAGCCTGAGTGAAGAGCCCAGTTATGTATATACGCCATATATATATATATATCTAGATATATACTTTATAGCAATCAAACAGGTTCGCTAAGAATCCCTGTCCCTGGGGTGTACATTATTAAAAATGCACAAATGATACTGTTAAGCCCAAAGTTATTGATACCGAATAGTATCGATTACAAGGACTTTAAAAAAAGATACTACAGCTACAATATCTAAAAAAGGACGTGTTGTGGTTCTTCCACATAACAATCGTCCATATTTTAAGTGTCCACAATTTACCATTGGTCAAATCATATATAGATATATTGACCAATGTTAAATTGTGGATGATTCTTATGAGCAAGAACCACAACACGTCTAAAAAAATATCTAGATACTTCTGTACATACTTAGGTATACTTTTGTATAATATTAATATCGGACACACTGCAAAGATATCTTCTCTGCTTGCAATATTCACATCCATTGTCAAGAAATATACATTTCGCATCAAGCTACGTAAGACGCACACGCATCTTAGACATCGCACGCGATATTGATGCAGAGGGCGAGAAAAGACGTAGTCGAGTTGACGCCACATGCGTAAGAACCGCGCGCGCATGTTTTATATATATATAAAATGTGCGACTGCAGCGAAGAGCGAGCAGACCGAGGAGAAACTCCAGGGTGGAACTAGCGCGCTTCCTTTTTTGCCTTTCTTTTTTCCTCTTTCAATGTTTATTAATGGACGCGTGGCGGGGAGGAGATTGAGCGGGTATTTTAATAATTTAGAGGCTCGCGGTAGGCGCGCGTGGTTGTCCGGTGTTTTTGTTTTGTCGGTGAGCGGCTAATTATAAGTTGCGGGATTGTTGAAAATGTGTTGAGGAATTCAGAGTATGTGGGGAAAAAAGCGCGGCTGGTCGGATATTAATGGGCGCGTTGAAATTTGATTTAACATGCACGCGCGTTTGATATTTTTTACTTGGTCTGTGTGGCACTTTGTTGAGTATTTATTATTTTACTATGTTTATATTTATCTTACTAAACACACAGGTCATCGTGTCTGACATCAAGATCGTACGGAAATATTCGTAATAAATATGCACTGTGTAAAATAAAAATTATCTTTTAATTATACAGAATTACATTGATTATTATTATCTTGGATTATGATGATAGCTTTTTGAGTATAGAATAGAAACGTATTTTTTGCTCAAATACTTAATAACTAAAGCATATAATCCAGATTTTAATGCTAAAAATCTTAAGAACTTTGTGGTAAAACTTGTTCAAGCATTTCTTGTAGATATTTGAAATATGGAGTCAACATATAAAACAAAGTTGAGAATAAGATTTGTCCATTCAACTGATGGGAAATAAATATTTAATAGTATCGAGTTAGAATGTACATAATAAAATATTTTTCATTGCCGTATAACTGCTTAAATTTTCCTTTGATCGCTTACAATATAGTTGCATTTTAAATGACGATTCGACCACGAGAAGATCAGCTAAATTTCCAGTGTTTCAAACCGTGAGGTCAAATAGATTCTACATGCAAAGTACGCGTATAGTGTTACGTAAAACGCGCGCCTATTACGCGAGGTCAAGCGGATTCTACGATGAAACACGCACAAAGTTTCACAAAAACAACAGCTCCATATTGTTTCTCATTTCCACGCACACTGTTAAACTTTCATTGGGAAGAAGTACCGCTGAAAACTTCGCTTGCCGTAGCTTTATAAATCTTTCATGTGGCACGGAGCGAGGAGCTTGCGGTTATTATTTTCCAATTACGTGAATCGCCAGCAAAAAAGAACTAGAAACATTTTTTACGGAAACGCGGTTACGCCGAGAAAATAATAAATCCTATATACACGAGCTCGAACTTTTCTGATAAGCAATTACCGCGGATACTACAATTTTCCTGAATTACACGCGTCGAAACCGCCTAATTATTAGTTGGAAACTAGTTAGGCAAATTCGATTTGCAAAGTTTAGTGCGAAACCAGTTTTAATTCGAAAATTTGTATTTCGAAAAATTACGGCGCGCGTCGATAAAACGAAAAACCACCGCAACTTCCTCTCGAGACAGCCATTTTTTATCTCAAAAAATTCAGATAAAGCGAAATGGAGGAAGTTTCGAGGCAGGAAGTAGGAAGCGGACGACGAATGCGGCGACTTTTCGCCTCGCGACACTGAAACCCAGCGGCGATATCAAGCTGACGCGCAGAATTCGACTCGAGCGTATTATACGATACGCACGGCGCCGAATGATTAAATAACTCCCTACGCAATAGAGCGACAATGCAAAACTAACATACAACGCGACACACGAGGGACACAGAATCGAGGAAGGAAAATACGATTCTGTTTTTAGAAGTACAGCCAAAGAGGAGTGGAAGGGTATATTAATATATAGCGGCGACCGAGCGAAAGAAAGGGAAAAGATAACCGCGCGCCGTGCATGAAGAAAAGAAACAGAGAGAAGAACAACACACAAGGTTAAACACGAGATAAAGTAGCTATAGAGAGAGAGAAAGCAAAAGAAACGTACGCGCGTATCGTGGAAAACAAGCAAACCTAACGAGAGAGGGCGAACCGAAGCGCAAACACAGAAAAAAATAGACCAATCGCGTCGCGTCGTCTGTACCTATGCTCATTCACGGAAAAAATAAAAGCGCGACGGAAAACGGAGGGACAAGAGACGGGAAAATATGTAAATTGGAACGCGAACGAGCCCAACATTAACAAAAAAAAAAGGAAGAACGCAACGGAGGCAGCCACTATAAAACAAAAACGCGAAACGCGAATAATCAAGCGCGTCGTCGTCGTCGTCGTCGTCGTCGTCGTCGACCAGCTGTGCGCTCTGCCAAAGAGAGAAAGAGCGAGAGAGAGAGAAAGAAAGCAGCCGCGGCGGCGGCGGAGGAGTGAAAAAGCCATGGCGAAGGGTTGCCAAGTGAACGAGAGAGAGGGAAAGAGAGCGAGAGCGCGCGAGTATATACGAAAGAAGTGAACTATCGATCGATGCGGGGCAATACGGTGAAAAACAAGCAAGCGCTAGACAGCCCAGCCAGCCCAGCTCGTATAACTATATATCCACTGCTGCAAGTTGATACTATATGTATGCACTCGTGTATGTATGTTCGTATGTATGGATGTAAGTACGTATACGTACGTAGTAGTCTAGGGGCCAGCTAGGTTTCCGTGGCCTCTTTGATGTAGATAGATGCACCAAAGCTTTTTAGATGTATTTTGCCCTCCGGAATCCGATTTTTGATGGTGGTTTTCGCCAGAGTGGTCAATAATTTTTTATAAACAATTTCATTGTTTAAATCGCTATATTTAGCGTTTTTTGATAGCTATCGAAAATTTTTCTTTATTAAGTTGGTTTTTTTTTCACTGACAAATATGCTGAACTTTGAATTTTTCAAATCGGTTAATTAGAAAAAAAGTTATTGCAAATTTAGTGCAAAAATGTCCCGTTTTCGTGCTCCGCGCTCACTATTTTGCCTATATAGCTTCAGTTTGAATTAAAAAATTTTAATTTAGTAATTTCTTAATTTAAGACCGCTAAATATAGCAATTTAAACAATTAAATTGTTTATAACAAATTATTGACCACTCTGGCGGCAATGCACCATAAAAAATCGGATTCAGGAGGACAAAATACATTTAAAAAGCTTTGGTGCATCTATCTACATCAAAGAGGCCACGGAAACCTTAGCTGGCCCCTAGACTATACGTACGTCTGATAAAGTCGGTGATAGAGCCATCGTTGAAGAATATAGCGTATATATTAGGAGAAAGGAAGAGGGAGACCTTTGTCGAGCGATTTACTCGAGGAGAGGCGACATATGGGCATTACATGTCTCAATTCGATATAGTTTTTGAGTTTTATGAAAATTCGAAGGTTGAAGAGTTGGATGATTGTTTGATGGGCACTGACAAAACTCAAGCAGTGTTAAAACAGGTGCAGTGCACTGTGCTGTTTAATTAGGTTGGGTGCTTTAACCAGATTGTACCAAATTTTACCAGTACGTCCTTACTCGTTAGATGTTATGAACACTGAGTTTGGCACTTATTATTGTTACTGTTTTTAATTAATTTGAATGATTTGATTTTGTATAAAAGGATGTAATTACCAGTCGTTGATACATGTATCTAGATTCAATGTAAGTATCTTTTGTTAATCTTAAGTGAATCTTATACCGTAATAAAGCTGCATTTCTTGCTAAAAATACAGATAATGGTAAAATTATCCTAAAGAATTATTAAAGTGTACGCTTTAAGAAATACAGCTTGATTATCATTCTGGAAGTTATGCAGGTACTTTTGTACTAAAAAAGGCATCTCCATGAATTTTTTGGTGTTGAGCCGAATGATTGAACCCATTATTAACGATGCTAAATAGGCATTTTAATCATATTTTAGCATAATTTGACTGTTATTTTCATTTTTAGATAGAAATACAGCTCGATTGACGTTCTGGGACTTGCACAGGTATTTTTGTACTAAAAAAAGGCATCTCCATGAATTTTTTGGTAGTCGACGGAATGATCAAATTCTTTTTTTTTCAACTTTTGAGTTTTTAAATGGACTAAATCAATGTAATAAAGTGTCATATGACCATGGAAATATTTTTCTTTAAAAATTCAGAAAACTTGCATAAAAATAGTACAGATTCCATGTTTGCGTAAAATGCACTCCTATTGAGTTAAAAACCATTCAAAACAGATCCAATATGCAATAAATGCTAAAATTACCGTCTTTGACCCACCGTAACTCGAAAATCCTTGGTCAAGAAAATCTAAAAAAAATTCACAGACACTTATAAGAACCCTATATAAATGTTAAAATTGGATAGAGAAAATTTTTTTTTTCTTGAATCTAGTAACTTATAAACTTAAGTAACTTCAGTATCAATCCTTGATTCATCTTGTATCCAGTATCTTTAGTACCTTTACTTATTTCAATATCTGTATCCTTAATCTATCATCTTACGTAAAGATAAATAAATTTCGCCCCTGACTGTCCATTATGCCCTACCGACTCTATTACGCCCCACGAACTAATGTACCATACCGCGCACGTACCGTAAGTACCATCTAATAAAAACGGAGATAAAGCGATCCCTGAAATATACGCATATATATACATTACAAGAAAGAAGGAAAGAAAGAAAGAGATTTTCGTCTCGGGCGATTTCCTCGAGTCTACCATTGCAGCACCAGCAGCGCGTATAGCTGCTTATACGGGAAAGACGCACGAAGCATGAGCGCGCAAGCGCACGCACGCACTCAGACACATGTGTGTGTGTGTGCGGTGATACAGACGGCGGCGGCGGCGGAGGAAGGAGAGAGACGGAAAATGAATACGCACTGGTGTACGAGTGTAATAGAGAGTTGCGCGCGGAGGAAGTTCGAGCTGAGGGCAAAACCTACGGCAGAGAGGGAGAGAGAAAGTATTCTTAATATCGCGCTTCTTTTTATTCTGCAGAGCTGGAGATGGACCGTGGAGAGGAGCGTCATCAATCACTGCGCGATGCAGGAAAGGAATTGTTTTTCTCGGCGAATAGCGAGATTCGAAGACTCGAGTGGATGCTCGATGTTGAATAGTTGGCTACGAGTTTGTTTGTTTGTTTGATAGAGATGGTTATTTGAGTGAATTATAAGAGGATTTATGGGATTTTGAGTATGATTGTCGTAAAGTAAGGATTATTGGAACTTGTATTTTTTAACACTGAGTGTAGACGAACATTCGGCAGAAAAAATAGGTACTATAATAATTTTTGCTTTTGAATGCTTTCGGTGACAGTCAATTTTTATTTAAAGCTCTATTTATGCATGTATTTTAATAAACAATTTTACACAGCAAAATACTTTTATACTACGTGTAAGTCGAGGTGTAAGTTCATATAACCCAATGTAGTACGTGGTTTTGCCAGTAAATTTACTAAAGGATTGTATTCAAATACAATAAAGCATCTTTTCCTATAGATTAATCCCATTGTTAAATTTATTTCTCCCATATGGGTTACCATCATACAAAGCATTTAAAGCAAGTATTTAATGAACGTTAGAATTTTTGAACTACAATTATATTCTTCACTTTATAGTAAATCCAACATCTCTACTGTTAAATCTTTATCTAGAAACAATAATGTAATTTCTTTTAAGAAAATTAGTTGATAATAGAAAGATTTTAGATCATATTACTAATGAATTCGTGGTTAACCATGTATAATATAACATTAGAACTGTAAACTCTAGCTCAAAACTCTTTCACCCTCTTGCCTTCATAAGAGTCCACTAGTGATAGGAATTACAAATACACTTTTGTTACATGAAGTACAGCAAAAGAATAAATCCGTTTCTAACGTTATACCTTCAGAATAGTACGAGAAATTTTAGCTAAATTTCTCGTACCATTCTGAAGGTATAACGTTAGAAACGAATTTATTTTTAGCTGGATTATCACGATGCTTCCTCGATTATTCGAAAGCAAAAATATAAATACGGTGTTTCAATTTTTGAAACGATATCCCTTTCACTTGTATTGTTTTAAGTATTCTTGATACGGTAGAACGACAGAGAGATCATTTTTATACATTTCTCTTTTATCCTACTATATGCACATATACTACATCTGTCCCGTTCTCGCTCTCTTGTTTGGTCTTTATTACGGCGTGTCATCTTGCTTCTGCTATTCGCAGTTCTACATTTACCACAATATCCACCATATATATATACGCTCTTCTTTCCACTATATATATATACGCTCTTCTTTCGAATTCTCTCCATGTCGGTAATTTTTCATGTATCTCCGCGTCCTTCATGTCTCCTGCACTGCTCGCGCTCTCGCTCTCTTTATTTATTTCGACCACTTACAGCTTTTATTATCTCTATGGCTCTAATTTTTTATGGAAGAGTGGGCTCTCTCTGCGTGATAAAACTGGAATGCCTTTTTTTGCTTGTACATGTGGGTGAGTGAAAATTTTTGTGGAAAATGCTGTAAGAATAGGATAAAACTGGAATGCTTTTTTTTGCTTGTACATGTGGGTGAGTGAAAATTTTGTGGAAAATGCTGTAAGAATAGGTCTATAGAATTGAAATTGAATTGCTGAAATTGCTTTATTTATTCATTTTAATAATTTTGCTATGAAATGTTGAATAAGTATTTTTCTTTTAATTGAGTTAGAGAATATTCGAAAGTTAATGTGAAACTAATTGTCAAAGGATTATAAAGTAAATTATGATAGATAGACGATAGTCATCATTGATCATGGGACAAGATAAAAAGATTAAAATCAATAACTCATGATTAAATACGGTGTATTTTATAATTATAAATCATCATAATTTGCCAAATTAAAATGAAATCTTATTAGATTTTTAAAACGCTAAGGAACTGCTTACCAACATTAAATGTAGTAGGTCAGAATATACTACTTTTTAGCATGAAAAAGATACTTTTATCATCTTAAAAGTATGCGTCATAAAATGTCAGTTTCTTTAAGACTCTACAATAACTCCATGAAATTAAATACTTTATATAAATATACTTTAAAATTAATTCATCAAGTTTAATAACCGTTCTGATTTAATTATATTTAAACATACATGCATATATCACATGCGCTGAATATTCATTGTGCTTTGTTTGTACAGCAGATAGAAATAGACGAATGCATTTCTGGAATATCCTGAATAATGTCGCTACGGCAGGCACGTGGTGCAGCATTCGGCATAGCAACGTCGCTCTTCTCGGTAAACTCGTATATATTTGCCCCATTTTAAGACTAAAATCTTGACTCAACGTATAATTAAAATTGCTATTTCGAACCTCCTCGAAAAGAATGATTTTCGTTAAAATGAGCAAATTGCAAGCTGCGATGTATATATTCAAATTTTTCAACTTCCTCTTTCATAATTTCTTGTCTACGCTAAATTCACATCGCATATATTTCTTGGCAGCCGTAACTACATCGCAGTGTACGTTTTCATTAAAAAGTTTTGAATTTTTTTTAAATACCTCTAGAATTCAAGTAAACCGCAGCGGTTTAAAATCATGCCAGTGTATAACGTCACAATTATAAAACATCCACCGTGAATGGCTTTCATACAGCATGTTTTTCTTTTATTACGAAATATTAAAATTATTAAGATCATATGTATTTATTATAAACTTGAGAAATGTAGAATAAAAATTAAATGGACAAAAATGGATTTAAGAAATTTTTGTAGAAAAATTAAAACACTCACTGAAAGAAAATTAGTAAATTAAAATAAGTAGGGTAAGAGAGTTTATACTGTGCCCTGCATTAATTTTACTGTACCTCACAGTACTTTAAAATAACTGGTAAAATCATAAGTTTCTCGACGAAAGTGTGGTTTTTAATATAAATTAGGTTTTCATCTAGTGTCTGTGAGATTTTATAATTATTTGAATCAAAAAGATCGAGATGTGCAGTTATCCATGCACAGTACAATAATTGACTCTCTTACCCTAAATATCTATTTTAATACTGCTCAAAAATATACTTATATGAAACGCTTAATATAATCATTTAACTTAAAAAATCATTTGCTTGAGTCAAAAAAAGTCTTTGCTCCAAACTAATTAAATGATCAATAACTTGAAGAAAAATTATTTCTCATCAAAATTAAAATAAACGTTTAATTGAATTCACTATAACTGTATTATTCAGTGCAGTATGAACTCGCATTAAAAAACCAAGAGTATAAATTCGATCGACCACTGTGAAAATCAAAGCCAGCATCAAGCAGCCAAGTGCGATCGATAACTCTACATGACGCACTTTCACCGCGCCCAAGAAACGCGATAGATCGATCTTCACAAAGTGCTCGAGTGACTCGCCATCAGCGCTCCGTGTCGTCCCTTTGACGAGTGAAAGCCATATCTCCCTAACTCCCTCTCCTCTCCCAAAAAGAAAAGAACCCACCTATATAGAGAGTTTAATTATCTCCCTTCTCGCTCTCCAGTTCATTTTACACTCGCGCATGCACACACTCTCTAGCATATATCGTCTACGACCTCTCTATCCATCTCTCATACATGTATAACATGTACGCTAGGTTGGTTCAAATTTCCCAAAAGTTTTCAAATATCAAAAGTAAACCTCTAAACAGTTGGTATTTGTCAAAAAAATAAGTTTCCTGCAAGCTGGGTGCTTAACGTTAACATTTAAAGGTGGTTACCTTAAATTTAAGGTTTTTTGAAGAGCACTTGTGAAAGCATGCTAAACAAGTTTTGGTAATTGGTTATACTACGAGAATTGAAAATCAGTTGCGTCCTAACCGGCAAAACATTTTTTTTGAGATAACAGCTGTATAAACTCAACTCAACCTTTGATGATTCTTCAAAAACGAAAATTATTTTGCATCTTTGTTCTAAATAGTATCAACAGAAAAATTGGCACACCATAGGAAATCAAAATATCGAAGTTTGTAACGAGCGGAATTCGTATTACGCGCCATTCTGTTGCCAAATGTCTGCTTGCTCTTCCTATTTCGCTCGGGACCCACCGTACACTGAGAGAATACATCGGTCAGACTTGCTGAACTGTTCGGTAGTTTTGACCGAAGTGAGTTCGGTAGTATGTATACGTCAAGAATAGCGGAACAAGTTCGGGTCTCCGTGCGTCGCGCTACACGCCTAACCTCACTTTTTCACAAATAATTAATATTTTAATGAATTTCTTATTTTTTTCTTACTCTAACCTTTTTATATATGATTAGTTAGTCTAAGTTACATTTTCGATGTTCTACTTTAACCTTACTTCTGTTTTACCTTATCACAAACGTGATAATGAGGCTACAATAAAGCGCAACACCACACATCACTTTTAATACACATCCGCCAAAACAGCCGAACTGTTCCGCAGTTTTTACCGAATTCCTCAGTAAAAATGACAGACTACGGCCTCCGCAAACTTAGCAATGCGACTTCGGCAAGCCTAATTGAACCATTTTCTCAGTGCAGGCTTCACACCGATCGCACCACGTGTCAGACTTCACCAGAAAACATCTGCGTCCTCGTCATCTACGACGGCAACACCTTCGTCAAGAAGTGTCCCGAGCGGAATGAGCCAACGTAGCCGCATCTCCGATTTCTTCCCGATAAGTATTTGTGATTTATAATTCGTCGGCTTCAGTAGATAGAGGCTCGATCCGGTTAGCCCGCCGCCGCGTGGTTTTTACTTCGCCGTACGCGCGTGTTTTTTGTGGACTCGCTCTTATTTTATTATTACTAACTTTATAATATTGTATATGAATTACCCTCGATTTTGACTACCGCGACTCGTCGTTGAGGTAATATTAGGCGCTTTTGAATGTAAATCTAAATAACTCGCGGAATTTGCGTATATAATATTGGGTGTAATAAATCTTGACATCGGCCGATAATAAATCATTTGAGATTGAAGTGAAAATTGTCATTGTGTATATTATCATCTTGTAAATCCCGAATTTTCCATGTCAGTATCCCGAAAATTATTTGTCCATCATTAATTTATTTAAATTTATGTTTCAACTTTAGAGTCTTATGATGGCTTTTTAAATTGAAATTCTGCATTATTCACATTAATATATAACTTACATTTAAAAATTTACAAGTTATATCAGTCTCTGTAATGTATCGCTTTACTAACACTTTAAACGGGATCTCTTATAGTTTGATGTAATTTACTTCAGGTAATATACGTCATAGTAATAATTAAGTTTTAGTTATTTTATTCGCGATTTTACAGAAAAATTGCATGAGTGCTCATTAAAAAACCTTAAATTCGAGGTAGCCACCTTTACACACACACAGGTACACACAGGTACACACACACACACACACACACACACTCTATCCTCGTCGTTCGGCGTTAATTCGAGTCAGCGACTTTTAATGCCACTGCACAGCAGGCGCGCGGCGACACGACGAAAACGCCGCGCCTACATGAAAGACCATACGAGGGTATTGGGATTTAAAGTGTCATGGCCGAAGCAAAGCAGTAGCGACACTTTCTTCTTGGTTAATAAGCATATAAAACGGGTGAATTTAATGACAAATTTTAAATAGTTCAATAGATGATTAGAACATATGTTAGATTTTGTTACGGTATTGTCGATTCCCAGTCTTATCTCCGCCGATTGATACAAGCACCTCTGTGAAAATTGCACGTGCTTTGTTTACAAACACACCGCGGAGACCCCCGTCGTCGATTAGCACCGTATGGGAGCACAAATATAGCGACGTAAAAAAAAGAAAAAAATAGAGTTTATAACTTTGTCACCTATTTATCCCTTCATTATTACGTATAAAACCTTTGCAGCCATTTTCTTTAGTACAATTCGGTTGTTGCATGCTTTTTTTTTTATTTCATATTCAGTTAGTTTAGTTTATGCTAAAATAATTAGGTTGTATTTTTTAGTTTTTCAATTTAACAAAAATTGAAGTAATTACAGCCATTTGAAATTTGCGTGACGTCACGATTGTATACTTTTATGACGTCACGTAGTATTATATATATACAAACTTTAAACGTCTGTAAGTTTCAAAATTTTCACTTTAATGGCAAAAGAAAAAATACGACTTAATTATTTTTCGCTATTCTACTTATTTCATGCGAAAAATCAACTTTCTATTTTTATGCAACATCCTAATTGATAGTTATAATCAGTTTTAAAATCCATCCGTTGTGCATGATTATTTAGGAAAGAAGAAATCGTGAAAACTGCTTTGCTTCGGCCGTGACACTTTAAATCCCAATAGCATGCAGAGAGAAGTGCAGTGTGCAGGCACGGCTAGACGCACTGCAGCGCGCTAAAAGTACAGTGCACGGCTGGTGGAGCTTTGTGACTGTATGCGTGAAAAGGGGGAAAAAGAAGGAAAAAAAATGTGCGTATGTATGTATAATTGCGAGCGCGGTTTCATCCTTTTGCGCGGGTTCTTACGTGTGCTTCTATGTAGTTTTAGTGGGACATGAAAGGGGGTTTATTAAGACAGGTTTCGACGACTTTTGACGAAGATTTTTTATGTTTTTGTAGGAAAAGATTTTTAATGATAGAGAACTTTGCGGGAAGTGAAAGACATGTTCATGACTGCACTGCCCTAAAAGGCCGTTTTATGGTTACCAAAAAAGTAACATTTTGATGTAACGAGTGTTTTTCGAATGGTATGAATATAATATATGAATAATATAATATCTTTCTCTCATGAGAATAGCACTGTGTTTTATATGTAACAAAGAAGTAACATTTTGTTACAGCAAGTTTTTTTCGAATGGTATGAACCTTTCTTATATACACTCTTTTATACTATATTATAATTCTAAGATTATTATTACACAAATGAACGTCACCCTTTTTATATTTTTTTAAGGTGCAGGATGACATCGCCACAAACGCTGTCCCAAACATACTTTAATATTACATGACCTTGAATTTTATCAGAAGAACTTAAATTACAAAATACAATAGAATAATATAATACAACTTAATATAATACATAACCCTATTGACAATTTACCAAATACTGACGAAGATATTCATTTAGTATTTATGAACTAGAGTAAATACTTTTGAACGTGTAAATGTATATTAATCACTAAATCATCGTCAGTAACAATTTTAAATGAATTAATAAGCTTGTGGGAGTAGTTTAAGTATAAAATACCGATTTTCTTCAAAACGTCAAATTTCGCGTGACTCAATGAAAATTTAGAAACTTTGAACTTCTTTGATTAATCCATAAATTTTGAATTATTATTTTAAAACAAAAAATTAAAGGCATAAAATAAAGTAAAAATGTAGTAAAAATAATCTAATCCCTTTCTAACCATTTTACCTCATTATTATTTAACTTCCACGCAACAGCCCAATCACTCAGGTACAACTTTAACCGCTAAAAGTCAAAAGCTCCGTGGATTTGTCCATATGCGTTCTTAAACTACATCTGCAGCAACGGCAGCAGCACTGACATCGATCGAGTGCCCAGCTACGAGCACCCAAGTGTCTCAGATGGCGCGTCATCGCTGCGCTGATTTACTTTATTTGCAGTTTGTGCGATCCCTTTTTTTCTGCGATGCGCTGTGCGCCAGTGCAATGTGTATATACAGGATGCGCGTAGATGCGATCTCGTTTTGCCGCGCGTTGCTTTTACGGGCGCGGAGCATTTTGCAGCTTCTTTCGTTTTACGCTCGAGTGGCTCTTTGCGCTTTCCGCTGGAGAGGCGAGGCTTTTTGTAAGGAGCGTTTGTATTTTTTGTTATGAGGTGCGTTACTGGAATGGGGGGGAGGGGGGATAGAGTAGCTCGGGATGAGGGTGTGATAAATGGAAATTTTTTGTTTTTCCAGAAGCTAGCGAGTAGCGTTAATTCTTTGGGAATTTAAGTTTATTCGAATTTTGTTGTTGCGTTGTAGTTGTTAATTTGTTAAACATTGACAAATGTATTTTTTCTTTTTTTGTACTTAATAATACGTAAAAGGAACATATTTGCAATAGTTAAAATCCCCCTAAACGTCCATTAAAATATCAGAACAGCCAGAAAACCTTCAAAAGAGGACATTTTTTTATTATCTTTTTGCACTACAGGCATCGGTGAATTTTATTCAGCTCGAATGTATGTATTCTTTTAAGTGAAACTTGGCAAACGAAATTACAATATTATTTTATTTTTGTTTGTAAAAGAATTTTTAAAAAATCGTTTTTTTTACCATAAACCTGTATCTTCTTCCCTTAAGGGGAGATCGGAGTCCTGTACCTTATACCCAGTTACCGATATTATTGATTTTCCGTTTTACGCAGTCAATTTTTACTTTAATAAGATTTTACTAACGCACGCACATTCTTAGTGATAAATAGATTATGCGTACGTTCGCGAAATTTAAATATCTCATTTATTCATTGAATAAAACGAAAAACTGAAATGTCGGTATCCGGCATCCCATTACCCAACGTTTAATATGCGTGTAGGCTTTTATCTTTGTACAAAGATATTTTTTGTATAAATATTAAATTAAACAAATGTTTATTTATGCTTTAACATTGGTTTGAGCAATTAAATTTTAACATTTAACTATAATTATATTAAATTTTAATATTCATATGGCAATTTCTATTCGCCTTGGTAAAGGCAATGCTAAAGTCCCATAAACTGGACGATCTTGGAAGCTCTAGAATGATGGTGAAATGTATTGTAAGGATAGGGACCAATAGCTTTTTTATCACTTTATTATAAAAACTCTTTTTATGAGTATTAAATATATTTTACAAAACATTATTTATTCAAAATACCTTATGATTCTATGCAGTGTAAAAAAATAGTGATTTTTCGTATCCCTGCGATGCATTCTACCATCATTCTAGAGCTTCCAAGACCGTCCACCTTATGGGAACATTTTACATTACATTTGGTGTTAGTGTTACCCTTATCAAGAATGTGGTATTTAATACAGAAAATTGTGTATGTCCTTGATGTATAAATCGAAATAATAATTTTTGATTAAGGTATAATTTTCTCTGCGGAGGATGGCAAACATTTATTTAGTATATTTTTTAACGCAAGGAATTTTCTGTATCAAAGTTTTTAATTTGTACCTACACTGAATTTCGTAAAAATTATAACACGGAAGGTACGTTTTCTGTAAAGGATTTCCATGAAAAATTCATGCTTTTAAACGTGCATAGAATATTCAGCTCCATATTTCAACGGTACTTTCAGCACGTCGTTGATATTATTTGAATAATGACTTTATCGAGAATCAATAATCATTATCAAATATTGGAAATGGATTATCTCGAATGACGAGGGTATTTTTTTAGGCATTATTTTTTGGAGTGAAATTATCTTCATCCAGATAATTAATAACTTTTCACCCAGATCATTTTTTTAAACATTAATTTTTCTAGGTATGATAGATTACTTAAATGTAGATGCTAAAGACATCATTCATATATGTTTAAATATGCAAATGGTTGTAATATACTCAACGTCATTTTTTATGTTTCTAAATACACGTAATGATGCATTTATTTCATGCACTAATTTTGTTACTTTACGTTCTATGAAAAAAATTAATAAGGAAATTGAATTTTTCAATATTATCATATGTTAACTTTTGTAATCTAGTAGCAATTCTAGCATACACTAAAATGTTTACTAATGTATGAAACTTCATTACGTCAAAGTGCACATATTACATACTTTCAGAAACTTTCTTGTTAATTACGCAATTAACAGGAAATACATGTCGAACTCATTTATGATAATTTAATGTATTTTTAATGATCATTAAGCTTCTGAATTGTAATGTAATTTTAAATTTAAAATAAGGATAATTATTATAAACACAATGTATTTTATCTAAATAATAATTTGAGGGCCCTACTATAATTTTTTATTCAAAAATAATCATCAAATTAATGTTTTTTCAGTGGAAAGATATTGTATTAAACATTTATTCTATTATTATTGAACACATCAATTCAGTTTTAGAAATAAGACCAATCAATAAATCTAAGTGAATTTCATCACAAATCCGCTAAAAATAAGTTGCAGTGTATAGAAGTTATTTATGCAATGCCAATAAAACCATCTGAAAAACTTAAGTATTCAAACTATAAATCAATCATTTAACTAATAAATAAATATACCATGCTAGAAAATGAAACGGTTTTCTAAGCAGTTTTTCACTGGTTTTATTAATAATGCTCATTTCTTGTAAGAAACAATCTTTTAATGCCAGAAAACGAGTGTTAAATAAGAGAAAAATTATAATCGTTTATTATTAGATTTAATTATTGTATAAAATAATTATTTACTTACAAGGAGAGCGTCCCACCTGTGGAAATCGATTTTCAATGATACTTTGGGAGATGCTTTGTAGTACCCAAAAATGAAGCCCTGCAGCCGTAGTTTGTTCCAATGGGCCCTGGTTCTTGAGATACGAGCTATTTTACTCCAAATATGCGTTATTTTAATGAAGAATGGTACCTCTACTTCATATTACTACTATGTAAATTTTGATGCTGGAAAACGTGTTAAAAACGCAAATAAAAGTAGACGAAAAGAGCTTTATTTTAAGCTTTTTTACGTACAAAAATTTGAATCCAGTCCAAAGTTATTAACAATTGAAAGGGTGAGTGAGAATGCATGCAAAATCAACGAATTTATAAAAGATAAATTTTTTGGAATATTCATGCTTTTTCAATGACCTTGTTCAACTGTAAATAAATTTGGTCCAGATTGATATTTTCATACGATATACAGCTTATATTAAAGCTTTTTCGCCTACTTTTATTTATCGTTTGAACAATTTTTCCAGCACTAAAACTTATACAGTAATGATATAAAGTAGAGGTATAATGTTTCATTAAAATAACGCATATTTGGTGTGAAATAGCTCGTATCTCGAGAATAAGGACCCATTGGAACAAACTATGGGTACAGGGCTTCATTTTTAGGTACTATAGAACTTCCCAAAGCCTCATCGAAAATCGTTTTCCACAGGTGGAACACTCTCTTTGTTAGTAGTTCCATTACTAAAACTCACGCGTTAAATTGAAGGTTATTAATTTTAAGATATGTAAATCTTTACTTTAAATAAATAAACTTAGACAATAAAAAGATATTATTTTAATTAACAATATGTTTTTATCAGCAAATGACAATTGTTTGCTATAAAAATAATATTATAACCAAAAATGCTTAGAAACTGCTCAAGAAAATCGTTTTATTCCTATCCAAAGTAAACTCCTCGTCGAATAGGTAGAAATTCGTTTCTTACTTTTCTCACCACTTACTACGCGCAGAACTCAAATACGATTTTCATATAAGCTGCTCAACTCTCACCCCAACCCGAAAAATACCCTCCAAAGAGTTAACCCACCCTCCGACGAGCGAAATCCCGAATTTTCCCGATCGAAATACAGTATATCTTCTATATCTTCTGCAGTAGTACATGGGCAAATCTTTAAAACATTTAGATTTTGTGCAGACTGAACAATATAGATATTTGTGAAAATAATATTAAACTCAATTTTTCTGTTTTTTCCATATTAATTCTTTTTAGTAACACATATGCAAGCGTTCGGTTCCTTACTATAAATAGTTTATTTTTAGAGGACACAGTTGTAAAATAAATAAAAACCTTTTGGAATACTGCGTGTTCGGTAGATTTTGATCTAAAATATATTAGTATAGAGAATATTAATGAGAATATTAATGTAGAGTAAAATGCTAAATATTAATTCCGAGTTTTGCGAATTTTCTAAGAATAAGTTGGTTGAATTATCACCTGATTTTTACTTATTTTATAAATATAGATATAGTGTAATTATTTTGATGACGGGATAATATTATAGCGTTTAAAAAAATTAAATACTTCAGCATTTTATTATCCTTAATGCCCTCACTAAAGCCCCTTCTAAACATGCACTTTAATAAAGTTTTTATTTAAATAGCAATGAGTACGTCATTTTTAGTACTTCGTGAATGAGTAGAAATGTCCTTGTGCTGATATTTTATTTTTCTTACGCTACGTAACCTAAAATGATGAAATGTAATTATTAACCAGTATGTACTGCAACTATTGCTGAGTATGATTAAATACTTGTATACTACTTTCTTGTATTTGAAGTATTTCATCTATTAAATAATGTTAAACATGACAAAGTTAGGCACATGTCGAGTACACAAACTACTGCAATACTAATTATTTAAAAATAAAAATTCCGAATACAATTTTTTATCTTATTTATATGATATTTATCATATTTATTGAAAATTCAAAATATTAACTTTTGAATTTTCATGCAAATGCTTTAGTCACACAATTAAATATCAATAATAATAATCAGCTTATAAAATTTAAGCAAAATTATTCTCTATTTTCACTTTTACACGGGCAATTATCTACAGCTACAGTCATATAACAGCTATGGGTCTCCAATCTCCATACCACATTTCTAAAGAGCCACATCAACAATAAAAACAAAAAAGGTATGCCAGCGTTTTTCTCAAAAAATCAATTTAGTCATAAAAGCTCCACGCGCGTAGTCGGCGATACCGCGAAAGAACCGCAGCTCATTTCCTCGTAAAATAAGCGCGAATCCGTCCCCCGCGCCCGTCCCCCGCCCCACACGCAGACACTTTAGAGATATAAAACGCGTAAGCGTCTCGAGTGTTCCATTCCGGGGCGGCTATAGTGCACACTGCCGGCAACCCAACACCGCGCGCGCCGTAAACAAAATAGAGCAGCCTGTAATCAATACCGGTCCCGCTCCTGCTGCACCTTATATACATTCGCGCCGAAGAAAAAAAGCTGAAAGCAAATGCTACTGCAGTTCCTGCGGGAGGGAGGGAGAGAGAGAGAGAGGAGGGAATTAATTGGAGAAGTTTAATTATGCCCCGAAGTTAATTGGTTATTGAAAGTTTTCCAGGCAAGAGACGCGCGCGCGTGACGAGGTTATCCCCAAGTTATTTGGCGATATTTCAATTAGAAGTCTCTTTTGCAACGTGGATGTTGCTTTTAGAAGTAGTATACGTTTGGATCAATATTGGAAATTGTTGGACGAAAAAAGTTCTTTGTTATCGGTTACTCTTTTCGTTCAGTTGCATTACATAATATCCTTTTTCGATAAAGTTCATTTAACACGGAATTCCGTTTTCCAGCAGTATGAACATTTAGAGATAAATTTTATTTTTATATATTTTAATTAATGCATCTGTAATTATAAGTTTCAGCAGATATATCCAGTTTAGTAATGAATGCGCTTCATTTTTTAATTATATACGTTAAACTGAAGCCCTGCCTGGTAATGACAGTTAATCGGATACATCAATGGCACTCAATCAAAAAAAATTTCTCGTTTCTGAAGAGTTTCCTCATTGCAACTGCCATTGTCTGCGATTTAATCAATATGAAAATGCAGTTGATGGACGATATGCAAGTTTAATTCAGAAGTTTTTTTCTCTTTCATTTTGAAACGCTGATTATGCACGCGGAAATTATTCATCGCGTAATAGGATTATTGCAATGAGTTACACCTCGCCGTTAGACAATAAAGCAACGCAACTTCTCGGGCGAGTCTGGCAACTATGACAGCTGATTCCCAGCTGATTCATCAAAAGTGCGCTTTGTTTTTCTGAAAATTACAACAGACGAAACTTCGTTCCTTAAT
The DNA here is from genome assembly GCA_949152435.1 of Gastracanthus pulcherrimus. Lineage (NCBI taxonomy): Eukaryota > Metazoa > Arthropoda > Insecta > Hymenoptera > Pteromalidae > Gastracanthus > Gastracanthus pulcherrimus. The sequence goes on along the minus strand of OX424572.1, from coordinate 217,166,134 downwards.
TAAAAACATTAAAATATAATAACCTTCTTTACTTTTACTTGTACTAATAACATTTTACGATGACTTGTCCGCTAATATTAAGGTCGTAGTCCTCATCCTCTGCTTGACTTTTGCACGTAGAAGAAAAATCACGGAGGCGCCGGTGCGACGTCGCACAATGCCGAACAATATTTCCTATTGAACGAATCAGCTCTCCATTCTTACCCACACGTATATATCGCAGAATGTCTTCTCTATAGCCATAAATATGCCCATTGACAAGGCTTTAAATCTATATATTTGAGTGCACGCGCACGCGTGCAAGCGTCTATTTGTCCGTGCGCTGCGTGGTCTTTTAATTTCGATCCGACAGTTTTGAACAGTGATGACATGACAAATATGCATACATCGATGGCTCTCGAGTCAATCGGAAATTTCTATCGGAATCAATTGGCATCGATTCGATCCGAGTAAATATAGGCACTTCTCTTTTGTGCGTGGGCTATTGTCGCCGAGTTTAATAACTTCCGATGCCCTTGCTTAATTAAAAAAAAAGCAATGGTTATTGAGAGGTGAATGGTTGTGTCGAATAATGGAGGGATTACTTTTTTTTACTGTAGACAGTTTAATATTAACCAAGTTTAAAAACAATGATTAATTGATGTCGCAATTCGGGTGTGTTAAATACGCATGAGTTTATTACTAATTAGGTACCGAATCTCGTTCAAAGATATTTAGTACGAAATCTGGTCTAATTATTACTGATTGCAATTTCGTGCTATTTCGAGCAAATTATTTTTGATCGACGAACGAAGGAATAGTTTTCTAAATTAGTAATGTACAAATATATGAATTTGAATGTATTATTTTATTATATCTACTATCATATTTAACAGGCATACAATTTACAAGATGTTAAATTACTTTCATAGTTTTTAAATAATAATATATCTTGTATATAGCAATAACTTTAAGTGCTATAAAACAAGAAAAATATTTCGATGCGAGACTTTTATTTGAATCTGCGGACAGAGTAAATTTTAGTTCTCCTGACCGACTTATTACGACTGTTATGTAAACTCTTTTATGATAGTCATTACATTTTATAACTCAAAATTATCCTTTATGTTTCCTTTTCGAAGAAAAATGTTCTATTGAATATGTTTTCGAATAATACCAAGCCAATAATGTCCTAAAGCCATTAGACAATGTTAGTTAATGTCAAGAAAATGCTGACGTCACTAAACAAATGTTTGAAGATATGTCCTTTGGAAAAATATTTGATGACCGGATCCAGTGAAGTATCTTAAGACTGAATTTCATTATAGCATTTTAATAAAGGCGCAAAAATGCGCTAATGGATTGATATTCAAATAAAACTGTAATAAATTAATTTATAGATTGTTTATTAATTATATAGCATTTTATTTACTGCATTTATTTTTGAAATTAAACATGATTTATTATGTATTATGCTCTTGTCTTTTTTAAATATAATCTAGTGCTGTAAATCACTACTTTTGCATGTGAGCCAAAGCTCTAAAAATGACCTAAATCAATTTGGTTGCTTCACAAAAAAGTGAATAAAAAAAACAGCTTTATATAATAGAAAGTTGTTGAATATGAATTTTTCTAATCATTGATGTCTACAGATTTGACTATAAAACTTTGTAAAAATCTACTTTTAAGATTAATGTCTATATTGTCTATACGTTCTGGTAACCGTTAATTTTCGAACGAATCATTATTAAATGGCAATATTTATAATGAAAACCCTTCAGTTTATAATATAAAGTATTAATATATTAGTAAAGAATATAAAATTTATGAAAAAGCACCAAAATTCGAAGTACGGCATTAACTTTTGCATATGCTGTACCACGATATATATATATATATATTAATAACATTGGAGCACAACTTTAGACAGCTATATCTTTAAAAAAGTACCACTTACTATGTCTAGCTTTTAAGTATTACTTATATGCTTATTTTACATTACATGCTTATTAGTTTTTCAAAACGACATAAAGAAAACCTGGGTTACAAAAAATAAAAAAGTCCGTTTTATGAGAGCTCAAGATAGGGCTCCCATGTTAAAGACTGAAACTTTGAAACTAAATTTCTCGATTTTGGATACCGTAAGGGGGGTTGAATTTTAACCACGTATAAAACACACGTAAATTAACATATGATAACATTTTCAAGAAATTTTAAAGAAATTCAATTATCCAGTGAACGTCCTTAAATAGTCGCATAGACCTGATCAAAATTCATATTATTCATGCTTCAAACACCCAAAAGATGAAAAAACCGCTCACAGCACTCAGAAACTACCAATACTCAACCAAACAAGTAATCAACAAAATGTTGTATCGCCTCGTGGCATCGACAAAGCGAGAGAGCGCGCAGACAAAGCAAAACCCCCGAGTCCACAAATCCACAAGCCCAACTAACGATCCCCAAACAAAGTACAACACGACCCACAAAAAAGAACCAGCGTCTCGTCGTCCAAATAAGCCTCTCTCGAAAATGTCCAGCCGCTGCTTGGCCGCAAAACAAGCTGCACCTCCGCCGCTACGACGCTCCCATCAATGCAAATTTCCAATCCTGTAGCACAGCAGTGCAGCCACAACTACACGCTAACACCGCGCAAAGATATACCTATACAGGTATATATAGGAGGGGCGCGTGCTCGCGCGCGACAAAAAAAGAGAAGAGAGGAGAGAAGAGAGGACGAAAGGGAAAACGAGTCGTCGCGCATCACAAAGCCTCGACGACGACGACGACCCTCGTTGCATTTTTTTTCGCCGCGCGATGCCTTGTAGAAAAAGGGAAGCGTAAAAAAAATGCGCGGAGCGCCTTATCTCCCACCCCACCGAGGGCCCGAGATCAAAACAATCCCTCGTCTAGCGACGCCTTCTCACGCCCCGCCTGCTTATTCTTCCTCAGGTCTGCTCACCCTCGCCTAAGGGCTTGTATATTAACTAGAGGGAGTTTGAGGGTTAGTTCACAGTGGGGTGGTGGGGATGGGACTGGTTAGGACTAGATCGGACATGGCCGGACTAGATCCAAGTCGATCTGATGAAACACTCACATCGAATCCATATTATGCATCGTGTACCTTACTTTAAGGGCCTTGTACCGCATTTCCTCTGTATACAGAGCTACTGCTGGTTAATTTTGTTGTACTTGTCTTGGACGAAACGGACACCATTTTTAAACCAATATATGACTAGTCTGAAAGCAAAAAATGCTCAAAAAACGGTCTAGTGTTTTGGTCGCAATGAGACGCCTTTTTGCACATTATAGACCATACAATGGAGTAAAGAAATTGATTTCTGAATTTCAACCGATATATTATGCATTTTTGAGTTTGAAAACATAGTTAAACTTAAAACAAAAGTTAAGCTACCTCCTGGCTAGGAAATAAGCAGCAAACATGATTACTGATAAGTGAGAAAGGCAGAAGATGGTGAAATAAAATCCTTGTAATATCTAAACGCATACGTAGAATATCATGGTGTATTACTTCTGATTTTGCAAATTAGCTTTCTCAATTCGATTCTTTGAGTTAGAATGTAAAAATAAAGCGAAAATGTAGATTTTAAATATTTAAAGGTTAAGTGGCGTACTTGATTACTCCATTTAATGTTCCAAGAATACGAGAGAAAGCGTCTCATCGGAACCAAATTAGGTATTTATCACGGCCATTAAATACTTTCCAGCCCACTTTTAATGGACGAATTTCTATCAGGGTGATTCATTACAGGTTAGTTTAGTGGAAATGGAATGCATGTAACATGCTACACGATGCACGCCACGTTATGTGGAGTCGGTATCAGAATACGTTTTGATGGCATCATAAGCTTTGACGAATATTATGGACGTGACAAACGGCTGATCGACTGTGTTTTTCAAATTTTTCAATGAGGCTAGGTTAAAAGCAGTTAGAAGCGAAATCTATCCAATGAGATTGGACTTTTTCGAACACGTTAGATTAAATGTTAATTATATTGAATACACATTGTCGACATTTACATACACAGTTAACATTAGCAGAAGAAACAATTATTCTGAGGTAACCAGATTAACAATCATATTATATATTATAATTAAGTATAAATGCTTTGATAGTGATGAAAAGAATTATTATAACTATACTAATCATTCTATTAATTACAACTATTGTTACTTATACATATATTATATTACATTTAAAAGCTTATATGATGACAACAAACCATACCCTCTTGAGTCAGGTCTAGTTCGGACTGATTAGATCTATTATGTCCAAGTCAAGTCTACACCCGACCAGTTCCAACCTTGGCACCCCAGTATGAACAAACCCTTAAGGCGACGGCGTCGAAAAATTTTCTAGGTATAACGACACGCGCGCGAAGATGACGGCGTCGACGACCCCCCGCGCAATCGCAACAGGGGTGAGCCTGTATAACCCGATGGCTGCTGCTGCGGGCGCTATACAGGCGATTGTTGGCCCGCGCACAGGGGGTAACGAGGAGAGATCGTTATGCTTGATTTTTGGGTTATCGCTGATGAGGAGTAATGAAGCGTCGTATTGTCGGAGATTTTTTAAGGGTGAGCCTGCGCCATTGTTTCATAATGTTTTAACCATCGAGTCATCGCCTGCCAAAATACACGCTATTTTTGTGGTAGAATGGTATTTGATCAAATTTGAATGTGCGAAAATGAATGGGTGCTCAAGAGGGTTAAGATAGGTAGCTCGTACATTTAGGATGTTGATTGGCATTTGTAAAATCTTGCAGATTTTGATTACCTGGGAATAGGTTAAATGTTTGGTATGTTAAAAGTGGTTAAATTTAAAACAAAAAAGGACTAAACTAGCTATTAATTAGAACTTTAGTTCTTCTGACATGCAGAATACTTATTATACCCCCCACGTAAACACAATCTGTAAGAATTTATGAATTATAAATAAAACCCTAAGAAATAACAGCTATTTTAAAATATTTGGAAAAATTGTCGCATATTCTCCTTGATTAAACATTTTAAACCGGAGGTCAACCTTTTTATGAGACTTTTTAGACTAGAATTACGCGAAAAGTCGTCCGGTATAAAACTATTACTCTGAGTGTTGGAATAAACACTGCAAATCCCATGTGTGGAAAATTACATACGCGAAACGTATAATTTCGACTTGAGTGTATTATTTTAACACACTGCTTGTCGCCCATTTTCCACACTTCTATTAAATTTTCAAGCAATTTTTAATTGCCTGTAACTTTTGCAGGTAGCAATCTTTTAACTATCACTGCTTTTAAAATTATAAGTAATCATTATATTCGTACTTTAATGCGATTTACCGAAACATACAATGATTGCTTACTTTGTTTCCAAGTTATAAAGCTATTAATAATTTCATTGAATTGGTAATATTTTAAGGAATAAGGTCCAATATAATGACTTATGTGTATTTTAATTTCTTAAAGAAAACCACTATGAAAATCTCATGTTTCACAAATCCGAGTTCCGTATGTTTGATGTTCTTCTTATACATTGTTTTTGTAAAGATAATGCTGACTAGTTGTTAAAGAAGTTACTTTTCTATCAGGGATTCCCTGTTTCTCATTGGATTTATTTATATCCTTAGATATTTATCAGGTTTATTGGCTTGAAATCAGTTTCTGATAAGCAGATCCAACATCAATGATTAATAGAAAATCAGTGACTGTTAGCGAGGTATGACTACAGATGTAATATGCTATCCCTATGACTAACAGAAGATTTAATTGAGTGATAGTAAGATCTAATAGTTTTGTTATTATTATTAACGAACCCTTGTTATAAAAATGAATGTATATTAAAAAATGTATATTAAAAATATATTTGAGTTCCAGACTATTTTGAACAGTGATAAAAATTATATTTTGTAAAAATTGTCATATTTATAGTAAAAATTAACATATTCATAGCGAAAATTGCCAAATAAACATTTAATTTTATTAGGAATATGACTATTTTAATATTAATATGATAGTTATTTACCAAATATACAAACAGAACTTGGAAATTTTTATACAATTCTTCTTGGTGTAGATTTAGACCATTGTTCTATAGCAATAATTTGTAAAAATAACTTTAACCTTGTCCAAAAAGTATTTTTAAATATTCACTATTCTCTATAACCCAATTTCTATTGCAGTCTACAAAACAATAATGTCATTTTATTTATTAAAACCACTCGGCGTTACTAATTGTGGGAATCGTGGGTGCGCTCTCAGCCACGGTGACATCCCATATACCCCACAATATATATATATCTGGTAGCATCTTTCCGCGCGACTGCCTTTAATACGATAAAACGTCTTTAGAGCCTCTCTCTCGTTCTCTCTCGCTCACTCGTTCGTACTGCAGCGCGCCAGTGAGTCATCATATATCTCGCGGACTGCATTACGTCGTGTGTGCGTACAATGGGTCGATTGATGAGTTCCCGGTAATGGCTGCAGTAATTTCCTTAATTGTCATTCCACCCGCCCGAGTGCAAAATTTTTCTCCCTTCTTTTTCTCTCTCTGTCTCTGTCTCTGTATCTGTCTCTCGTTTCGAGGAGCTAGGGTATTTGAAAGTTCATTTGCTGCAGCGCGAGGTTTTAACGCGAATTGCGACGGAAGGAATTCAGCGTACATCCGTTAAAGCTAGAATCTGCAAAATTATTAATGATGTGATATGATTAGTCGGGAATCTGTAGAAATCGCGGGTAGCATGAACTCTGACTTTTGTTCGAATGTTTTAATTAATTATTACTAACTCTGATGAAGTTTGGCAAACTCTAAAAGATTCTGTCAAAGACTTACGAAATACTTTGTCCGCAAAAATTTCCGAATTTATTAGAATATTTTAGAATTTATCATAATGAGTTATGAAAATTAAATAAAAGTCAGAATTTATACTTCTCACAAATTCTGCGTAGGATTCTGACGCATCATTTTCACCACTGGTAACGAATTAAATTCTTGTTTTACGGCACTATAGGATTCCAACGTCAAGTTTATTGAAGAAAAACAATTTGACACAGGTACATAAAAATACTTGTAACATTACGACCTGTGTAAAAATAGACATAATTAAATCATCGCATTTCCTTAATAAAACTGTCGGATTAGACATTATACCGAAGAAAAACTCGTTTCGTAAGAAATCAATAGGAGTCAATGATCTAATACATATGAATGGGAGTTCGTGTACGGTGTGTGATAAGTGTGAAATATAGACAGATGAAAGATTTGAGACATTTAGAATGCAAAGCAGTATGAATGAATTCGGCGCACGAACAGTTTTATTTCTTTCTCGTGCCAGAGTAAATATTGCTTTGAGGGCATCAATAATTCATTGGACCATTGTTCGCCCGAATGATAGCTAAAAACTTGACCAAATCCTGTATACAATAAAATTAATGTAACTTAGTAACTTTAACATATTTAAATTAAAATTATAGTGCTAATAATTTAACTGCGAGTACAAGTTGTTAGAATACTTCGTTGAGAGCGAAATATTGACACGGCGTAATCCACTTATGCTATAGCCTGAACTACTTGTCAAATGTTACTCGACGGTCTAAACATTCCGCAAATAGTTTACTGTACCGCGTATCTGCATTGCAATAAAAACTTCGAAACAAGTATGCACTGGTATTTTAACTCTCTTTGAACGTGTCATTAAATTAATTATAGGAAAGAGTCGTGCAGTATGGACACACATAGCTTTTTTGGCTGTAATTCTTTATTGCATGGGTGAAATGCAACATTTCAGAAATTAAGATTTGGAGATTTTGAAAGAGTGTAGTTTAGTATGGACGCACAATTTTAAGCAGATTATTTTTTTATATATATCCAAAATTATAAAATTGTCTGTATATTAAGCATATTTAATGTAAGGAATAAATTGACTCTAATGATCTCCATGAACCAAGATCTCATTATTTATTGCATATTTAATGTAATTCATAAAATGTTTGCGACAGAAAATATCGGCTGGACTGATTTTTATGAGAATCTTAAAGTAGTGAATTTAAAACAAAACTCGAGACTTGAGAGTGTTAGATAAAACTACAACGTACATCTAATTTAACATGTAAATTGCTGCAATTTAGCACTATAAAGAAGCATTAAACTCATGGCTGTCCATAGTATAAGAGAGTCCGTACTCTATGACTCCTATAAATAAGTGCATTGTCCGTTTTTTGTTTGTAGAACAGTAACGTAACGAAATTCCATACAATAGAAATTGAGAAACTAAAGTAGACTATAATACAATAGCAAGCTGCTATTTTAGTTAGTGCAATTTTGTTCAGTTTTCGAAATAACCCTGCAACTACTGAAAGCAAAAAAATCTCTCGCAACAAGTTCGAAATAGTGTACCAAAGGCGCGTTCAAGCTTCAAATATACAGCACCCATTCAGCCGTTTAAACTTTAAACCTCGAGGTAAATTGCACGGTGAAAAGGCAGAGATTCCAGTAGTGCCTTGTGTTTTCTTTCTAAGAGCCGTTAGAAAGCCGGGCCGTTCATTGTCAGTGCATTATACGCAATAAAATATCAAACATAGTACGCGGCCAGGCCGATTTTACGGCCTTTTTATGAACTGACCCGTACACTATCAACCCCGTAAAAGCAGAAAATTCACGAGTATCCGCGCGAATACGTAAGGTAAATGTCCAAATTTTCTACTACTTCGTATTTTATACTCCCGTTTTTATGGATTTTGTTTTAGAAAAATTGTTTATTTGCTTATTTGGATACAAACTTGAATATTAAACTTAAAATTGTAATAGTACACTGAAATTTATCCATTGACTATTGTTAAATAAATTTTGGTAAAGAAACGTCTAAAATGTTTTTCGAAAGAAGCATTAAAAATTCAATGAGCATTTTTGAGACCGATTCAAGAAATGGATACTTTATGTAGTTTATATATTATTTTCTAGAAGATGTGTTAATTTTAATATAACAATAGTTATTTGTCCTAAAAAACGACTAGTAACATGGTTTTCTAAGCGTGCAATCATTGTCTCAACCCAATTCTGAGCTATTTTCGTCAGTTTTTCAAGAGAAGCCGATTCAATATTGATGTTTTAGCGAGATAAAACAATAAATCAGACTTCTACCTACTTCTGTACTTTCTTTCTATAATTATCTGATGAAAGTAAACCGGTACATTCCCTATTTCATCGATCAAAGATTTTACAGCGTGCTCGAAAATTATATGCCCATATGGACCTCGTGGGTATTGAAAGGTTATCATTACAATAAAATAGTAAATATTATTGAAAAATCTGAAAATTCAAAATAAATGGCATACAGCTACTAGAGTATTTTATTTACCATAATGCTAATCGGCTTTCCCCAGAGGATATAATTAGTAATTTGCATGAATTTTCATTTCTTGTGCGGTGTCTATATGATATGGATATGTACATTGAACCTGTTTGAATTTTTTTAAAAAAAGAAAATAATATAATGTTACAATTTTCTATTATAAGATTCTTTGATGATGCAACATCACAAATGCTACGGTTACTATCTATCTTCTTTATTTTGTATGTATTGCGAGAATTTGAAAAGTTCACAACATAAATGTACTATGCTATATCAGAATATGATATAAAAAGCACGCAACAACCCAATTATATGCAAATAGTGCCTTCTTTTCCATTACTATTAATTCATCTGAAATTTACTTTTTGGAATTTATCTTTGGAATAAACTCGTAAGTAATCGTTGCCCAGCGGCTTAAGCTAAATCTGCTCAAAATCTTAGGCTACGACGGTTTCACTAAATGAACTTCGTAAGCTTTAGCAGATATTACTGACTACTTTAACAATCTTAGTTTCAAAATATCTCAACTTTCAAGTAGATTCTACTTAACTTGAACTCGAATACTTTTTCTTCGCAATTTTGTTGCATAATATAAATCGATCAATCATCAAAGAGCCAATCCATTTATTTCTTAAGGTGGTCCTATAGTAAATTTTGAAAAATTTGCTGGTTACATGATAAAATTTTTTTGAAGTGGTGGTTATATTTGTTATCTAAAAAGAAAGTTTTTTGTAAATTTTCATAAATTTTTAGACAGCATAGGTACCCATGGTTATGTAGAAAAAACTAACAATTTCCAATGATTTTTTCAAAACTGTCCTTGCGCATGGGAATACAAGTATAACATTTCAAAACAAAATTTTGTAATTTCTAACACTTCTACCATACATAACTGTGAATTCCAAATTTTTAAAAACACAATTATAAAGAAAAATAAAATTATATTAAATTTTCATTGTAGAAATAACCTAAAAAGACCACATTTTTAACTCTATTCACGGGCAACACTTTCGTAATAATATTTTTTTGAAAAATCGGAGTTCATGGTTGTAATGCCAATAAGTTAATTAAGATATCCTTAAAGTTTCAGATTGATTCATTCTAATCCGCTCTTCTGTAAAAATAAGAAATAATTTTCTGATTATTTTAAAACAATTTTTCTATCGCAGAACATCCATGAAACATTTGTTTTAATAATTTCTTTCTTTTCTGAAGTAAGATGGATTGTACGCAATAAAGGTCAGAGGAAAAATACGTATAAATAACTATTAAATTCATTAAAATGATTTCTTTGGACAATATTGACAATAAAAAATCATTTTCGGTTATAAAGATGTACAAAGTATCAGAAACTATAATAAAAAACAATCGATTTTTTCACATTTTACTATAGGACCACTTTAAAACACCCATCGACGATTAAACGAATACAAATACCCACTAACATCTTCAAAAATCAAAATAACCAATAAAATCTTCTCCACCAACATCTATACCTCCGATACACCTGCGGCACAAATACTGCGAACAAAAGCCACCCAGCTATCGCGTTATATATATATATATATACACCCGACAACCACGAGTACAGTATTTGCCCGCGCACACCTACACACGCTCTATACACCCTCGGCTATCTATATCTATCTATCAACAAAGAAGAAGAACACCAGCACGAGCGGAATAAGACAAACCGCACACTGCGCGAGCTCGGCACGAACTTGGTTATATACATGTACGTGTGTGTGTGTGTAACTTGGCGAAGTGTGCCTAGAACTGTATACGCCACCGCAGTTGTGTGTATAAGTCCCATTGGGCTGGAGTAAAGCTGCCGAGGAGGAAGGGAGGTTGTCGTGGTGTTTCTGTGCTAGATGCGGATCGAGGGTGTCTGCAAAAATTGAGCACGTGAAAGTTAACTCGGATTTAGTAGGATTTAGCAGGAGTTGGGAGGTATTTTTTTTTTATTTGGGATGGAGCGATGTTGCCGAGGTGAGTGTACGAGTGGCCAAACATATGTTGGAGTACGTGAATAAAATCAATGGTAGTTGAACTGGAATTGGCGAGCTGGATTTGCCTAATATAGGGTTGAGTAAACTTTACTGAATAGCTTGAATACGTTTTTACTAAAGTGACTGAGTATTAGGTAAATTCTGCTCAAACTGTTAAGTAGGTCTTACTCTATTCGAGTTTGGTAAAATTTACTTGACTGAGCTAAGTACACTTTAATAAGGATTTACCCGTGTAGCGTGAACCTACAATAGTTGCACTCTTACAAATTATTCATATATAAAATATCATTTTAAAATCTGATTATGTCGTTCAATTATACACAAAAAGCAATATTTACCAGATGAAGTACCGATACAGAGCGCCTGTATATTGGTACTATTACTTTATAGAATAATGTTTAAAGAAGCTTTTTAATTATCGTTATCTTGAATAATAATACATGAAAGTCAAACAATCTTTATCGTAACGATTGACTCTACTTCGATGCCTAGCAAATTTGAGATTTCTTGAAAAAGATTAGTTTTGTTAAGAACTAACTAGAGCCTCCTAAGAAAACAAGCTCATCTCAGATTCTCCAACAACAACTGTGTCTATTGTTACGGTTCTAAAAAAAAGTTTAAAGAATTAGAGCAACAAAAGTATTGTTTTGTGAGAGGCTCCTGAAAGAACATTGCCTTTTTCGAGAAATCTGAAAGCTTATATTCTAGGTAAAGAAAGTCGACTAGTTTGCCAAAAATTTGGAAGAAATAAGGCTGAGAAATGTTTAAGAAATAAGTAAAAGGACGGGTTATCTACTTTATTAAACTTTTATTTCCCTTTAAATCATTCAAAAGATTAAATAAAATTTTAAAAAATGCTAAATATCCAGCATTTATGAATCTTTCTAACATTTGACTTTCTATTTTATTAAAATTTCCAGAAGTAATAATAAACTATAACAAAGATAAAGTGATCTAGCATAAACGAAAAAAGAACTCTTCGTCTTTTTAATTCAGGTTGTAAGGTAAAAGATAGTTTTAAAGTCTGTACGTATTAGGGATATTATACTTTTGCATTGAATGTAGCAGATATAAATGATTCGTTTAGTTATTATCTGCTCATTCAAGTATTATAACACTAGTAGACTTTCTTATGCTTTTAAATAAATTGAGTTTATTTTATCTAATTTACTATGAATCGTACTATTATTGGATAAAATTGCTACACAAGTAGTATGAAAACATTATGAAAAAATTATCAATGACAGCCGTATCTCGAAGAAGTATTCAAAAATACCGTATATCGATTTCAAAAAAGTGGTACAATTTTATGCGAATTGAACGATATTTGTACTACTAAATACTCAATTTGTATCACTATCTGTTTTTAGCAAAAGCTGAGGCACGACTTTATAAATAATCTTCTTCTTGAAATTCAGTTTGGTTTTTACAACTTTAAGTGTCACAACTGGAACATGAAAATATTCTGCAGTGAGAGAAATCATATAGCAAAAATGAATTACTATGTTTGTTTGAAAATTAACATACTCAAGTTTACATAAAAATTACTTTGTTCATAGTAAAAACTGTCGCGCTCAAAGTAAAAATTGCCAAACGAATGTTAATTTTCATTAGCAACATGAATATGTCAATTCTAACTATACAAATAAGGTAATTTTCATAGAAGCAGTACATTAGAAATAGAAAAGTTTGCTGTACAATTTTTAAATCTCTTAGACAATACAATAATTTCCAAGTTTCTTAAAGCTTCTTTCAGTTGGTAGACAATCTGTACGTCATTAGTTTTTAAAAAAGTTAGATTATTTCCAAGTTAAACGACTACCACGCAGTATTTCCTTCAAGTCCCTCTATATAATACACCTATTCAGAAAGCTTCAAGCTCCGCAAGCTTTCCACCAAACACAATCCCCCCTTCAAAAAACCCCCGATTACCAATATTGCGCCCACTCGCAAACCCCCGTAACATCCAAACAACGGCCTCTCAAACTTCGAAAAAGAAAAACCCTTCTTCCCCATCATCCATCCCACGATTCGCCAACTCTCGCGTCGACGAATAGAACGAAAACGCTGCCGCTGCAGACTGCCAACAGACGCCAGCGGACGCGCACAATGGGAACCCCATATATATACACACACACATCCATCCCATCGCACAGACAGTCGGAGCCACAAAACAACGAGCGAAAGAGAGATAGTAGAAAAAAAGCGAAAGTACACACACAAGGTGCATCAGCAGCGGAGCATTTCCATTTCCATTCCCATTCCGTCTACCCACACAGAGACGTAGAAGCAGAGCGAGGAAAAGCCGTGAAAACGAGGCGAGATCGCGGCGACAATGAGCCCCGAGATAGCCAGCGCACATACACGCATAACGTATACATGTGCACACCGAGTTGGCGCAGGGTAGTGGTAGTGGTATAGCTGTAGCCTCGGCGCCTCCGATAAAATCGCCTCCAATTTCGCTCTCTCTCTCTCTCTCTCTCTCTCTCTCTCTCAGCTATTCCCCTTACAGTGATACTATACTATATACACGCTACTGCTCCGTTCTGTCAAAAGGGGAGAATACACGCGCATCCAACTGTACGTGTACGCGTACGCGCACGCATGCATGTGTGTATGTGTGAGCGCTACGCGCAGAGAGTGTATAGAGACAGAGCGTCTATTTTGGATTAATTTTGTGTACACAGAGAGTCTTCGAACGTACCTTTCCTTTTTCCTTTTTCCTTTTTCCTTCTGCTACGCACCGCGGCTCCGGACTCGGGTGTACGAGAGAGACAGCACGAGAGACACCCCCTCGTCCCCCCCTCACGGTACTGGAAAACGCACTCTGTCTCCCTGTAGCGCACTCACGACACCATCGTATTAAACATTATGTACCTCGGACACTGCTGCAAGCCTCTCCGCGGAGAGAATGTATTAATATACGCGCGGAACTGAGTCACTCTCCGGCGGTGGCGAGGAAGAGAGGAAGAAAAAAAGGAGTACGAGCAGCAGTATGTACAGCCGGGGGAGAGCAGACCTCCGTCGAGTGGGTCGTTGACGCGCGAGTGTATAATATATCGTTCTCTCTCTCGCTCGCTCGATTTTCGCTCGTATAATAGGTAACGAGGAGTTCGTGCCTAATATTACGAGGATCGTCTGGATTCCGGTGATGCTCCTCCTCGTCGGGAGAGGATATCCCCACTGGACCGGAGTGCAACTTGGACTTTTCAGCTGGCGGCGAGCAGCACTCACACAGGCGCGGGCGCACGTACACTGTATATACGAGTATCTCCCTCTCACTCTCTCTCTCTCTCACTCACTCGTGCTCGGAGCGAGGGGCGACGAGAGCGTCGAGACTGCGGAGAGTCGACACTCGACTGGCGAGCAGCGAACGAGCGAGCGCCTCGCCGCGCATACGGAATGGGAAAGTGCATTTGCGGGGAATGTGAGGGGGGGAAAGGTGAAGCTGCTTTATCGGCTGAGTCGAGGGGGAGCCGGAGCGTCGGTTAGTGATCGGGGTGAGGGGGAGATTGCTGACATCTGAGGGGAACCGGGGGAAGTACAGGGCGGTGTTGGTAAGGTAGAGAGTGGCGGGAGATTTGAGCGAGGAGGAGCGTGTATTGTGGGGTGGCAGGATTACAGGCGAGTTTCGGTGATTTGGGGAAGGTTTCGTTTTGAGGAGAGGTACTATTGCAAATTGATCTTTTAGGTATTGGCATGGTTTTTAGTTTTTATTTTCATTTGCGGGGGATGTACGATAGATACGGAGGAAATTGATTGTCTGTCTACGAATTTTCTTTTCAGAGACCCAATTTTTTAGCAAAATTTTTTATCAAAAGCTATAGATAAAGATTATATTCTTTTCAGAACTAAAATCAGTGACAGTACAAAATATTCCATGTGGCCAGTTGAATGTAAGGTGTTCACAAATTTTGTTGTTACGTTTTATTAACACTAAGAGGAACAGAAAATCGATTGATTTTTGATTTTTATTGATATTATTTTTACAAAGAATAAAAAATGTTCTAACTTGAATAGTTCATGTTTTCGATCATTCATGTACATCTGAAAGTAGAGCGAAATTATTGCAACCAAAACTTCACTTTCGTTAGTGTGAAAATGGTTTTTATGATAAATGACCCTTAAAAATGAGTTAAATTTTGAATTCTTTCATAACAGGGTAGTGACTCCAATGGTTAGTTACCCCTCAGAAGTCGTCTACTTCTCTTTCAAAAGATAAATTTGTAATAAAAATACCGCTACCCTGATAGAAAATTATCTAGTTTTATCGAGGCCCTCGATTATTTTCATGGCAAACTAGATATATCTACATAGTTCTAGATTAATTTTCCACCAGAATAGGTTAATATGTTTTACTTTTGTATGACGTTTAGATATTTAAGTCTGACGTTAAAACAGCCCAAGAACCATAATATAAATCTGTTTTTAATATAGGCGAAAGTCTCCCAGTATGACCCTCTCCCAGTATGGACATCCCATGGCTATTGGGCTTCTATTTTAGATGTTGGATTAGATGCATGGTATAGTTCTATTAAATATGACCAGAGGTTCTTATTTTTAAATCAACCCTCTGAAAATTTTTGCGATGAAAACGAAAATGACGTTACTCTTCCAGTCAAAAGCTATTTTGCAAAGATCAAACACATGCCCAATGCATAAGCTAATTAAATAGTAATTATTTCATATATGATATGATTTAAATTAAAATAGATTTAAACAACATACTATTTTATAACTTTTACCTATCTTTGCACAATTTTTAAGCATTTAGAGAAAAAATACTCTTTTATAAACGTTAGGTAGTCACACTGGCAGACACTTTTTCAAAAACTCAATATCTTCATTTTTCGTTATTAATTAATACTTAACTCAGATTATTAACTTTTACCAAAACTAATCTACCACGTCGAAAAGGTCCATTCATACAACTAATTTAATTTTTAAATTTTCATTTTCACCTTGGTACACAAAAGTTACACCTAAAATAGCTATGGATGGTCACTGGTCATATTCAGATATTCTCCCCTATATATATATGGATATGTACTTAGAGGTGGTCAAGTACTAGATTTTCGATAATTTTTGGCAAATTTTAATAGTCGGCAGGGCCTAGTAAGTATTATCAGTAATCCAAGTCAAGTTCAAAGTCATTTTAAATAATTATAATTAAATAATGTTTAATTACTTTCTCTTATTATCTATTCGATCTTTTATTACCAGACTTGAATTATCGAACTAATATAAAGCGTAAACAATGTTTATAACATTATCCTGTTCGACTACTAACTAGCTGTAAGCAAGAATAAACATTCTATCATAAACTTGTATATATTTAAAGTGTGTTAGAATCAATCGTTTGTAAACAAAGATGTTTCTGATCCAAGATATTCAGAAGTTTTCATAAATAACAACGAAAATCTAATTTAATGTTCTAT
Organism: Gastracanthus pulcherrimus; assembly: GCA_949152435.1. Taxonomy (NCBI): domain Eukaryota; kingdom Metazoa; phylum Arthropoda; class Insecta; order Hymenoptera; family Pteromalidae; genus Gastracanthus; species Gastracanthus pulcherrimus. Next base: position 217,149,356 of record OX424572.1, on the reverse strand, counting down.
ACGGGCTATATGTACCTATATGAGCATCTCCATATCTTTTGATTTTAGTGGCCCACGTTATTGTTTTAGTATTATACTATTTAAGAATATTTAAGAGAACATATTAAGTAAGAACATAATATTTGTATATAATCTATAAGATATATCTCTATTAGAATCAATTTTGGGTGTATATAATACATACAACTGTTTCCATGCTAATAAATAGAAAAATGAATATTAAATTTTGATAATATCATCTGATAAACTACGATCGGTATAAAGCGGAATTACTGAAAACCATTAAAATGTTCTTATAATTATTGCTAATATTTTATAAATGTTTAAAATTATCAAATAATCAAGTTTAGAATTCGTATCAATTAAAATGTAAGACGATTATATTATCTGTTTTACTTTATCAATACGTGATTCAGATACATTACAAAACTTTTGCAATTAATGAGCAAAATATGTATACGAATAATTGGGAAGACCTGCATTATCACCAAGAAAAAGAATACATACTTTAGTTTTTCTGATTACTTGTATGTACATGCTTACGATAAAAAATTTAAAATATTTATAAAAGAAATATCGATAGAGTCGATTAATTTACTGAAAACAATAAGCACTGTTAGTAAAATAAAAATGTTGTTTATATTTAATGAACATTAATGAATCACAACTCTGATTATAAATTTGATTTTTGATATCTTACGTCCTGTGTCAAAAATGAAATTATCAAGAAAACAAATTTAATTCTCATAAAAGCATTTTATTTCTGTATCAATAGCAAAATAATAATTCGCAAATACCCGTATTTCACATGATTGTCTTACACACACTGCTTGATAATAAAAATGCGCCAATATAAACACTCGTAACATTAATTCGTTTTATAAATCATAATCATAAGTATAGAAAAGAACTTTAATATTCTTATAAAATAAACTACAAACGTAAAATAATAACAAAATAGTGACGACAAAAACAGACAATGATACAATGAAATACAAAGGAATTATTACAGGGATTAAAGTGTACGGTATTAATGTATTATTTATAATCGCGAAATCACAGATACGTGAATAATTGCGACTTACTTGAACAACAGCTAAGTTGTAGGTAACTTATACCACCGGCTGAACACACTTTCAGATATATAACGTGACGGACTTACGAAACTAATTAACATTAAAACTTACGCGAAATCTTGGCTCTCTTTGCTGCACAAATGTTTTACTCACTTCTTATGTATAAAATTTTCGAGCTGAATCCATATACAATATAGACACATATGAAACACAGCTTCACATAATTTACAAACGTAAAGTAAGAAAAACTTTCTACAGAATATTGTAATCATGAACTAATCGATCTGCCAAAACCAAACTTCATGCGCTAAGTACAATAATTTATAACGTAGTCTCTTAATCGTAATACAAAAATAATTAACGAAAAACTTATTTTCAAGCTTTGCTGCGATTTATCAATAAAACTTAAAAAGTACACACAAAAACTAAACAATTGGGTATTTGCATGATTTTTAAGAACTGTTTTAATGTACAGCTTAGATGTACATTTTTATACTATTTTTTTCTTCGGATAAATGATCATTATTATAAAACAAAATGCAATCTAAAGAATAAATAAGTCACGTGACTATATATTTGATGCCATGACTTAATGAACTTTAATAAACATTTCAATTTTCTAATTAATTATTTCCGAGAAAATCACATTTCTCTCGGAATAATTATTTCATGATACGATGTAAACTATCTAAATTCTAAAAACAAAACAGTTATCCCTTCTCAATGCAAATCCAGGTTAAACAAAAACACCACGCAGCTCAATCGACTTCCAATTTGCGGAACGAGCCGGATAGACCGCCGAGGCCCTCGGTGGCCGCGCAGGTGTCCTTTGGTGATATCTCTATGTACATGTCGTCCAAGGCCTTGATGTCGTTCCTCTTCGCTCGCAGCGACTTTTTGAATTCGGCTGTGAAATTGCAGAGAAAAGAGTTTTTACAGCTGTTCGCACCTCGGTGCAATAAAGCGCGAATAAATTAAGCTACGCGAACGGTGGCGATTTTACGATTTGCACGGAAAGTTTATGGGTGCTTTGGACTTTAAGATTTATTGTGTAATTTAGAAATGGTAGTGTATCGTTGATTCGCAGGAAGTGAAAGTTTTGCGCGAATTTAAATGGATAGCGAGAGAAGCGGAGTGAAATATTACCGATCATTTCTGCGAGAGGGACTTCGCCGCCGTACTCCTTGGGTAGAATTTTGGGATCGATCGTGTGCTGTAGATCATCCAATGATTTGTGGAGCTGAAAAATAAAGTTAGATTTTTGTTAACCCTTTGTGGCTCATATTTTTTTCTTAAAAAGCAGCTTTTTTCGTTACTTGTTTATTTATAACTATTTAACAATAAATAAAATATCAATTTTTGTTTATTAGTATTATAGAGAAACCTCTTAGCGAATAGAAGAATGTAAAATCATTTATATACACCTATAAATACAATTTTTATACATAAAAATCTTAGACGAAAGAGGTGGCTATTATAATATCCACTAAGCCACAAAGGGTTAAGGTGTATTTATTTATTTCGAAATAGAGATTTAGAAAAGATGAAATTTTTAGCTTTATCTTTAGACAATGGAAAACAAGGGCGATGAAAATAATAACTTCTTTGTTAATTGTACTGTACGAACGTGAGAAGTACGTTGTGTGTCAAGAACGAATTGCAATTATATGATTTCATGGTTGGGAAGAACACAGCCAATTAATTACTTATCTCATTAAAGGTCAGAGAAAACGATTTCTTTCACTATTTATAGCTTTATCTTTTGAAACTACTTTAAATGATTTATTCAGTATCATGAAAACAACAGCTTCTTTTATGAGCTACAATGTATGGTCAAAAATTAAAATTTTCTTTTAATTATTCATTATTTCATTTTCTATTTTTTCATTATTCTCTTTTATTATTATTCCGAATAAAATAGAGTTAGTTGGATTTTTATAGAGAAGTTACATTTTTTTTATTTGAAAAGCATAAGAAAGTATTTGTTTCTTAAAAAGTTTATTTAGACTTAAATATTTAACAAAAACTGAGAAGACCGGTCTGTATGTATAACTATACAGCAATACTACTGCCAATTAATTGTTACCTTTTAACTGCAACAAAACTGCTGTTTAACTGCAGAACAACAGCTGCAAATTTCATAATATTATGTTTGAATTATTGTAGAACTGTCGATGGACAAAGTACAGAAACCACCTGTAAATTTGTTATTAACTTCAAGCGATAGAAAACCTACCGTTTATCTACAGAAAAACCAATGCCAATTTATCGTTATCTTTAAACTGCAGAAAAACAACTGAAAATGCAGCTGTACACTTCACATTACTTCTAAAACTACAATTCAACTTATAACTGTCTATTCTATTAATTCTACTTCGAATCTACACCCTCACCCTATCCAACCAATCTATCCTATCCACACTGTCTTCAATGCTTCAATCGATCACCACCTCATCTCACCCTTTCCCGCCTCCACGCTGAAAAAAAAGTTGTTAAATCTAAATAAACATTTCTTTGAATCGTACTAAGAAAAGATTTACTTAACCCATTTCTTCCCAATCGGCCATTTTATAGTCGATTAGTTTTTTGCCTAACAAATTGTCGAAAAAAAAAAATAATAACCAATAGCACTTTTCTGAAGTAAAATTGTCCGATTCCGTTAGAAAATTTCAAAATGACGGTTTTAGGCAAAAAACCAATCGACTATAAAATGGCCGCTTGGGAAGAAATGGGTTAAGTAAAGTAAATATTTATTGAATTGATGAATACCAGTCTAAACATAATTAAATATTTACTATAACTATCAAATAAATCTTTTCTTAGTACGATTCAAAGAAACGTTCACTTACATGTAACAAATTTTTCTTTCAGTGCATCCTTCGTCATCCTCTATCTTCTATCCCCCCCTTTCCCCGCACACATCCCCAAACTCACCAGGACGCGGGAGCGAAGCTTCTCGTTCAGCAGCGAGAGCGCGAGCTCGATGATCTTGGTGGCGCAGCCCGGGACGTTGACGAGGTGCGTCTCCTTGTGGCGCATGGGCGTGCTGTTCTGGATGCAGGCGAGCATGTTGCGTATGTCGGTGATGGACCAGGAGCTTAGGTGGCCCATCGTCAGGCCCGACTCGTCGTTCAGGTGGGTGTAGCCGTGCACCTGGCTCTCCTCCTCGTCCATCAATGCCTCGACCACGAGGCTGTGCACGCGCACCATCTGCGCCGAGGTGAACTTGTACGGGTCGAAGCGCCCTGCGGGATCAAGCAAGTGGAGTTGTGGTTTTGTTCAGGGACTTCGAGGTCAGTTAGAAGTTTAACTGTGTGCCAGTAAAATAAGACATTATTGCTTGCATGCAGTGAGATCTTTAAAAGAATCGAGGGAAAACTGCTTTTGATACGATCGTAAAAGAAATGTATAACTCGATATTAATATTAGTCAGTATTCAAATTGTAAATTTAAGTTATTGATAAAACGTCTTTGGTGATTGATAAAAAGATTTTCTCGCGAGTTTTTAACACCATTGTAAATAAATTATTCAATTGCTGTATCATTGCAGTGAAAAGGGTATAATTATTTAGAATTTTTGTTAAAAAAAGTAAATTGGGCAATAATTTTGAAACATAATAAAAACAATGTAATGCAATTTCAGAATGAATCGATAAAATGGAATGTGCATGGAACATCATTAATATTGAAAAAGACAATAATTATAATGTCCTCTGACTGTTTATTGAACAATAGAGTCTTTATTTAACTTTCAATATCGAATAATATATGTATCATAATTTTATATCATTTTAATTATTCACTTTTATATACGATATCAACTCAATTCAATACAATTGTTACGATTAAAATAATATCTAAAATGAACTATGTCTTTTTAGAAAATAAAGTGATTTGTAAAAATGATTTTTTCTTTTGAATATAAGTATAAGATGAAAATCAAATAATACCATTTTAGTTTTATACAGCATATGAAAATTGTATACTGTTAGTTTATTTTGAACACGAAGAGAATTATTTAAAGCTTTTAAAGCCTACATCATCATTAAATAGCACGTAATTAGCAAATAGTGGATAGAAGTGCATCTTGTCTTGTATGATAAGGAGAATATTGAGTTAGAGAAGTTGTGGCTTCTTGGATATTCATGATACTTGATTCATGTTATCAAGTTATCTACGAAAGTTTGTAGTTCGTTCCGTATATACTGTTCATGAAATTTTCTATGAAATGTTCATTATAGAGATACTAGCTACTATGCAGATAAAGAATCTTTTGAATTTTTTAATATAGTAATATCTTTATTAATATAAGTAATTATATTAAATTTCGTAGTTAAAAATAATCAAAACTTTTGATAATTTAATGCAAACTTTATGATTAAAATCTGTTAATTATAAAATTAATTATAAATTACTTATTTGAAATAAAACAATATTAAATTACGTAATTACTCCATATTCCATCATCGATCGGAAAATAGATTTAAAATCCAAAATACACAATACGCTATTTTCGTATTAAAATAATATTCGTAGAGGTATTAAGCCGGATACGATTTTAGTTACTAGTATATCCGGAAATTTTTCAATCAGTTAAGGTAGCCCAAAATTATATAATGATTATGTCACTACGACGAATTACACGATACAATGATGTCATTATGAAACTTCTTTCTATTACAAAAGTTTCTATCATGGTCGATAAATTTCTTCCATTTCACCTACGACTTTCTGAATGACTATTTATGAACGAATAAAAAACAAGTCACGTTCCGGAACTACAACTAAAATGGAAAGTTGTTGCAACGTAAAAAATCTACTGATTTAATATATTAATGCACCGTTGACACTAATGTCAAGTACATACATAGTCATGCAATTATATCGGAAGAAGCTTTTAAAGATACTTATTTAAATGCAATTGGCATACGAAGCAGTTCATTGAAATTTTTAATCAACTATTTTTTTACTGACATTTAAATTCTTTACCTGACAAACAGAAACTTTAAACACATTATGATGTATTAACGGATAGTTGTAGAACATTACAATATAAATAGATTGGTATACCACTTTTCATTCTCGATTATTTTTCAATGGAATGAGTTTACAATATTAACTTAAAAATTCGTTTTTATACCGTATTGTTTCAGAAATATAAGAAAACGATTGTAAAAATTACTATTATACAGAGAGAGTTTTCTGCTAAAAATTACCGTAAAAATGTCAATTTTACCGTTCATCATGGTAATTATTCCCTGATGATTACAGTATCATCAGCATATGATATAATTTGATCTTTTGGTAACAATGATAGCATATCGTTAATATATATAAAAAACAGGAGTGAACCTAGGATAGATCCTTGCGGTACCTACTCCTAATATATTTATATCTCTAGGTTTACTATTTATGTATATTGTTTATTTTCACTGTGTGTATTCTGTTCGTCAAATATGCCCATAATAAATCTAATCCCATACCTATATAGCTTAGTAAATAATATATTGCGATTGACTGTGTCAAAGGCTTTAGCTAGGTCTAAGAAAGATTTGACTAGGATTCCAGGGCCATCGCCAGCTAAAAATTCAGGTCGAAATTGAATTAAATTAAGTAAGAAGATCTAGATATTTAGATGCTGATTGACTAATAGAAATCTAACTGGAATTCAGTTTAATTTAGATGGAATCCAGCTCAAATCAGGAATCTAGTTCAATTAAGGTGATATGAAGTTCAACTTAGGTGGAACCCAGTTCAATTTAGGTTGAATCCTGTTCAATATAGATGGGATGGAATCCAGTTTAATGTAGGTGGAACTGAGTTAAATTTAGGTGGAACGAAGTTCAATGTAGGTGGAATCAAATTCAATTCAAGAGTAATCTAGTTGAATCCAGGTAGATTCCAACCACAATCCAGTTGCGTGGAACCAAGGTATGAAAATCCATCTTTATCCCCACCTAGCCTCTCTCAACGCAATATCTCTCATCCCAAAGATACATACCAGCACACGACAGTATGACCCTCCTGCCGTGCGAGTCCCTCTTCAGCAGCGGCACCAGGTAGCCCGCGTCGATGATCCCCTCGATCTCCGGATCCTCGATGTCGAGATTCTGAAACCAGTCGGGATAGAGCTGCCTGATGGTCAGGTAGCGCTCGAGCATGTCCTCGGCCAGGGGCAGGCTGAACTTCTTCGTGCGCAGGAAGCGCAGGAGGAATATGGCGTCGGTGCGGCAGTTCTTGATGCTCGGGTGCTTCTGGATCCAGTCGCGGAACTGCTCGAGCGCGTGATCCCGCGTCGCCTCGTCCTCGCGGAGCTCGAGCTTCGCGATGGCCTGGGCCTGGGAGCTGAGGCTGCACTTGTAGGCGTCGGGATGCTGCTGCTGGCCACCCATTGTCACCGGCTGCAAAGATAACATTTCATTGGATGTTTGGGATTCGTGCTTTCTTGCTTTATTTTATTTTACTTGGATTTCTACGTTCTCGCTATTTTAATGCAACCTATTCGTCGAGGACCTTTGAAATTAAAACCTAAATTGAAAAAAATATTTCAATGCAATGAAGAACATAATTTGCAAATTTCACTTTAAAATCCATCACAATAAAATTATTTTTCATTTTCAAAACTTAATATATGGGTCATTACAATTCACAATGTATTATCGATCTACAAGTATTTATCGATGGCCTTCACGAAGACTAGCACATTTGAAATTCCTACAAAGACTAACACTTTTCAGTACTTGCCACGAAGACTAACACTTTTCCAACGATATTGTACAAAAAGAGATTTAAGTATTACAATAAAATTTATTTGTAAATAATACTTGAAAATCTCTCGAAGCAGTAATTTAAGTCACTCAAAAAATATAATTCGGTTAATAATTGGTTCAGAATCTTGCATAAAATGATAAAAAATAATGTGTCAAACGGACCGCACTGACAGCTCGAGGGTCAAATATTCCTTTCTTTTCACCTTTGCCGGTTGATAACGATTTATGATTATACGAACATCGTAAAATACTACTTCCCACCCTGATCTATTGAATTCTTGAAAAATATGCTTTTTGAACAGCAATTTATTCTCCATAAAATTAGAATAATTCCGCGAAAGCCTGGCAAATGTGACAGGTACGTCATATTTTTCTACAAATCGCCGACAAAGGTGCAAAGGACTGTATCATTAAAAAGTAACAAACGGAAATAACAGGTATCTACATCTGTCTTGTAAAGAGCCTTCAAACCTCATTCGACACAGTGCTCGCATAGAAAATTACGCCTAAGTCAAAGAAAACTAATTATGCAGCTCGTGTTTGAAGACGTTATTAGTCGATATGCGCGCGCTAACCTTTCAGCGCACCTAGAATTTGAATAACAACACTGTCAACTTTTCAGAAATTCATGTCGCCGCTCATGCTGCGCAATCGTCGAAAAATTACGAACGCACGCGAGAAAAATCAGCAAAAAAAACGATTTTTTACGCGCTCGTTGAGCACTTAAGGTTATATATATGAGGAATTACAAAAAATCTGCCGAAAGACGGTTTCAAGGTACGGAAATACAAAGAAACAAGAAAAAACAGAAGCATACTTCTCAAATGCATATTTTTTGTTCTTTGAGCCATACAATATACAAAAAGACGAAAATAAATTTTCATATGCAAAAAGGACCTTGTGACACTTTTTCACGTATATATATATATATATATCAATTTCTTTTATGAGAATTTAACATATGAATCATGGACTAAAAACGGAAATTATTAATATAACAATTGCTTGGATCCTGTAAAAGTGCAAAATATTTCTATAACGAATAACATAAAAGTAGGCGAAAAGAACTTAATTTAAGCTATTTCTATGTAAAATAAATTCTCATAACAGAAATTATTATACATGAAAAACAGTTTCACGAGATCCTTTTCGCATGTTGGATTTTTTTCGTATACCTTATGACCTAAATAACAAGAAAAATGTATTTACAGAGGTGTACAATTTCTAATATATACATAGTCTAGTCAAGAACTAGCTTCAATTGTTTAACTTCTATATTTTTTTGACAAATATATACCAACATAAGAAAATCTGTCATACAATTTCTTTTTATAATATGCTAACGTTTGTGGTTAACAATTTTATTTACAGTTTTCACTATTTTTATAACTTTTTTTTCCAATTATTCTCAAAGATGCTCCGACCACTCAAATTAAAGGACTCAGTGTCAGCTTTCTTTTTAACATACATAGAATTATCCGTAAAGAATAATATCTCACGTAAATTACATCAGATTTTAATAGTATGTCGTTTACTTTAGATGGAAAAAGCAATCTAGAAAAAATTCACAGTCATGCTCTATGTTCAAAAGATGAAACCAGATAGAAAAAATTTCTGAAAAAGTACAACCTATTTTCCAGAGGCTTTATCTTTGGTTATTGTACCGGAAAAGGAATTAAGGGGTTGTCAAAGTCAATTTATGAATTCAAATTTCCCGCCGTAAATGTTAGCGACTGAACAATGAATATTTTGATATAACTCAATATATAAACGTTATTATCCTTTTGGATACTAAAAATTTGAAATTCGGTAAAAGTGTTGATTACGTAACGTATGACAATCGATAAAACATAATCTAGAAGACACAACATTTCAGGTTTATATTCATCTCTGTAATGTTGACCCAATTAGTGAGCGGCCGAGGGGGGCTATATACTTTTTTTCTTAAAATTTGTAAAAGACGAAGAAATTCTTTTTGGTACGTTCAAGTTGATAAAAATGGGAGCTCCGCAGAATTTTTTGAAAATAGCCATTTTTTGGCCATGTCTAAAAATGCAGAACACTTTACTGGGTCGCACAGTGAACCTTAGGGACTGAAATTCTTTTTTGAGATCTTCTTTTCATAGGTACTTTCATATAGAAAACGGATTTTTAAAATTTTGTTTGAAATTACTCGTATATATATATGTAAATTGTATTGCCAATATAAAACCATTCATTGAATCAACAGTTTAAACCTCTCTACACGAATATACTAAATGATACAGCTTCAATTTAAGAGATTACAGATTATTACTGAAGATTTACAATCAATTTAATCCAAGTATCAGAAAATAAATTATATTGCGCAGGAGGGCTAGTTCATTCATCTTTTAAAAAGAAACTTTTTCAAGTATTACAAACACAGTTCCCTGGTAGAAAATTATCTAGTTTTATCGAGGCCCTCGATTATTTCCTTGGCAAACTAGATAGATCTACATAGTTCTAGATTAATTTTCTACCAGGGTTCTTTTGTAATTTTCATCAATTACTCATTTTACGCGAATCACGGCTAGTCTACATCCTAAAAAAGTAAAAAAAAAGCAGACACATAAGACTCAGAGACATTTTGTTAGAGCTTTTTCGAATCGACGCAACTTAATTGCGCCAGCTTGGCAGGTAGAATCGCGCGCGGAAATGCTAACAGAATACGAACGCGCGCGCCTAAACGTCTATATAAGAGCGATTCGTGGTGTGCTTCATATGAAAAGTTCACAAGCGAAAGGAAATTTAGAAGAACTCGGCGGCCTTGAATCGGTCGCGTTGGAAAGGAGGTACGGAAAAATGTCGTGACCGACGTAGCGTATAGAGAGAATTGTGTATGGTGATTTGTATATACCGGGCGAGTTTAATGATCGGGTGTATAGTTATTCTGTTTTTAGGCGGTGGTTCTTTTGTGGAAGTTGGTTTTAGACACTTTTGAGATTTTCTTAACGACCTATTGTTTGCACATGCATGTTTTTATGATCGGGAAGCTGCGGAGCTTCGGAGTTATAAAAAAGAAAGCATTTAATTTATTTAAAAAGTGTAGAATTATGTAAATTGCTCTTTTTGATAAATTTATAGTTTCTTTCTTCTGTTGTGGAATTATTATTAGCACACACGTTTTATGTGCATATATCAATTTGTGAGAACGCAGAAATCTTTCTAAAGTTATTAATCTGCACACTTATGCTTATTTTATTGCATTAATTTTGTATCGTATAACAAACTAGTTTTAGCCATAAAAGAGATGTTGCAATCAAAATGATTGGTCATCATAAATAAATGTTTAAGAGTATTATATTTTACTGAAGTATCAACTACCAAGTAAAAAATATGAATATTACAGTATAATTTATCTGGTGCAACAAAAGTAGATATTTTATTTATTCAGTATTGCACAATAATATCGACTATACTATTTTTTATCTTCGCGTGCATGCATAATAAATGCCTCTGAATCTTTTTTCTCTTGAAATATCCTTCACTTTTTTAAACTTAATTATAAGTATACAATTATTTTATGCTGAATAATGTAAAATAAATAAAAGCCATGCAACATATTCACTAAAAAAATATAACAGACCCCGTGAAAACGGCGTTTATTTTTTTCACCTCCACTTTTAGCGTTATTGTAATTATATATCGTACGAGAGAATGTGTGTCGGACGCGCGGCTGCTCATGATCGTGACGAAATCCATGGTTATTTTTACGCAATGCCCAATCGCTCGAATCTGAATGCTGTAATTTACCGTTACATCTAGTATCTACGACTATGTAGTTGTACTAAACTACAATTTTCAATGATTCGAGGATAGGTGAGAACGAGTCTAACTTGTACAGTTCTTTCATTATTTTTGTGCTCTGTCATTTTCTTAAAAATGACTTTCTCCATGCACAGTCATGACATTTGTGACTATAAATTCTTTTATAGCTTCGCTTATTCGAACTGATATTATTTTTTCGACTATTGAAAACAAAAATTTTCTGTCTAACTTGAAATCCGCATTGGAACTAACTATGTAATACTTATGTACACTCAACAAAAACGAATTTTTATTGAACATTTTTAAAATTCTTTAATAAGATTTGCTATTAGAAGGTAGATTTTATCGGATATAAATTAGTTTCTATTGAGTGTTCATCGCGTGTGTTTTAAGGGAGTATTATCGGTTTTGAATTAGTGTTCAGAAAAATCTGAATTTTTGTATATACTAGTACGTTTTGACCTCAAACTTACTCAGATACTTTATTAGAAAGCTACACCAACCCAGAAAAAAGATATTAGAATTTTATATTTACGTTTTAACACATAGCCTTATGGAAGCTCACGTTTGCGGCAGTTGCAATCATGAATTTCATGAAAAATGCTGTTCTGATTTCGCCGAAACTTTGAGAAATATATACTTAATATCCCATAAATATAATGCAAAAATCCAAATGTTGATTCACCAATTTTGAAAGCTAATATAAGCAAACGAATACATTTTTTCACGCTCACTCAACCACTTACGCACACGATTTGGCCTACCACGGAAGTAAAAAGCGACCAAACACGCATTTGACTCACGGAGTACCGATAGTACTTCCTTAAGGGGGCTCTCCGGTGAAAAATAAAACTTCCGTAGCTTTAAGACCAACCAAATAATATTTACATGGCATGTTTATACTGATATTATCAATTGATACTCCCGTTTTTTAATAGATTTATCAAATAATATTGAAGTTATTAAGAATAAAAGGTTTATTTTAAGTATAATTAGGCTGTAGAGTAAAAGTTGTTGGCGCACACAACAATGCTATTTATTCTCTACATTTATTAACCAAAAAATTTGATAGTATTTTTGACAGTAGAATAAGAATAAGTTAGCTAAAACTACCAATTTTTACTCAATTCATGTTGAGAATAATTCAAAGAATGTATCCTAAAAGTTTTATCAAGATTGGTTAATTTTGCAAATAAATTTACCACTTTATTGTATTTGTAAAAATAAATATACAGCTTTTAAAAGAAAGCTTATAGGTTATTTTGAATCTAAAAAGACTATAAGACTTTCTTTTATTTAATTTTCACAGCCGTTAAACGATCGAAATTAGACATAATAACATGATATTGCAATAAATAGCGTTGACTAAACTATGCAACTTTTTAGCTTAAAATGTAAAATATTATTATGTTGCTGTTGCTACCTGTTAAGGAAGAGTTGAACCAACTTTTAAAAGATTTTAAAAAATCGAAATTTTTCGAAAAAATCACCGTAGAGCCAGCTTCACTGGATAGACGATATTTCGTAAAGAGATGTGAAAGTAAACTAATAATCCCGACCTAACCGGCATCACATTTATATTTCTTTTCTCTGCAGTAAATAAATATTTCTATAATAATGCCATATTACCCCTCCGTATTCTTACTAAGAACCTTCAGTTAAATTTTCAAAAACTTTCATTATTAACTCTCGGAGAAAAATGCGTTTGAACATTTAACTATAGTTGTATATTTTGCAAATGCATTTTTCTCCGAAAGTTAATAATGGAAGCTTTTTAAAATTTAACTGAAGGTTCCTGGTAAGAATACGGAGGGGATAGTATGACATTTTTTAGAAATATTTATCTATATTGCAGAGAAAAGAAATATAAATGTGATCCCGGTAAGCTAGGGATTCTTAGTTCACTTTCACATCTCCTTATATACAATATTGCGTTACCATTGCTAATACTATATCTAATATACTTTTACTAAAATAATCGTAATATGAATGTATTTTAAGAATTAATTGGTACTGTCTATATACAACTTAGCCTCGTTATTACAAAACCGTATTAAATAAATCAAATTGGAGTATTCATCGCTTGATGTTTTGGCACAATATATTACCTGATATTAATCATCACCTTATCACTTGATTTACCATCTAAAAAAATCATTATGAAAACCAATTTTGTAAAAATTCTAATAATTGCTAGATTTTTGCAACTTTATAGCAACACACTTGAGAAAAACGAACGATTTCCATTAAAATATTGTAGCTTTATTCATCTCCTCAATGAAAATGCCATCCAAAGTTTAATTATGCGCACATCTTGAATACAACTATTCGACAAATCTAAATAAACACGCGGGTTCAACATTCTCAAAGTAACAATAAACGACAAGCAAAATCACTTAAATACTTAAATGACGCGTGTACTTAAATCCGATTAACAATGAGCGCCTCGATCACGTATTCACCGTACTCGCGCGTAAAGAACACGCAAAATTACAGACGAGCCGAGATAAGCGCCACGCGCGCGTATCCACCCAAAATCTCGGGCATTGATATCTCCGGCTACACAAGACGCGTGACACGCGGCGCGTATACAACGTACGCCGGGGCTTTCTATTTGAAGTTGTGCGTTGCAGTCGCCGAGCGACGAGGATTTGATAAAATACGTCGTGTCATACTCGCGACTTTCTTCGTTTCTTCATATACACTTTTACGATCAAGAGAGTATTGCTTAGTTTTATGGATTGTGCTTTTTTTTACATAGTGTGGTTGATTAATTAGGGTGAATAGACAATATTTACTTTGTTGTGAAAACATTCAGAGGTTGTAGAGCTTATCATTTTATGTTACATTTCTATTGTTGTAGGTATACGATGGTAATTTTTGTAAATGCAATTGATTTTTAAATGTATAATGTATTTAGAAATTCTTTTTATGCTTATCAAAACATTTTCACTTTTTATAAATATACACAAGTTTATTACACTGAGAGAAATTATATAGACAAATTTACTGATTCTGATTGTAAATTGGAATCACTTTCGATTTCTCATAAAAGTTAAAAGTTGCCATATTCATAGTAAATTCATTTGGCAATGTTTACTACATTTCAGTAATTTTTACAAAAAGGAACGTTCCCAAGAAATAGTATTTTTTATTCAATTTTTTTCTAGGATAGTTGAAACTCAATCACACAACTAACACTTCCACAAATCCCAGAAATATATTCAAAGTCCTAAAAATCCAAGCCACTTACTAGCAATCCCACTAAACCAGTTTTACATTAAACATATTCATTACCAATTTTCATCTAACACAAGGTGATCCACTTTCTAAGGCGCACTCCGCTAGCTAGAAATTCACACCCACGTGCTCTCAAACTGCACTCACACACACACACACACACACACACACACATGTATCACACGATTGCAGCCGTTTATGACAATATATGCATTAACATCGATGGGCGCGACACGGGTACACTTCGAGCCCATGCACCGAGGCGACTGCAATAAGATGCAAAAGACCGGGGAGCGGTGAAAGCCATCACGAGCCTTGGATTCTTTATAACGAGAGAAATGGCCGATTTTACAGTCACGCGGCGTAAAAAGTTATTAATCGCGCAGTTGACCGGAGCGGCGCGGTGTTGATGCTTTTGAAAAGGACGCGGTATTTTGTGATTATGGGGAACAGCGTTTTTGGATTCGACTGGATCGGGGTGAAGGCTATTGGACGAAAATGTCGTTGCTTGATGCAAAAGAATTCTATTTTAAGTGGTGGGGTTTAACAAAGATTTTGTGGCTTTGTGGTTTAATGACTTAAGTCCACTTTAAAATGACTCGTAATAATGGTCTTTTTATTTTATGAAACATTGCTCTGTTTACTCACGGAGAAAAAAGATTATTTATAGTAAAGGATCGTATATTTAGATTTACTTCTGTTCCTAATATTTGTAAAATTTTAAGCGCGAATTCTTCACTTTTATAGTCCCCAGAACAGGAAAAATGAACAAATGCCTAAGCATGAATAAGTTTACATATAAAATGGATAATGATTTTTTACAGAATTTAACTGAGGCTTGACCCCTTAACTGTCAATATATACATATATATATATATATATATATATATATATATATATATATATATATATATATATATATATATATATTAATTTAAAAACAACATAATATCATTTAAATATTTGTTTATTAATAAATTATATCATTCACAAAAAACGATATTGTTGATATTCCCGAAAAAACAACTTGATATGCAGAATGTTTTTAAATGTAATAAAATTAATTTTGCATATATTATTTTCTTCATGATAAGTACTTGTTCTGTAATTTTAACACTAAATCCTCCTTATACACCTACTCAGGTTATGGTAAATATACATTTTTTCCTGCTATTATAACTTAAGACTCCACTCTCTTACCCATACTCTTGATGGTTGTTTCCTCCAATAAAGTATTCTTTTAACTCTTTTATTAAATACGCTTTTTTAACCTTACATTTGATACCTTATTCATCAAGTATAATTTTACATGCTATCTACAAGTAGTGTAAACATAAAAACCTCAATACCTCGATAATACTAAAAATGGACTTAAGTCGTTATTCCAAGAACGAACTACATAGATAATTTATTTATAAATGCTAAACTGTCACTTTCAACAATTTAAGCAAGGCTTGAAAAAGAAAACAAAGTATAAGTAGCCATTTAAATAAATTGATTTATTTCGCGAACGTCGATCAACTGCGAAATGGAAAAAAAAGCGTTTCGAGCGCCGCTTAAAACAAGGCGCGTACTTTCACTTTCGCGCTCGGGCAGGGAGGAGCACACGCACGCACTTATACACGCGCGCGTGCACGCGCAGCTACACGAGTTACATCACACGCAGATCCGATTTTCGCAAAATCCCTTTTTCGATTCGTTTCCTGCCGCGGCAGAGACTGGCGGAAGCGCTTTCTTCGATGCGAAGCGACTTTCTTTTAATACACGACCGATCTGCTCGAAATTGCGCGGCTTTTACCAATTCTCAATACGTTTATGATAAATTATTGATAGATGATTGTTTCTTTTTTTGTGAATTTGAAATTCTTTTATTGCTGGAGGCTAGATGGCAGTGCGCGTTTTTTGTCGATTTGAATAGTACGGTTCGTTAAATATTTATACAAGAATTACACTGGAATGTTAATATAAATAGAAGGAAATATATTCAGCGGTGAATCGTATTTAAACAAAGAGTTTGTATGATGTCTGCTTGCATAGATGACAATATTTGCGCTCGCAGAAGTGTGAAAAATTTTAAATGTATTTGACACAAAAACATGTTTATAAAAAAGTTTTACAAAACCGTCGGTCATAAGCATTATACTACATTTCCAAAATAAATGTCTAAATTAACAAGTTAAGAGTGTTAACTGTGCAATTGTTTAATAACTTGAAAATGTTGAATTTTGGAAAATTTGGTACAAAACATTAACAAGAATATTATATCCCAAGAAGACGTTCTTTCAAAGAAGCAAACTTTTTTACACGAATTTTAGTCCTCAAAAATGAAAATCCTCTATCTATCCGCATACTTTGAGGGGACATACTTACAGGCTAAGATAATCTCAAGTTTTCTCATAAAATCACACAACATTAAATCGACAGCCATGAATATTAAAAAAAGCACTTTCTATAACACCAAATCTTTTACAATTCATTCTTATACAAGACATCAAAACAACAATCGCACACCTCGAACATTATCCGATGCGCTTAGAAGCCGAAGAGTTTTGCTGGCCTTCCCCCGGCAATAAAGTCGCAAAAAAGACAAATCAACTTTTTAATAAACCCTTAGTTGGTACACTTATCTAGAAAAGTATTGCAAACTTTTATAGAATCAGAAAGTCAAATTTTCACGAAGTGTAATTCGCTTTGCAAAATTTGTAATAAATAGGAATAAAACTTATACCCAAAGTTGACCTATTACAAAAGATTCCCTTCGTGCATTTAACGTGTCAAATATTTATTTTCTACTTTCATTCCCATTTTTCTCAGAACAAAAAAGAAAAACAAACTCACTAATTTGCACTCTCCGCCTTAAAACGCGTCGCATTTAACCGAAGGAAAGCAAGTTCTCTTTTTTTTATAATAGATCAACTTTGGGTATAAGTTTTATTCCTATATTTATTACAAATTTTGCAAAGCGAATTACACTCCGTGAAAATTTGACTTTCTAATTTTAAAAAAGTTTTCAATATTTTTCTAGATAAGTGTACCAAGTAAGAGTTTATTAAAAAGTTGCGTTGACAGTGTACCTATAGAACCTAATCTCAAGCGAGAAAAAACCTCTCTCAACGGCTATCCCCACGCAGAAGTGTCGAGATCCACAGTTTACGGGTCGCGCGTAGCAGCAAGGCCGGCGCACTATCTCTTACAACTATATCCACACTGTATCCGTAACGAGACTGGCACACACCTGCACGGGGTACGTCGTCGTGGCTGGGTTCGATGGGAGAGCGACGCGCGGGACCCGCTGACGTCGGAGATGCTGCTGCTGCGCTCCGCTGCTGACTGATGTCGGTCGGCTCGCGAGACTCCGCTCGCGCTCTCCGCGCGATCGTTTCAAAGAGTAGAGGGGGGAGAGAGACAGCGCCGCGTGGGTACTTTCTTTCGAGCGCACTTCGCGTTTGGTTATACAATGAGTGACGCACGCTCGATATTGGCGGGGATTCTTTTTTTCTTTCTTCGCGTGCAGGGTGTTTTCCTTTTTGGCGAGGCTGGAGAAATTTGGAAGGTTTTTGCGCTGGGTCATTGGGTGAGAGTTGGAAATTTATCGAAGTGCGCGAGGTCTGTAATGGGATTGGATGCTTGGTTTGTTTGGGAGAGATGAAGGTCGGCTCGCGGCTGTGGAGAGCGCTTGGAAAAGTGATCCGGAGCGCTCGACATTTAGCGGATTTTTGCTCGTGGTTTCAAAGCACTCGTTGGGTACCTACTTTTCGGTAAATTGGTTGGACACTTTTTACAATAAAGAAGGATGCCTATGCGGAGCCGGATAAGACGTTGACAGGGGAACTGTAAAACCTAATCTTATAATCATTTAAATAAGAATTTATTTCAGTGTAAAGAGGAGAATGTGAAAAAAGTGTTTTTTTTTGTTAATTTCTACTACTGAATGTCTGATAAGAGC
The DNA here is from genome assembly GCA_949152435.1 of Gastracanthus pulcherrimus. NCBI lineage: Eukaryota > Metazoa > Arthropoda > Insecta > Hymenoptera > Pteromalidae > Gastracanthus > Gastracanthus pulcherrimus. The sequence continues at coordinate 217,130,535 of OX424572.1, read as the reverse complement.
TTGATTTTATCACTTAGTTTAATCAGTTTTATTCTAATTTATTTGAATTTCCCTACACGTCCCCGGTTCAATTTTTATATTTTGAGAAGCTCTAAACAAGAGCATTTATTTTGCACGTTCTCCTACTTTCCCTGCTATACCAATCCGGCGACGTTTAGAATGGTTACAATAATAACACAAGCTTCTGTTTAGGATAGGATTAAATTGGTTGTAGAGGAGAGCGGGGCATTTTTAGGGCGTAGGAATGTATACTTTAATACCAATCCATTTTTTATTGTTTTTTATTATTACAAAATAAATAATAGGAATTTAATTTTGAAATTTATTTGATTATCTTAAGTCTGAAATTTTATTGTGAACGAGTTCTTACGTGCTAAGGTGCCAACCGTGCCCTGCTCTCCCCTACATTTTTTATATCAAATTTTAATTTTGCTCTCAAACTAAGCAACTAATTAAACAACAATTAAAATGGCTACAAAGTGGGGAAAAATGAGCTTCTATTTTGGATAAAATACGTTTTCGTCTTGTTAAGATACCGAAGAATATCCACTAGATGATATAAACATCTGGTCGAATTTGTTTGAATTTTGTTTAAATACTGCAACTTTAATTAATTGGTCATATGCTTGTTTTCGCTAACCTCCATAGATGATTTCCAAAATTTCAAACATATTCAATAAGATGTTAATATATTATTTACAGCGTACAATAGAAGATTAAATTTAAATTAAATTATTTGACACATTAATAAAAGTGAAATTTTAATAAAAAGACCGATCATATTTTTTTGCATACTTAAGTGTAATGAAACATGGTACAGCGTAACTAAATACATCACAGACATAAAGACTAGAAGTGTTCTGTAGTTCTATTTCATTTACATATTTAACAAATTACAGTATTTTAAAATAATTAGGTTACGAACAAGAAATCAAATTCAAATTATATATAAAACAAATTCTGAATTTATTAGACCTTTCTATGAGAAAAAAATTCTGCTAAAGTAGTAAGCAGCAGATTTTCGGTTTGAGATTTCTGTGTTTTTCGGTGAAGGAAATATTTTGATTGGAGTCAATTGATACTAGTCAAAGAAACAGGCAAATTTCTAACGCTTATCCGTACTTTTATGAAAAATATGTTATGAAATTACAAAGAAAATTTAATTAGTTCATAATCAGTAGTAATAATTTAGACAACTATATCTATTGTTATCGATTAATACCCTTTCTACATCTTATATATACTGTTTAAATTAGTGTTTCTTGATTTATTTTGTCTTATTTAAAATCATTTATCCTAATTATATGAAAAAAAAAACCTAATTTGTCGTAAAATATGAAAATAAATATACTCCCTAGTCATTTTTCAAGGTAGCCTGATTTATTATGATGTAAATGATATTCAGCATTGAAAATTAAATCAGGACGAACTATAGCGTAGGTCTAGTAATGGCACAACCAATGCATAAATAAGTAGTGACAGTACGAGTTCATAAGGTTCATTTTGTCAACAGTTGTTTGTTTACAGAAATCGGTATAGCTACTGAGTAAATTATCCTCTGATGAATTACTTTTAAATAACCGAATGATATAATTTTGTAACATAGATGCAGATTTTATAGTCACAAGATTGTATGCAGAAGATGAGAATGACCTCTGCACCTAGATACAGAGTGAATATAGTCAAGCTACGACTTGTCTGTGTAATGTTCACTCTCTGACATTATATTCTCAAGTAGTATAACTAATCTTCAATTTCCACTAAAGTGTCCTCATTTCAATAAGCTAAATTTGTATTACTTAAATTTAAAACAAATAACGTCCCAAATTCAATTAAGTAATTCATCAGTATTCAGGGTCATGCGCACATTGTGTACACTTTACACAGAGAACCCTTGAAAGCTCGATGTTTCATACTTCTTCTTGCAACTCAAATATGAAAAAAAAACGCTCGAGTCCATTAATAATTCCGCGAGAGCTGGTTCCTCGTATACTAATACTATTCGTGGCACTTAAAGCGCGGCGAGTACACAACCTTGTCCGATGTGTTGAAAACGTCGTCGGATTGCATTCGCAAGAGCGCCTTAATCGTGATTTTAGAGCTGCGCACTTGCTGAATAAAAGATTACGTTAAATCACAGCGATGAGCGTTTCGACCTCCCGTGAAAGGTTATAACGACGCCATGCGAAATGAATAATTAAGTAATGAGCAGCATTGATAACAATGTGCGTCTTGACATTATTTGGAACATCTTGTCTACGAAGTTTTTAAACACAAGTTGTTATCTACTGAAACTAAGAAGTAAATAGTATACTACTTCTAGTAATCTAAATGTTAGTATACATTTATTCATATTAAAATATGATTTTTCATTGTAAGGGAAAGTACCCCAGTATGACCACCAATAGCTATTTTAACCGTAACTTTTATGTACCAAGGTGAACATGAAAGTTTGAAAAGGGAATTAGTTGTATGAATGAGCCTTTTTGACGTAGTCAATTAGTTTTGGCCAAAGTTAATAATTTGAGTTAAGTATTAATTAATAACGCAAAATGGAGGTTTTGAGTTTTTGAAAAAGTATCTCCCAGTATGAGCAACGTTTATAACAGAGTATTTTTGCTCTAAATACTTACAAATTGTGCTCCAAAGATAGGTAAAGTTTATAAAATAGTATGTTGTTTAAATCTATTTTAATTTAAACAATATCATATGTGAAATAATTAGTATGCAATTAGCCTATTATACACTTATATACTGGTCATGTATTCAAATGAAGAAAGTAGGTATCTGCATGTCGCAGAAAGATTCGAAGCATATAAATGATTTCGCATAAAAACGATTTGAAACATTATTTTTCTTTTAAAAAAATGACCAGATATAGTTTGTGTTTTTAGGAAAAGGATAGATATTCTTTCAATAAACTAACATAGAGAGATACAATTTTTAACGCAAATACACAACATTTGAATAAAAGGTTCAAGTATATCGGTCAATTTTTCTTGTACAGAATGTAATTTCATGTCCAAATTATGAACTTTGATGGAATCATATTGGTCTAAGAGAATTAAATAGTACTTTGAATGAATTAGTTCAATCATCGATAATAATAATCCGTTCATCATTTATAGGTATAAGACAAACATATTTGTTAATATAAATTTATTTTATATAGTTTACTAAACAAAAATGTGTTCACGTCTTTCTTGAAAATCAACAGGAATAGACAGAGATATTCCTTAAATACGCCTTTACAATAAATACGGATCAATTTTTAGAAAAAATAAATGAAATTGAATTTTAAAAAAACCTATATGGTAACAGAATGTAGTTTCATCAAAACATCATTAAAACCATTCATGCGCAAAAAACAGAAATTCCTCGCAAAACACTTCTAAAACGTCACTGCATTCACTGTCGCGACCGCCAACTTCCGATTACAAATCACTCCGGCTAATTAAACCAGCGCCGTTACATAACGCCCAGCCGATTAAATAATAGAAAGGCAGCCTATACTTCCCTTCTTCCAACCTGCTTCTCGCGCGTTACGCACCGTAAAAAAAAGAAAGCGCGCGCGCACTCAAAATATAAATATGAATTATTAACACTGTGCGTATACCTCTCTTTCAAACACGTGACTCAGTCGATCTCACGCATATATTTCTACAATAATAGGAAAGGAGAGACAGGATCTAAACACAGTTTTTCTTTGGCTGTTAATTTGCACGGTATCAACCGTTATTTTTCGAGAAATGGTGGATAACTATCTTTACAGTTATCAACAAATATTTGTTAGATTTCTTTTTAATACGTGTTAATTGAACACACATTTTTGTGAAAAGATGGGTTTCTGTCGAATATCATGCTCTTTATACAGGATCTAAATTTTGCATATAGCATATACAATGACAAATCACGTATAGTTACAATACTAAATATGTAATACAAATTTTAAGAAAAGTAAATATTGAAAAAAAGAAAAACTGGAGACTTCCGGTCAATTTTACCTAAAAAATATTTACTGAACATTCTAAATAACTTAATTTGGGACTTTAATAAGTGATACCCTATTAATAAAGAAATTATCAAAATATGGATTAAGTTCAAAAATGGAAAATTTGGGTTTGGCCCACATACCTCAGCATCCGAAAGTTAAGGGTTAGTCAAGAGACTGAGTTAAATTCTGAAAATGAACATTGATGTTCAGGCCGTTAAAAGAATTCACAGTACTCTGAATAAGAAAAATCAAAGTTTTAACTCCGATTGTCGCTTGCTATGCCTCATTGGAACCAATTTTTGGAAAAACTTTTAAATACTTCAAAATATATGAAATGACAATTTTTATGTGCTTTTACAGCTGCCATTAGACCTACAATTAGTATTTTTAAATATATTATATTTTTTCAGAAAAATTGTTTGAATACTTACAGCTTGAAAAGATAAATTTGAGTGAGGCCTTAAAAAATTATGTTCATTTTCAGGATTTAACTCACAAGGAAAGTGTCCCACCTGTGGGAAATGTTTTTCGATGAGACTTTGGGAGGTGCTTTGTAGTACCCAAAAATGAAGCCCTGCAGCCGTAGTTTGTTCCAATGAGCCCTAGTTCTCGAGATACGAGCTATTTTATTCATAATACTGACCTTTTTAAGAACATTTTGGAATCTGCTACGTGTCTAATTCGACGGTACGATGAAAATATATCCAGTTAAGTCAAACAATTTACATGGGATAGCATGCAAACCTAACGCTTTAAAAGCGTTCTTTTAGGAACTCAATCTTCTATTTAATTTGGAATTTTTTTTAAGGTACACCAATGTTGAATATTTTAATTATCAGTGATTATTGTTACAAAATAAGTATTTTTTTATGTTTTCGGTGTTTAAAAAAATTAAGTATAATGAATGACTTTAAAACCCCTAAGTTTCGTTTATATCGAATTTTTCAAATATGTCTGAACAAACATTTAGTGCAGGGCAATTGCGCAATTAACTTCTCTAACGACCCTCATTTAATCAACCACCACAATACCCAATTTCCTCAATTACCAGGACAAACGCCGACAAAATAAGTTGAAAATGCTCGCCACCTTCCCTAATAACACAAAAAACTGTTCAAAAAAACTTTCAATTTCTAATTTCTAAGGTCGACGATTTTCTCAAATTTCTTACCTGTCCACTTGAAATCCTTAAGAACACCTCCGTTTCAAGAATACCCCCCGATCTCCCCTACACCCATGTATATCTTGTACATCTACCCACAAACCTGCCAGGCTGTACACAATCCCCGACACTACAATCGCGTGCTCCTCCGCTCGGAGCCGCTCGCGCGCGATTCACTTTCTTTCGCGCGGGCGCGACCTTCCATTCCCGGGCGCTTTCTCCTTTCGCGCACGCCGGGTATATAATACCTACACACGCTATAACACATCGCGCGCCTCAACGAGCGCGGAAGGTCTCTTCCTCGCGGCGAGAATTCCCCGGCAGCCAGGCGCGCGATGATACGGTTTCACCCGCGCCAAGAGGAGTCTGGAATCGAGGGGTTATTACACGCGGATGCGCGGGAAAAGTTACGTGTGTTGCGCTCGCAACGAGAGCGGGGCTTTGTTGTTGATGGAAATTCATGGCTCGCAGTGGTGTTCGGTGCTGGAATTCTTGGGCGAAATGCCGTAGCGGTGCTTTCTTTTCTTTAGATTAGATTTGCGATGGATAGTGAATTTTAATCGCTTTGGATATTCAGTTGATAAGAAGTTTCATTGTTTACTGCTGTATTAGTTTTGCTTTGATTTTTAAATATGAGATATACTTGATAATGTAAACATTGTAAATGCTCAATTTAGAATTTATAATATAATACCCAGTATTTTTGGCTATTAGAATTGTAAATTTAATAAATACATACATAATAAATAAATACTAAGGTAAAGTTTAACTTAATGTAAGTTTTAAAATAATTATTCCGATGAAGAGCAGCTGCCATAAAAATGTTAAGAAAGCTTGAATCAATGTATAAAATAATAATAAAACGTAGCTAATAGAAATCGGGAAGCTGTTAAACTGTGCAAAGATACTTGATTACAACGTTTTCTTAATTAATGAAAGTAAAATTGGATTATTCAGCAATTAAGAAAAAAAGCTAGTTGAAATAAGCGTTTCCTTTTACATAATCTTATCCTTTAAAAACAAAGATATCAATTAAAGATTGGTATGTACATTTAATACTTATTATAAATTAAAGTATTCTTTTTTCTATAAAAAGTAACTTAAATTCGTATATTGCATAAAAGCTATGAACAAATCGTGTTGAATAGCTTTTTAAAATGTAATCATCATTAAATTTATTTATGGTTTGTAAATTTGATTGCATTATGATTTTAATTGTAATTTATATTGAAATAAGAAGCTAGATTTAAATAAAAGAATCTTTTAAGGGATTGTACGTTAAATATTAGTTTCAAAGAGTTGATATTTTGTTTTTATATTTCCTTATAATTTTGTGTGTACAAATGGGGTTTTCAAAACATTTATTAAAGATTCGACCTATTTGCAGAGATAATGGTATATGTACACTCGATGTAAAAAACATTTGTTTGATATTTTTTGTAATTTTGTAATCCCCCAATAAGTATAGCGAGAACAAGCATTCAATGCTATAAAATTTCAGAATTCAAAAATTCAAAAAAATTCAACCAGATGTTTCTATGGCCGAGTATATATATATACTCGGCCATAGAAACATCTGGTTGAATTTTATATATATATATATATATATATATATATATATATATATATATATATATATATATATATATATATATATATATATATATATATGTCAAAGGTTACACTTCCTATATAACAAAACAACGTTTTCAAAATTAGTGACCAAGATATCTTAAAACGTACAGCACAGAAATTTCTTATATTTGTATGTTCGTTTTAGATACCTATAAAAATCTAATCATTATATTTTAATAATTTTGTTTTCAATGTAAACTTTTGATTTTATAAACAAAAAATGATAATTTTACAACGTTGCTATTTTTTTTATTTTTCTTGATATTTCTGCATCAAATTAATAAACCACAGATTATTGCATAAAAGAATTTTTACCCAGATGTAAACAACAGGTTATTGACAATGTGCAGTGGGCTGTAATGATATATAATTTAGAATTGCAAGCTATAGAGCATACTATTTATTAAATGAAATAAAGGTTTTTTGTACAATTGTTTTTTTATTTAACAGACTAATTGAGTTAAAAATCAATTTTATCTATATCATACTGTCTTTGTGTACTTGTGGAATCTTGTTAATATATTTTTAATACTAACAGAGTTATGACACTTCAAAGTTTTTTGTGACATAAAGAGACTTCAGATTGTTATAACTTTCTTAAATATGGAGGAAGGTCGTTCACTATGAACACTCATAGCTATTTTGGCTGTAACTTTCGATTAGAGCAGTGAGACTTAATTATTAAAAAAAAATTAATTCTTTGAATTGCCCTTTTAAAAGATAAACTTATTTATCTACCTATAAAAATACAAAAGTTACGATCCCAAGATTTGTAAAAAGGTGCTGAACACCCATAACCAATATTAACTATAGCTGCTGATTAGAGCCACGAGCATTGATTTCCCAAAAATAAATGTATTCTTTAAATGGGCCCTCCCCGAAGCGAAAAATTGGTGGAGTTCAAATGTAATCGGCAAAATGAGTTATTACGTTTAATAAAACCACAACATGCACTAAATTCATCTGTTGAAGCGGTGCCGCCGAGCCTAGAGAAAAAAGTATTTCAACCCAATTGAAAAGTGTGAAGAAAATATTTCCAAAAAAAAAGATCCGAATAAAACCTCAGTCCGATAGCCCACAAACCTACAAATCAATTTCTAACATTGAACCTAATCACACTAATTCCCAAATCCCAAATCCCAATTCAAAGCAACTCCATAAAGAGCGCACCGTCAATGGGTCACAATAAAAAAGACGTATCTCGCGAGCACTAATTAGAAAAGACCTATCTTTTTTATGTCATTTGTTTGCTTCTTTTTAACACTGAATATCATTATAACATTGATATAAAGCTTACATTTAATATCATAAAGGAATTAATCGTAAATCAATTTATATTGATACGTAAATAAAAAATATTGTTAAAACTGTCTTATAACACTTTTATTACTTCAAAGTTGATGAAACAAATAACGTAAAAAAAATATACGACTATTTTACTGGGACCCATCGTCCGTTGACGTCCCGTTACACGCGCGCACTCGCCGACCATTAGCACCTTACGCTCTATACCTCCATCTCCAAACCGATCATCCTTCCTCTCTACTCGGAAAACCGTCCTTTTCACGGTCCGTGCGACACCGCATCGCGTCGAGCAGAGTCTCAACCTCGTGTCCGTCCAGCGAGGAGAGGAGAGGCGCGACTTTCACCTCCTCGCCATCGCGAGGAAATTCCCGCCGCTCGGCCGTTGGCGTTGCACAACTCGCCCCGACCGCCGGCCTTTGTGTAATTACGATCCGTATACGGGGTATGTACGCGAGAGGTAGAGCGCGTTGTGCGTTTCGGCGACGCGACGCTTTTGTAATCGGAGGTGAGTCGGTTATTGAAAGAAGTGGGAGAGGTTCGGTGGGGTGATGGTGATTTGGAGATGTGGGATGATTTTGGAAACGTTTGGGGGCTTGTGGGCTTTGTTTTGATGGCCCGTGTAAAAAAATTAGTCTGGCACTAGTCTGGGATTAATCTGGCTTAACAAGTCTGGCGAAAGTCTTGCAAAAGTCTGGGAGAAGTCTGGCTTAGGCCACTATGCCAGACTTTTTTTGGAATTATGTCAAGATAACTCATTTTTTACAAGTAAATAATTAGAGTAGTGCATTAATTATTAGTATCGACTAGAATAGTGAAAATACGTACTTTTCGATAAAATAGGAGAATAGTTTTTTTACATATTTTTTTAAAAATTTAGGTTACTGACAATATAACATGACGCGATGCTTTTGTTTTGCACATTTTGCCTAAAGTCTGGCATAGTGGCCAAAGCCATACTTCTGCCGGACTTCTGCAAGACTTTCGCCAGACTTATTGAGCCAGACTAATTTTTTACACGGGGGTGGACGGGGTTTTAGGAATGTCGGATGATGAACCGTTCGTGAGCTTAAAAATCGAATTTCTATTCTTTCATTTCGCTCATATTACATATTACATATTACATGTGTGAGTGGAGTTTAAGAAAAAGTGTATCCACGTTTAGCTTATGAAAAAGGAATTACATGCTGTATACAATATTACAGACAAATAGGTACATAAGTAAAATTTTGAGTATTTTTTATGTTGTAAACATACTGTCTATCGTTTATTTTATTTTTATTTAGAGCAAATTTGCATTATAAATTTTTTTATTTTATATTTTGGAACAAATTTCACTAGGTAAGGGCAAATCCTCAAAATTAAAATTTATAAAGTCGCTGTTTTATAATAAAACAGGCAAAGCTTTTGAATATATTAAATGTCCAAGATGATTATATTTTCAAGATCAACTTGAAGATTCCTTTATTTCTATATTCTGGATGATCTCTGAAAGAAACTGAAGTAAATGTGCGTAGTTTGCGTGTGTACATAATATATTGAATATTTTTAAACATCCAAATAAAAAATGCAAATGTTTTTTGAGTGTACGCTATACAATGACTGACCAAACTTATATGAGTGTTTTTGGCGCAGTTGAATTTATTGTTTTATATTAATGTATAATCGTGGCTTAAGAACTGTATGTATTAATTTCAAGAGCACGAAATGCACTTCAGTTAATATTGTAGGTTTTACTCTGTTTGACACGAGTTCGATATATTTATCTAAACGTAAGTAAGTGTTTACTACTTGATTGAACAATTAAACAAACTTTATTTACGATTACCTAAATTCTACGTAGAATTAAAAGTTTTCAAAAATTATCCGATAGTCGAATAAGTCATACAGGTAATAATTACAATCTAATGTATATGTATACACCGTAAACGTTATACCTTGCTGTACCGGACACGTTACCACTGAATGTATAATTACAGTAGGGTATCTGCACATTGATTCAATAATATGATGATAGATGAATTATTGCTTCGACTACTTGATTGCGCAAGGCAACGAGTAATCAGCCAGCCAGGATAACAATTGAATTAATAATAATTAATAACTTTTGAGTCGGAAAATTTCATTTAAGGAGACGCCGGATATCTCTGTCTTTGTCTAATTAAGTTTTTATTCATAATTTCAAGAAAAATCATTTTTTTTTTAAATAATAGTTGTTCCCGTTTCGTTTTATACTAATCTAAATATATGTCCAAACTGGGTTCATATGATTGTTTTGTTTTCGAGAAAACTTTGACACACTATGAGGGCCAACTACGTGGAGATTAACCCTTACATACTAAGTTTGTCAAAGTTCTCTCGAAAGCAAAACAATCATATGAAACCAGTTTGGTCATATATTTAGATTACTATAAATCGAAGCGGGGACAACTATTATTTTATCAAAGATATGATTTCTCTTAAAATTATGAATGAAAACTCAATTAGACAAGGACACAGATATCCGGCGTCCCCTTAATTTGCTATCTTTTCTATCTATTACTCAAATCCTTACACTTATCAGAATAATCTAATTTTATATTCAATCAATTTCCTATAACTTAAAATATTGCTTACACGACATTTTTACGATGCACGTGTAACATACAAGGTTCTAGAATGGTAACGTTAGAATACACAAATTATAAATCACGCGATAAAAGTATAACGTTGAATAAGAGCCTACAAAAGAAGTACGGATCAGCAAGCGTGAAGAGAGAAAAGCAGGCACGGTCGAGACGAAGAAAGGGGCATTAGGAAACCAAAGGATCAAAATGGTTAATCGAACGTTTCCCCGGCGATTCACACGACTGCCCGCGTTTTGGCGTTTTTGCCCGAACGGCTTTTTCGGCCGATTCAACTTTCGAATTTTCGTTTAGAAATAGTAAAAGCATCCAGATTTTACAGGACTATTGCAAGAACAGATGAAACAGAGAAAGACTTTTTTTACGCTTACAAGAGCAACATGAAATACGATAAAATATAGTTTAGTTGCAAAAAGTTGGATGAAAATTGTAACGATAAATTAGGAAGCGCAGTACTGTTATTAATTTATTGTGGTATAATAACGTGGCAATAGATGCGCGAATAAAAGCACAAAGAGCAACATCTCGCACGAACTTGTATTCGGCGACCGCTGAACTTTCTCTTGACCTTAAAAGCCGGCTTGAGAAGAAAGTGCATCGCCCTGCACTTACAGCTGCGATAAATCGATCTTCTAGCTACCTAATTCAGCAGTATTGGCATGTGTTAGTGGCGTAATTCTTGGTGAATCTCGAATATTATTTCTTAACTTAATTTTGAGATATCAGTGCATTGTGGCGTTTCTTAAATTGACATTTCAAAACAGATTTAAGTCAAAAGCAGAAAGAATTCAAATGGCCCTTATAAGAAGTATACCCCGGAAAGCGGATGCTATTATTTACATAAATAATTGTATTCTTATAGAATATAGCTTTATCAACACGTGTTGTTCCTTTGGAAGCAAATCTCTGTTGTCCATCAAATTGAACAAATTCTAGTATAAAAAAATTGATAACATACTATTATTCTATAATTTACGATGGGTGCAACATTGTAATATTACACAGAAAAATTATGTGAACTATTATTATATATATGCAGTACTATTTACAAACTACCCTAGTGGAAATATTTTTGTTAACTAAAATTTGAAATAATTTGTTCAAAACGACCGAAAATATCATCGACTTCAGACCTACAGAGTCCTCATTTTCTCACTGATTTGAACAAATAATAACAATTTATGATAAAATCTAATTTTTAAAAAATCTTATGCTAGAAATGTGAAAAATTGTTTACAACTATTAACGAATGTTTGTAAACGTTGAAAATTGTTAAGGTAGATATTATTTTATTTTTTATTTTATTAGATTACTTAACGAATTTATACAAAAGTAGATAATTTCGCATAAAAATCTTCAACAATTCATAATTAGACTTGAAAAAAACCCAATTAAAAAACATGTTTAAAATTATTTCATACTGTTTATGAATGTCAAAAGACATTCAGAAATGTCAATACATTACATTGCCTTTTTTCTCATATAAGAGAGACACTGCATGAATGTGTATTGTTAGAAAATATTAAAACTCGTAGAAAAATAGTCCTAATTTTAATTATTTTTATATCTATGTTGCAAATAATTTTTGTAATAATGTAAAACTGCGAAATTCCATGATAAACTTTTGTCATGTGATAATAAATTTTATAATTTGTTCAATATTGTTCAATTCTATGTGGGGTTGATTAAGTTTATATTTCAATGATTTGAAGCGCCCCGTTTAGAACAACCTTAAACAATTATTGATAGATTTTAATAATTTTTCTCAAACATAAATAATTTGTCATACTCCCACAAGTTTATTTCCCCTCGGACACGCTGTCGATAAAACAGTAACTGCTATTTGCACACCCGTCGATACCGAGAAATCCTCATTCGGCGATTTTATGACCAACGTATGATAACTTAAACAAACTTTTAGAGGAAAATTTTTCAACAAAATGAATTTGTTCGTATAAATGCTTTTTGAGTATTAAAGCAGATATATATTATCTTTTTGTTATTATCAAATTTTTAATAATAGATGTAACTATTTCAAGTGATTAATTAAATGAGTACAGGAGTTTATTCTATTAAAAGTATATTTATTTAAAAATTGAATAATATATTAAATTAGACGTGACGGATTTATATGATGCATAAGGATAATAAGAATTGGAGGAAATAAAAACAATTCTACAATTTTATTTTATTTATAACTTATATTTACCTTCAATTTTTCACAAATTTTTTCATATACAAAAATTAATCACACTGCCTTTATAATTATTAAGTACACAAATAACAGCAAAATTACATGGAAGGCGTAAACATATATGTACATACAAAAAATGTTAACAATTTAATATATACTTCCCAGTTTAAATTTTTAAATTATGGAATTCATTCTGATGAAACAATTTCTTGTTTTAATAAAATATAAATAATACAGGTCTACTAAGATTTCGTGTCGAAAAAACAAGTAATGATATTTTAACTTTTCATTCTACATATTACAATTATTGGCACTACTTTATACATGCATAAGTATAAGCTTTTAATACAACAAAAATATTGCACATAAGCAACATATGCAATGAAAAAAATTAAACTTTGTTCTTCAGGAACAGTTTCTTCTTCCGTAACATTTAAAAGTGCATTTTCAAAGATTTACTTGAAAAACTGATACATATGGCAATCATCCAATCGGACCGTTTTATTAAAATTAATGCTAATTACAATTTAACACTCAACAACGTGTAAATTCTACCTTACATAATCTTACAAACTCGTTGATTTATTCACATTCTTTAGATATTACATGTTTCACGAAACAAGTAAGAGTTCTGAAGCGACAAGGGTCAAAAAGTAGCCTAACAACTAAACTTTCAATCGATAATAATAACAAATTCTGCTATTACGAAGTTTAGCTTAGACTGCATTTTATGCAATTAAGGATGCTAATTTTAAAAACAATAAAAATCTAGCATTTAGTAATTTGAACTTATTCAAATAATCCCAATTTACAAAAGAAATTTCATTGCAATACACTAGCTAAAAATAAGTAATGATTTTGTATACTCCTTGACGTCTTATCCACGCTCAATACTTATTTCTTGTTATATCTACAAGCGCTAAACACTACCTCGTCAATTTACAAGTTTGGCAACAATCGATTAGTGAAAATATTATCTAGTATTTTCAAAATATTCTCCTCTCTTTCATAACAAAACGATATGAAAAAAAAAATCATTAAAATATGTACACTCTAACAAAATAATCCATCTCCTCTCTTTCTCTCCTTCTCTTTGCATTCTACGACTGATGCTTGATACTCGTGTGTACTCAGTCATGGGCGAAATTCATCTTATTTTACAAGAAAATACAAATATAAGATACTGAAGTACCTAAAATGATAGATACAAGCATCGTTTTTTAAAAAGCGCATAAATCGACGACAATTTTTTAGACAAAAGTACTAACAAACCAAAAGATACCCAATCGCATAGGTTCCAAAAAACATACTCTATCTAGATACACTATCCAAATACTTTTTATCAAAAGACACCCACGCATCCATATCTCCCATCCTTCACATCCCTTCAACTCAAGCAACTTTCAAAATTACTCAAAACATCGCCCACGACTGGCCAACACCCCAGGACTTATCAAGCTCTCGAGTCGCCCGAGCAGGCGCACAATCTGTTCATGGAAGACGCGAGTCCGCGACGCGAGTCTTGGAATCATCTCAGGATGACGTTGTCGAAGGTCAGATCTCGACTGTCGCGCTGGCCGTTGGACTTCTTGAAGGGATTCCAGGGCAGCCTGCGAGCGACGTGGGCCGTCGTGACCGAGCCGGCGGGACTCGGCTGGCCGGACGAGACGCCGGACGAGCTGCTCGCGGAGACGCTGCCCTTGTCGCGGTTGCTGGCCTTCACTGGCTTCTGTGGAGCAAATGCGTTGGCCGGGTTACAAGTGGAATTGGGATTTACGCAGAAGGGCTATTGCGTTACTTTAAGCGAATAGATCCTTCTCAGGCGGAAATAATCTCGTGAATATAAAACTTATAAATAAAATATAAATCTTATTACCTTTTATTAGATTTTAATAACAGTTTAAAACATACTGAATTGAGACTCTACAGATAGTTTGTGGCATTTAATAATATTTATAAGCTTTTACTAGCTTTTTCTCGATTTTATGAATATTTTTAATCTTTTATTAGATTTTAATAGATTTTTGTATGGAGAAAATATCTTCAAAATGCTTCTTTTCTGCTTGTTTTTAGGTCACGCACTTTTTTTTTGTTTTTCTGCCTCTTTTTAGGTTTTTTAAGCATTTTTTGTGAAAAACCGAAAAGCGCTTAGTAGTTTATTACTATTAGTAACTATTTATAAGAATTACTTAATCTCTGTAAGTAATAATTTAAAAAAATTATTAGTAGTTATTAGCTTTTTTTGAGGTGACGCATTTTTTCTTTTTGTAACAAATGTAAAAGCTAATAAAAGCTAATAAAAGTTAATAAAACCTATAAACTCTTATTAACTATCACTAGAGTCTAAAATCCACATATTATAAATTGATTATAAAAGTTATTAGCTTTTATTAATTATTTTTAGGTAAGACAATTTCCGCCTGGGTTGTTCTGAAAATACAAAGTGTAGGGTAAACTAGCCAATAGATGGACGCTTAAGGATTTTCTCACTTTATACATCAGATTTTTGTATGATATTATCGTTTCTTTAAAATAATTATTGACACTTATCGAATGTAAGAAACTTCAGTTTATCAGCAAAAAAACACTGGAAGTGTTAGAAGTTTTTTTTAATTAGAAATTACAAAAAGTAGTGCGAAGAGCACATATATCCCAGTAGATAGACGATTGTCAACGTCCATTTACTTTGTTAGTCTATCTATTGGGTTTTTAGATTATACATAGCGAAGACCCAATAGATATACGATATTTTTGAAGATACTTTATTGCATATAAAAAGAACATTACGTTCATAAATATCATATTTAATCTAATCGTAACAAGCTTTTATGCAATTAGAATTTGAAATTTTGCTTGAAAAACCATTAGTTTCGTAGATATAATAATATTTATAAACCGTCTATCAACTGGTCAGTGTCTATCTACTGGGCACACTACCCTAGTTTACTTATTATCATGAATCTGTCAGTTTTTGATAAGAAAAATGAATTAGACGAAAGGAGCTTTGATTTTGAACTTCGTTTTGCGCAGAAAAAACTTAACTCTGAAGTTATGAGCAATCGAGGATGGTGACGTAAATTGCTTGAAAGATCACTACATTTAGAATAGTTAAAAATTCCTTGAATTTTTATGCATCTACGGTTATCATCTTTGATTGTTTACAACTTTGTCAATTAATATTTTTATCTGAAAGAAGCCTAAAAGCTCTTTGAGTCTTGTTATATTTTATTTTTTGAGAAATATTCTAACCTCGATACTTGTAGAGTTATGATCAAAAGAAGAAACATAATCGTTCAGCGAAAAATCGCACTTTTTGTTTATCGTCACGGACTCTATTGCGAGTCAGTGCCTCTATTATTGTGAATCATTTGGATTGAAATCATAATGATGATAATTTTGCATTTTTTTATTTTATTTTGAAAGATCAGAATAAGTACTTTCAGAATAAATTCAAGAATAATGCAAAACTTTCATAATATTTATTAAAAACTAAATCATTCACAATAGAGGCACTGATCCACAATAATGTCCCTGACGGTACTACAGTTTAGATCTTAACAACAAGGATCTATTTGATCAATGTAAGGGTATTGGACTTTATTTTTAGATGCCAAAAAGCATCTCCAAATGTATCGGGAAGCCAACTAATAAACCATTAGAATACAAGAAAAGTTATAAGTTACGAAGAAGCTCTCATTTATATGCGAAAACGTACTTTTAAATAATTCCTGTCCATTGGTGTAACGAGTTTCAGACTGATGGAGTCGCCACATTGTTTGATTAGTCGAACCACTTGCTCGTGCGAAGCCCATTTCACATCCTTGTCACTGATGTTTACAATAAAGTCACCTTCTTTCATTCCACCCAGCTACAAAAAATATTAATTATTAGTATAAATCAATTTGACAACTTTTTCACTGAATTCATTTTTGGACTGAGAAAAAACTCATTTAAATAGAATATATTTAAGGTGACCAGATTTTTTGGTAAAATTTACCATTCTATTGAGAAAAAAACTATTTATTAGAAGTGACTCAATATTTTTAAAGTGAAAATATTTTAAACTTTTCATTTCTAGTTGGGAAAAAATAGTAAAAGTTACAAAGAAACTAGTAGTCAACCACACTAGTTACATTTTTACCACCGTCTCGCATTTCGATTGGCGGAGTTTTGATATATTCTTTGTATTTCTTTTATAATGTTTGGCATCTATAATAATCTATGTATTTTTACTGATTCGTTAAGTGCTCATATTGTTTAATTACGATAAAAACGTTCAGGTGGTCGACTACTATCGATTTCAGAATATTTAACGTTTACTATACAGTTTTTCCATTCAAAATTTAATTATCCTTATCAGTAAGTATTGCATAAGAAACTTCCGAGTATTCACAAAGTCTAAACGCACAAAGCATCTAATTTCGATTCATAAATTGCATGCATTACAAAATAATAATTTGACAGTTTATTCAATTTATGCAATTATTTTTGGCAATTTTATTAATTTGAACAATCTAAAAATACGAAGTATTCCGGGTAAATCCGGTCAAAATGCTTTGCTTTATTTCGACTTATATCTTCGATATCTAAAATTGTTATATCAAACCAACAAGAAATATTTAAAGTCAATGACTTGAACCAACACAATAATCCCTTAAAGTTCAAAAGAACAATTCGAAAGTGTAAACAACGAGCGCGTTTGCTACCCCGATCCTCCCCTCCACGTATTACAGGCGCACTCACGTCGGCCAGGGAATTGTGATCGACGGCGGCGACGATGACGGGCGCGTCGCCCCTGACGCTGAAGCCGAAGCCCTCGCCCGCCGGGCCGCGCTGCAGCTGTATCAGCCTCGGCGCCGTCCAGTGGCGCTTGGCCGAGAATATCGCGACGGGCCCGAGGGACCGGAAGAGATCGTCCACGCCGTGCTGGCCGAAGTCCGGGTGCGTCAGGCTCAGCTGGAACTTGGTCGCCGCTGTAATCAACGGCGAATTGGTAGACATGAAATTGGACACTTTCGAGGCGCGTCGAGCGCTTTGATGTTTGGTCTTTCGGGTTTAACTTCGATTGGAGGACGGGAGGTGGGAGATTTCGTGCAATTAATTGATGTGTAAATATGAGTTGATCTACTTTCTAATGGGATCATTTTGTAAAATGAGTGACCGGTTTATAGCTTGTAAACAATGTATGAAAATTGCACTTGTAAATATTCTAGTAAAATAAAAGAGCGAGGAATAGACCGTTACGGATTTTCTTGAAACTTTCAGCAAATAGCCTGTAGTTGAGATTTTAATATCCACATGCATGTGGGTGGTAAACATGAATTTGATTGGTTGTATTACAGTTTTTAAGATACAAACGTTAACATTTGTATGATTCTAAATGTCTAAATTATTATGTTTATCGACCATTGGCATAGAAAAACTAAATGTGTTTATCGAGACGTTTCTCAATAACACAGAATATACGATATAGGGATTAAAACAGGAATTAGGTAAAAATCAACTCATTAAATTAATATGTACTGGCATATTTTCAACAAATTAGTCCAAAATTGTACTTAAATTTTCTTCAACTTTAAGTAACGCCACCACAAAAATCAATACACTAGGTATCTCCTTTCTATAATTATTTATTATTTGATCGCTCTTGAAAATTTAGAATGATACAATGATGTTCCAAAAAAGCAGCTTTTGATTTGAAAAATTAACTTTGAATTTACTGGAGTAATAATAACGATCAGATTTTTGTAAAAGAAATCTTAATTACCTATTATGTTAGGCGTATCAAGAAGTTCTCGAAGATCGTCTTCATCACCTGATCTGCCGTAAATATCCATAGTTGCGTCTTGCGCCTTTCTCAGGACTTTCACCAACGACTGTTTGCCCTTCAGTTCTCTGCACATCCTCTGTAGCCTTTGACTTTCCTCGTGAAGCACCAATGCCTCCCTTATGTGTGCTCGACCTACAAAAATAGTATAAATTAGCATCGTATTTAAAAAATTCACGTACATGCTATTTCAAAAAGAAATGCAAATTGGCGTCTCTGTTTAATAACACTTTTTATAATCTTGAATTTAATAATCAGACTAGCTTTATTCGGTTGTAGGTATTTTTTTCCTACTACATGCAACAGTAAAGCATCCTCTCAAATAACTTATATTTCGTTTAAGATGCTATAGGTACTTTTGACGTTTTTCTTACAGAAATTCCCGAGTAACACAAAATCATTTTACTAGAATTACCAAAAAGAAAAATATTTAAAAAGATAATTCTTTCTATTTTTCAGTCATCTCCACGGTAGTGAATACTTTTCTATCAAGCTTTACACGAAATAATACGTACATCTTTCTTATAAAAAAATCCCATACGAAAAACGTACGTTTCTCCAAACGAGCGTGCGCTTAAAACGAAAGACAAGAATTCCCTGTACAAATATCCCAAATTCTCACCCAGCAACTGTCGCTCGTGGTCGGTCTTGGGCACGGTGCCGTCCATCCGTGTCTTGGCCTCGCTCTCCTGGATCCTCTCGAGGGTGACCCTCGTCTCGGGGCGAAAGTCGCTCATCGGATGGTCGAGGAGACCGGCCGAGCAGTGCCTGTGGGAGATGGCGAGGTAGTGCTCGCGCTTGACCGAGACCAGGGAGATCCAGGACTCGGGCACGTAGTCGCGCACCGGCTCGCGGGATATCAGCGCGTGCACGTCGCTGTACACCGCGGCGACCTGCTCGCAAGAGAAGGAGAACGGCGATTGTTTGTTGTTACGAAGTGAGAGGTGAGAGGGTGGTGTGTAGTCATTTTATTGGGATATATATACGGGAATTAGCGTTGTATTTTTGAAAGAGGATTATTTCTAATGAATTTACTTCACTGGGTGTTGCTCTTAACGGGTACCAAATATTATTTAGATTCTTTATTGTCAATATTAGTTAAGAAGTTTCATAAAGGCATCGTAACCTATTTTAGCGAAAGTTAAAACTGATAATTGAATGCAGAACAATGTGTATAATTCGCGCGCTCGACTAGTAATTCAAATTTTTAATATAGTATGTAATCCACTGTTTTCAAGTATATTATAATACTGTACATTATTCGATCAGCATAAAAGAATATGATAAAATATTGAACTTCGAAAATTGTTTTTCTTGATTAAGGTCCTTCTTAAAGGTTCTTAATTATATTAGCAATTGCTGGTAGAAAATGATCTAGTTTTATCGAGGCCCTCGATTATTCTCTTGATAATCTGGATAGATCTTCATAGTTATAGATTAATTTTCCACCAGGGAATATATGTTAATTTTGAAAGTATCTGTAACCTTTTAATTTAAGATTTAACCTTTGGTTTTTGAAGGTTGTCTTGAATGTATAAAAACTAAATTATGTGAAATCAAGGCATAACTGACTTTCTTATATTATAATGCACTATTACACAAAGTGTTAAGCAAACATTTCAACGCGTCTACGAATGTCATCAAAATAAAATCTCTAAGCTGGGCTTTCTAGATTTTGTTTGAATGTCATTTGTCGAAATTTTGAAATATTTGCTTGAAGTTTTGTATAAGATGATTTTAATACATAAGAAAGGTCAACGATATCCTGATTTTGGATAGTTCGATCTATATATTTCATTCTAACTATTATTGATTGTTTGGGGAGTAAAATTTGAGACAGGAAACTTGAATTTTAAATTAACTATGATCTCTTACCCCTATTATTTTTTATTGTATATTACGTTTTGTATTTAATGATTTCTTATCTTCAAAAAATTATTTTGCTATAATTATGATCGTGTTTATAAATAATAGTCAACAAGATTATAAAATGTAAACGTATAACACTGTATCTCTATTTACACTAGTGGATACAAGATTTTATTTCAAAGTAAATTTTTATAAGTACCTGCGCTGCTTCTTGTGCAAGATCCAGCGACACGTCGATATCCCTTGCATCTCTTGACTGAAGTTCAAGCTTTTCAAACAGACATTCTCTTGCTTGTGCCTGAAAAAAATTAAAATTATAAACCTAATTTCGAAGAATTTGGATTTTATTTCTTACATTAAATAATATCTTTTTGCTTGAGCTAAATCATTCTATGACAATATTCAAGTATTCTTAAATCAAAATGATGTATTTTTAATAAAAAAAAGCAATCATCTAAGAATCATTTCTTTCAAACCAACAAGAATGTTTACTTTATGATTTCGATGAATTACTTAAATTTTAGGCACATGTCCATCAATTCTCATGTGACATTTTGAAAGGTAAATACAAGTACTTTTACACGCATTTACCAATTTACTTTCGAGCTAGATATCCAAGCTATAATCCACTCCGCAAACTTTAAAAGGCGCATTCTCTCTCACATCTCAACCCTCCTCCCCTACATTTTATTTTATTTTAATGCTATCGGAGTGATTGTATTTATTTGTGTATTTGATGTGCGGCTATTGATGCGTGTATGAAAATTTGTGAGTATGAGTGTATTTTTACTATAAACCATGACGTGATAGATATTACCAAAGCGAAATTATACATGTACCTGACAAACACAATTGTGATTATCTAGTAATGTATTTGACCTGATTTTATTCTTATTGAATCCAAATGCGCTTTTATTTTACGAACTTCTATGCTTTTACAAAAACAAATTGATGTGATATTATTATAATACAATGTCGAAACGAAATGAAAATTATTATGACATGTAGTATAACTATCTAAAATTTTTGATGTACATATTCTTTTGTATATTCATGCAAATAAATAAATATCTATCCTAACCATCCATTCGCCCATTCCTTTCCACACACCACTAATCTGCGAACTAACTCCCCTTCCACTCACCAGCATCAACTGCACGAGCATGTCCAGCATGTCCGGGCCCAGGTCCATGCTCGGCGCGTTCGTGAAGTTCTCGTGGATGTATCTAAAGGTCCCGGCCGAGCGGAGAAACGAGTCGACCGCCTGGTCGAGTCCCCTCGCGGTCCTGCGGTCCTGCTTCGCCGCCACCTGGGTGTAGAGGGCGCCCGCGTTGAAGAGGACCGAGGCCTTCTCGAAGGCGACGGTGCGCTGGCAGCTGGGCACGCCCGTCAGCGAGTCGTACCACTCGAAGTAGATGCCGAGGCTGCGCTCCGGCGGGAAGAAGCGACGCTCGATGAAGTACAGCTGGTTGTAGTAGCGCAGGAGGAGGCCGATGCCCGCGGCGTCGCGCGTCGGGGTTCGCGTTGCCTGGGGAGGACATTCCGACGATAAGGGTATCGTTAATTAAGTAGGAGATTTTGCTTTTTAAGGGGTAACACACCACTCTAGTGGTCCGAAAAAATGCCTGATTTGTACGATTTTTTATAAGAGTAGGAAAGAAGGGATCAAATTTATTTTTTGAGGGTAAACTATACATATATTGAGGTACGAAAATATATTTTTTTTTACATTTAAATACAAAATGGTGGCTATACGGCGAATCTCGTGAGAAGCCTTTTTCAAACTGGGAGAACAGATTACTCGTAAACTATTGCATGGATTGGATTGTACTGTAGCTTCACAAATAGATTCTCTAAAGAAGTACGTAGCCGTTTTTTGATTGAATGTAATTTTTGTGATATTAGTTGTGACTATTAGTTACAGTTCATTTGTAATTTTGTATAAAAACTTTATTCACAAAAACTAGATTTATTGTATAAAAAGGTTTATTTAAGTTTTTAATAACATTACGGAGTTTTCTTTTTCCAAATAAAATTTACAGACTTACTATCAATGAATTTTGTTTTTAAATATTGGTATAAAAACACTTTAAATTTTATCAAAATCTGACAACAACTTTGACGTATCGACCATTTTGAACTTTTTGAAAGTACTACAAAGCACTACAATGAATTATTATATACGATATTGATATCGTAAATAATTGCTTAAAAATTATTTTGAAACTGATACATTTTTGCATAAAATATTTAAATACAATTTTTTGATTTTACGATAATCATATTTTTATTAGCAATTATTTACGATATCAATATCGCAAGATTTTAAGATATGGGTTTTCTCAGTGTATGTCATATAAAGAAAAGTGTTTTTAAAACTCCAGAAAAATAATTTCTTTTGATGTAAGAATGTAAATAATTATGCAAAAAATATCGATATCCATATAAAAAAATAGAGCTACTTATTGTTTAGATGATTTATAAGACAGGTTTCTCAACTATTTCTTCAATATTTTGTTATTTTCCATGTTTTTATTATATATATATAATTTACCTGTCTGGTTTCCATGAGCTCAGCGATCGCCTCATCATAATTTTCTCCATCTTCACTGTAATGCTCCAAAATAAAATCCTGTGACAAAAAAAGTACATATTAATTAATTATTCCTAATACAAAAAGTAACTATCAATTCCCATGAGCGCATATCATTTATTTATCACTTCCAATGCGATTGTTGACAAAGTTATACACCACTCAAATTTCAAACGATAAAGCACATGGTTACCACGCATTGTTAGATCAATACCGCTCCCTACACCACAACGTCATTATTCGCTCGTAGCTTCAACGACAGCATAACCTAACTCCAATTTCCCTTCCAATCGACAAACCACCACGCACGATCAATCAAAATCAACGTTTTTGAGAAAATGCCGCGAATAACGATGGAACTCCTGCGTAAGCGCTCGGAGCACAACGAGGGCGAGATCTCGACGCTCGAGGAGCTCTCGCTCCACCAGGAGAACATCGAGCGCATCGAGCTACTGAATCAAGCCTGTCGACATTTGAAGATTCTGCTGTTGCAGTACAACTTGATATCGAGGATCGAGAATTTGCACAAGCTCAAGCAGCTGGAGTATCTCAATTTGGCGCTGAACAACATCGAGGTCATCGAGAATTTGGAGGGACTGGAGAGCCTGAAGAAGCTGGATCTGACGGTCAATTTCGTTGGTGATATCAGGGATGTGAAATGCCTGAGGTAGGTGCGAAGTTTCATTTGTCAATAAGCATGCTGGGTATCTATTATATCCTTACTAAGGAAATTACATATAGGTACTAGCTGCTATTAAAATAGAAGTAGGCAAAATAGACCAAACAGGTACAACTAAATTTTGCTAGTAGAAGATTCTGAAGAAATATATGTATATATCGAATATGACTAAAAAAATTACTATTTGCTCAACTGAATATGAAAAATCACCTATAACTTAACAATTAAAGCTGATAATCATAATAAGTTAAATTTACTTTGATAATAAAATGATGAATTCTTCTTAATTATACCCTATTAGACTGTTTATAATTACTACCTCAAATTGGTTTTGTCATTGTCTTAAAATGAGAACATGATAGTGAATGTAAAAATGAAAAAAATGATACTTTACAATTTTTAATGATTTAACAATAATAATATAAATGTTACCAGTATTGAAAAAAACTACTATATACCTCGTAGGTAGATCTCCGCCAATGTTTGTTCCAATTGTAGCCGCATTTAAAATGAATTTATTACTTTAAACTAGAAGAACGAACTTAAAATCGCCCATAACTTTTTCAATCAACTGAATTTCGACGCCCCGTACGAAGACTAACACAGCTCAGAATTCTCAAAAACAGCTAGTTCTTTTCCAAGACCTCTTATAAAACTAGCACTTTTTAGATCCTCTAATAAATACTAATATTTTCTCAGAACCTTTGAAAAGGTGATAGTTTTTATCTGAGAACCTGAAAACTCCTAGTTTCGCAGCAGGATTTTGATTAAAACTGTTGTTTTTGAGAATTTATAAATTCACTGCACGTGACACTGTAGAAAAAAAAGTTCCTCAAAACTGGTGTACAAAAACCTTGAGCGATTACCAACCAGCCATGAAAACATCGAAACTACAAGCCAAGCACACCTAACCTAACACCTCCCTTTCAGGAACAACGAGCACCTCGAGCAGCTCATCCTCAGTGGCAATCCCTGCTGCGACTACGAGGGCTACCGGGACTACGTGCTCGCCACCCTGCCCCAACTGCAGGAGCTCGACTTGCTGAAGATCGAGCGCTCGGAGCGCATAAAGGCCCTGCAGCGCTACGCCGAGGCCCGGGACGACGTGGTGCGTGGCTATCGGGGGTACGCGCGAACGAGAGAGGCGCAGAAAGTCCGGTACAGAGAGCGAGAGAGGGAAGACGGAGACGGAGCGAGGATCACGGAAATCCGGGACGACGACGAGGAAGGGAAGAACGTGGGTTTCTTTGGAGACGGGATCGCTGATGTTTTGTTAAGGCTATGCTAAAGCCACCTGTCACCGACAAATACGAGGAAGCACTTTTCTTATTTAACTTTCAATTTTTTAGCAAATATCTTTATGAAACGTTATTGTCCTAATCAAATATAACAACTTTTCAGAGAGATACTTTCTCAAAATTGAGAATTCAATGAAATAAGTGGTTCCACGTATTTGACGGTGACAGGGGGTTTAGCATCACCTTAAGGATAGGTGGGACGTATTCTCTGGAATCTCCTGTGAAAATTAGCAATTTTCAGAATTTTGGACAAAAAGCATCATTTTATTAGAGCTGGTCGAAGAAAGGGCTAGTTTTTTATAAAAGAACTCTGAAAACCCTGGTAGAAAATTGAGCATATTAGATGGTCGGTTCACGATCTATTGGGCAGATCCGTTTCCTAATAGTTCGCCAGAAATAAACCAGCATCTGACCAGAAATTCATAGAAAATCTAAATAGCTTACATAACCCTAAAAAATTATTGAAAATGTAAATCCCATTATAGCACTTCTGCGTTAAAACAGCATGCAAATTTTTATTCGATTATTTATTTGATTTTTTTATGTCTTATTTAATTATAAAACTCTAACCTTAAAAAAACTTTTAATGTAATAAGTTTTTAGTTTTTATTTCGAATCTATCCCAAATATATCTTAGCATTCTATTAACAATAAGCTATTAAATCCATGACATAATAATCATTATTAACTTATAAAAATTCGTTAAACGTTATTTTTTATTTATTTATTCATTAACCATAAGTTGGTCAGGTTTCTGACGAGAAAACGTCGACAGGTAGCGGGGTTTCTGGCCAGACTTTTAAGCAGAAATTGGCCATTCCCTATAAAATAGAGTAAAATCTGGCGAACATATGGGGAACGTTTCTACCAGGGAAGACGGATAAAATTATTAATGCTTGTGATTGTGATAATAGCATTTTAGAAATTCATTAGAATGTAATGTAAAATGTGCATTGCTGATACTGATAGTTTTAAGACGTTGTGCCAAATATTTCAATACCGATACTCGTCTACTGATTTGTCACAAAGTTACTGCTTTTCCGATTCTCAACAGTTATAATCGAGTAGTCGTTGTACGTTATCACGTCAGTAATAGTATGTATCCGCAGCAGGTTTATTGCTATGGTTTTTATGCATTTTCTAACGGAAATTATGTATTTTCTAATTGAATATCGGTGTTAGTTGCTGGCGCTCCTTAGAAGCGAGTGCACAGTTATTATTCGTTTTTATTGACCGTAAAATTGGATTTGCATTTGAGTATCATGCATATTTGGATTATTATTGTAAAATTTAACGAACAAAGTTATATTTTCAGATAATCGCGAATTGAATTAAATTTTCATACAGAATTTGAACTTTTCATTGTTGTTTTGAAATGAAATTATAAATGTATCAGTATATAAATCACTAAACACAATAATTCACTTCAAATTTAATATCTCTTCGATAGGAAGACAGTGCCGATGAAGATGCCAAGTTCTGGAGCGCTCCGAGCCATCACACGCCAGAAGATCGGATAGCCATAGCTAAGAAAACCATGGAGAGGCACGAGAAAAAAGAAAGTAAATCTTCCGAAAATGAACAGAAGAAATACGTGCCAAAATTGTTCAGTCCTCAAGGGAAACCCTACAACGTCAATCAACCGAAAGTACCATTTAGGCTTAACGATGAGGATGATCGGGAAAATATTACTTTGGATGTCACTTTGTACAAGTAAATATTTCTACTTAAGATTTATGAGTCCTAATTACATACATTTAAATTTAAAAAGAGTATTTTTTAAATACGGATAAAGTATGTACCAAAAACTATTTAAAAAGCAAGTAACATTCGTAAACAAATATTTTTCAGTAAAATAATGTTCCGAAATAATAAAAAATGCAACGTATATTAGAATACATTAGCAATTTAATCTTTAACGCATTCTTTCCTGAACTATTTTCCGTAAATCGGAATTTCTCTATAAAAAATCCATTGTTAAAAAAATAATCAATCCAAGAAACGTTCTCCTCTTAATAAAGTATACTCTAAGGACACAATAGAGTACAACTGTGCCATATGGCTCCCTAGGAATCGAAGGGCTAGTCGGTCATAGAGAAAACGTGTTCTTTTTCTTGAAGCACCGCAAGATTTCAGTCCAAAATTGTATTCAATATTTAAAACACGAGAGATTACTCCATAAAAAAGACACCTTTAATCCTTCTTCATTTACCTTGTCAAAACACCGGCAATCAACCAATGAATCGGAAGAAAAAGAAATTACCCAAAAAGATAGGCTTTCCAAAATTTGAACAATTTCCTATTTATTTTTTTTTTTAAGTAGAAAGTTCATCGCCTTATCTACGCAACTCTTCCACGTTTCCCTATTTTGTGCCAACCCCATCCATTTCGCGCCCTCCCGCTCAATTTCAGTTACATCTGCTTTTACGTTATTCTCCCATCTGCGTCTAGGTCTACCTAGAGATCGCGTTGCTATCGGTTTTCCTTCCATTCTTGCCACGTGCCCGGCCCATCTTAGTCTCCGTGATTTTATTATTCTGTGTAATATTTGGTGACGCGTACAAATTATGTAGCTCGTCATTGTGCAGTTTCCTCATCTTTCTTTGGCCCGTATATTTTCCGCAGAACCTTATTTTCAAATACCCTAAAGCGATTTTCTTCCGCTTTAGTGAGCGCCCAGGTTTCGCACCCGTACAAGATTACCGGCATTATTATAGTCCTATATATCCTATATGTCCTATATATATATTATTTTGACCATAAAAAACTAAACATTCCAGACACCTCGATACGTCCTACGTCGACGTGGACCTCCAGCCCCTCTACGTCCGGGTGAGCATCAAAGCCAAGGTCCTGCAGCTGGTGCTGCCCTGCGAGATATCGACCGAGCGCAGCGTCGCCCAGCGCAGCGCCACCACGGGCAGCCTCCTGATCACCATGCCCCGCGTCTCCGAGCTCCCGAGCCTCTCGAGGCCCATCGCGCAGCCGAGATCATCGAGGTGCGAGATCAGGATACGCGCGAGGCCCGAGGTGACGAAGCGCGAGTACCTCGAGATCGGCCCGCCCCGGGAGGATTTCGAGGAGTCGCTGAGGATCGTGGGGAAGGAGAGGAAGGAGAGGGAGACAGAGAGGGAGGACTTTGTGGACGATCCGAGCGTGCCGCCCTTGGAGTAGACTAGACCGGAGACTGGAACTTACTTTGAACGGGTCCCGGAAGTCGATGTCCTTGGTTTCCTTCAGGCCCAGTGGGATCAGCGGCATGAACGCGTCGTCGCTGCGAACACAAATGGAGGCTTTTGAGTTTCTTAATTCGTCTGGGATAGATGGACGAAAGGGTATTGTGTGTTGTATTAATTTTAAATAAAATAGGTATTGATTGTATTAGATAGTGTATTTTGTTTATACTGGAGGGAATAATACTTTTGTAATTGAATTTACACAGTGAATACAAAGAAAATACGTGGAAATGTATACTAAATGATATCATAAACATGTGTGTTAAAATGTTCACCGGAAATATGTTTTTATATTCATTTCTTTATTTATTTAAAATCCTAATTTCACTACTTCCTTTTCTTAATTCAGGAGAATCAAACGGAGTGCGAAATAAATTAATATTTTTTCATTGTTATACTAATCAATTTTATTATGGTAGTGGAGATCGGGGCAAAGTGAGCCTAAAAAAGTTTGTGCACAAATATATAAATATATTTCAACTATTTATTCTTCTAAATATATTGAAAAGGTAATATAGACTTTATTTATTTTATTTATTCAATACATATGCGGATAAAAGTTTAAATTACGATAAATTAAATAGTTTTATTAACTTTTTAAACGTAACTTAATCGATTTGTTAACAGACATATAAGTTTAAAGCTTCACAAAATATATTTATCACACATAACCGCAAAGCCAGTTTAAGGTTAATCTTTATTTTTAACATTGTTTATATAAGCTCGCTTTACCGCGGTCAGTTTGCCCCGAATGCATGTGCGACGTAAGAATGTTTTTTAAGAGATTTACGTGTTGTCTTAATGTATTAAAAAACTATCTATTGAAAATGTAGTATACTAAGTATAAATGATAATTTTGCATGTTTAGGTTTTTGGATAAGAAAGTGGTATGTATGTTATTTTAGTACAGAAATTTTTTATCATTTTGAGTGGCGTAAAAATTCATTGTTAATTTTTCATTATATAACCAATTATATGTACCAAGAAGCATTTAAAAATCATTGTTTACTTAGATTATATCATTATATAAGTGAAATTAATATAAATGTTCTATTTATGTCGAAATATAGAGAAAGCTCACTTTACCCCGGTCTCCCTTAAATAATAAATTTAATAAAAGAAAAACAATTTATTTACAAGACAAAAAACCGTAATTTAAAGTCACACGCACAAAGTTCGTTCTGTTTAGCAATATTCTTGAATAACATATGCATTTTCCTGCGCTAAATGAACAAAATACCGTAATAGTCTTCACCGTGTACACAAACCCAATCTTCGCGGTTCTCCCCCGTCATAAAAACCGCTACACAACGCGCGGCAGACGCATCCTCCAAAAACGATTCCGCGCGCAACGGTGCACCTTGCAATGAGACATCCCACATCCAACCATAAACCTCCCCCCCTCCTTTCAATAATAAAAAGGGCACATAATACGTACACATACCCGCGCTCGCGCTCGCGCGATTTTATCGGGCCGTAAATCTCGCCGACCCGATTTCGCGAGTCGCGCGCGCCCTTTTTTTTTCACGGTCGATCGTGTGTACAATACATATACGTATACACATATACGTATATATATACGTATATATACACAGGAGGAGAAGAACCGAAGAAGAGACAGGGAAGAGCGAGTCTCGCGGCGTTTATGCGAGCGGTAAATCGCATTATTACCTTAGGGAATGTCCCGTACCACAACATCCGACTTCTTCCCGTTAGTGTAGGAGAGCGAGCGCGCGCGCGTCTTCTTCGAGAACTCGGGGGACTCGAGCGATATGGCCTCTTGTTGCGACGAGTGTCGCGGGGTTTATGTGCGCCGTGGTATACGACGTTGGCGGAGAGTAGGAGACTTTCGAGGGTGAGATATAGAGTTGACGTTGGAATTGGAATTTTGGCTTGTTCGCGTATTAGTTATGCAGTTTCAGCCGACAGCATAATCTGATGTATCGTACAAATATTTTATTTGTCAACTTTTAGAGTTTTTTGGAAATCGTCAAAATATTGACAGAGATAATAACCAATTAACATTTTTGGAATGTCAGTTTATAGCTACGGCATTCTTTGAATTTCAAAGTTACGTTATTGGAAGAACCTCTAACAATTCATATAAGTTTTACAAATATAGTTTTTAAACAAAAAATGTATTGATCGACAAAACGGCTTATCAATTTTATTCGCAATAGAATCTCATCATGTTAAAAATTGGAGTTTCTTCAAGTCCGTATTCGTTACTGAAAGAGAGGTTATATGATTCTTTGAAACTTTTTTAAAAGAAATTGAAGAAAGTAAACAATGCTTGCAAAAAAAGTGAAAATTCGACAATTAATTAACTTTCTCGAATAATTATTAACTAATTAGTCTTAAAAAATGCACATGCTTTCAGCACTACAGACGCTACTTTTTACAAAGTTTTAGACTACATTTTACACCTTTTGCTTTATACATACATGAAAATTGATTTAGTAAAACTCGATTTTTTTTTTACTTTCATTTATGTGTAATAAGAAGGAGCATTATTATCCAAATTTAAAGTTATACTATAGTTATACAACACCAGCAGCTCGTAACAATAGTATATCTTATTCTACAATATTCTGCAATAAAAAAATGTTCTACCTACTATAAATATAATTTAACAGATTCGATCTCAAATTTCGATCTTAAGTTTATAATCTAACAGATTCGATCTTAAATTCAACTGGTCTATGATTCGATCAGCATAGAGACCGAGAAATGCTAACACGAACCAACAAATCATAAAATTCAATAAACGAACAAACTAAAATGCCTCACTCAGCAAAACTCCAATGCTCAAAAAAAGAAACGCAAAAAATCCATTTCGCTCCCGTTTCCCGAGCATTTCCTTGTCTCCCGTGCGCTCTTAGCTCGGGTATACGCGCCAGCGCGTGGCGGTGGAAATCCGCGCGCAGGCAGAAAAGAATACGCGAGCACCGTTACGTTGGAGCGAGAAGGAGACGCTCACTGCTACACTCCGTTTTCGTTTGTGTCATTCCGCCGCGCGCATTCTTCGATTTTGCAATCACGAGCGCGGATCGCGGATCTCTTTCTCCCTGTGTATGCGAGATCGCGAAGAGGAAGAGAGAAGTGGAAGAGAAACGAGCGTGAAATGTAGTAATTGAGTGGTGGGTTTTTAAGCGAAGGGAGATTTGATGGTTTTCTTGGCAGAGCGTTGGAGGAATTTTAATTAATGTGGTATTTAGATATTTTAGATATATGCATCTTATGAATGATGAATTGTATGTGTATCGAAAAGTATATCTGTTGCGAATAATAAATTTTAAATAAATTATAAAATGATTGCATGATTCAAAAGAAACATTTCCTTTTCTCTTCAAAAAATACGTCTTTTAGTAGAAATATATAGAGGAAGAACAAAGAATAAAAGTGAGTATAAAGTAGGTTTAAATATAAATCAAAATGTATTATTATGTGTTTGCAAAATTAAAATTTTCCGATTCGAATAACAGAACTTTTCATTAGAAAATAAAAAATAGTATTAAAGATAATGTACTACACTTAACCCGTAAGCTGTTTATTACAATAAATCTAAGGTGCGCGCAAGTGTAATTTATATTTTCTAGTAATTGCAATGCTTTAGGAAGGATATTATACGCATTTCCCGCTAAGTTTTCTCTTTGTGCTCACGGCTATTAGCAGTTAAATTATTGTTATAACGATAATCATGCGCGCTGATAAGGATCGGTTTATGATTGAGGAGTTGGGCGGAACTCGAAGTAAAGGGAAGAAGAAACTTGACGAAGGTTAGAGGCGGAACACGTTATTTATCGCGCTGCTGAAGCTAAAAATACTGCAATTTTTATTGCTTGCGGTATTGAATAAATGATATATTATACGAAGTCTTTTAATTCGGACATTCGATATGCAATATAAATCTCAGTAATTAGTATTTAAAACTACTCAGCAAAAGGACTTCTTTTCTTTCGCTTCTATAAGAATTTCTTTTTCTTTTTAATTTTTCTTTCTCTTCTACATGAATTTTAAATATATTTTAAGAAAGGAAGATGCCAATAGCGGCCCCTCGAGGGAATGTATGAGACCAATAGCATCGTTTAAAGCTCGTTTAAAAATGAATTTTACAATGAAAATTAATACCCTTAAGTGCGAGGAAAGCTGAAAAAAATAATATCTATGGATTTGTCCCATTTATTGTAAAATGTCTAACCACACTCGTGAATTTCTACTTATTATTGCGAATTTCCACTGCGTTCTCCTCTGCTTTCCTGCCACTTAAGGGGATCAATTCTTTTTCTAAACTTCATCTTTGGACGAACTCTAAACAAGGGTATATTTATACGTCCCCCTTCAACGGCTTAATTATTATAAATCTATGGGCATCCTCCTTTGTACTAAAAATAAGAACATAATTAACTTATGTTTAAAATACATTTTTACTCAACATAAGAAAAAAACAAATCTATATTTTACATACATTTTTTACAGAAAAGAATTTTTTTACTACGAAATATAGCTATTAAACTAAGAAATGTTTTAACAATTATAATAAAATCAACATGCTCTTAATTACTTGCATTTTATTAGAAAAAAAAATTATTCTTAAACCAAGGAATCCTTTTTATTATTATGTACAGCTTGCAATATTATTACAAAATCAAATCACGAGAAAAGTACTTGCTGCTAAATAAACATTAATTTATCTACATCTTTTGAGACTAGAATCAGAAACATTCACGTACCCAACAGTAAAACTCACCAAATTCACTCTCGCATAATACACAACGGTTTTCCCTTTGCACAACGCTCTCCGCGTGTCTCAATGCCAAATCATAAAAATCCTCCTCCCCGCTGACGGGGGAGAAGAAACCGAGGAGAAAAACAACAGAACTGCAGTGCAAACGCAGTGCAACTTCTCACCGTCGTACAGACCGGTGCAGGTGTACATACGGGTAAATCCGAGCGCGCGCGTCGCACGCGATTTATGAAACGTGGCAAAGCGCGTCGTATGCAAACAACCTGCACTGTGTACTCCTCACCGACAGCGACTTCCGACGTCGCGAGCCGGTGCACGCGCAGCGTGGAAGTGGCGTAAAAGGAGAAGGTTGTAAACAAAGCGGCGTTAATGCATGGGTATGGGTAGACCGTTTTTATGAAGGAAAGGATGCGCGGTTCTGCGGAGTAACAAAAAGAGTTTTTATGACGGATTTTACATTTGCGGATACGTTTAGGTATATTTGTTATTATTCTGATTTGTATAAATATTTTTTTAGATGTTTAGTAAAATTTGTGAAATGAATATTAAGTTGGCTGAGAATATGCCACTGTGCAGACAGAATAGTAAATTTTGTTATATTGCTTCTCTTATTGTTCAATTAAATGAAAATCATAAAAAAATATAAATAATATTTTTAATACCAAAAATCTCCATAAAGTATAGCAGAAATTGTACAGTTTCTTTTTAATTGTTAAAACGTATAAACTTAATTTCTATTAGATTTTAGAAAAATCCAAAGATTTTACCTTTAAAAAGCGTCTCAAAATTCAATCTACTTATTATATTTGGTATG
Source organism: Gastracanthus pulcherrimus (assembly GCA_949152435.1). Taxonomy (NCBI): domain Eukaryota; kingdom Metazoa; phylum Arthropoda; class Insecta; order Hymenoptera; family Pteromalidae; genus Gastracanthus; species Gastracanthus pulcherrimus. The sequence goes on along the minus strand of OX424572.1, from coordinate 217,096,561 downwards.
TTTCCGTATCGATTTAGTTAAATTACAATATCATTTAGGATATGTTTTAATCTAATTTTTGTTGAATACATCAAGAACTCCATGCTCATTTTTTCAAACAATGTATTTTGCTTTAAATTGCGTTTTCCAATGCATCTTACTATTAAATAAATACGCATGAATAAATATGCCGAAAGTTAAGAATGCCGAAAACAAGAATTCCGAAAAAGAAAATGCTGAAAACGAAAAATTGGACAAAAAGGTACTTTTATTAGAATATGTCACTGTATTATAATAATGTGTTAATTGTTTCTAGGTCGTGTTTTTTTTCAATATTCGATATTTTTAGTTTCTACCCGGCATTTTTGCCCGTCGTAACTTCTTTTTGCGGCACTTTTGTTAATCGATTACTTTACCCTATGGCACATACCCTTCGGTACAACAAATTCGGCATCATTATCCGTCTTCAAAATTATCCTTCGGCAAATGTCTCCCCACCCAGCTCGAAAAGCACCCGACTTCCTCCCGCAATCCCACAATCCCGCAACGCTCCTCTTGCTTCCCTCATCCACGAAAAGGCTCTCACACATAACTCTACCCTCGACCAAGACTCCTCTCGTCCTTCCGTTCACTGACCTCCCCCGCACCGCAAGCGAAGCACAGCCTACGCGATATTCGACCCACGCCGGTGTATACAACGTATATACACGTGGCGCCGCTGCCGAGATCCGGCCGTGAGATATGTTGTACATACCTACAGCAGCAGCGGCGGCGGAAGAAAGCGGAAGGACTTTGAACTCCCGCGCGGCCGCGAGCAGCACGAGTTTAGTACAGTGTATAACCTACGAGCTGTCGGATTGGGATGTTGCGTCACGAGCGCGACCTTGGTAAAGCGAGAGATATCGCGAGCTGGTGTTTTGTTTCGGTTTTTACTGCTGGGGGTGTGATGGAGGTATTTTTAGAATGTAGGATTGCATTGGCTCGGAATTGGGTGGGTTCGTTTACTTTTTAGTGGTGATTTTTGTTTTTTTTTATAGGTGTGTGTGCAAAGTGAATTTGAATGACATTTCAGTTTCTAGTCGGCGCGATGAACAATTCAATGTGGAAATTTAAATGGTGTATGTGCCGCGCTAAATTCACGCATTTCACTAAGAATTTAAGCGAGTATCATGGTGAAAATATGCAAATTCACTATAAAGACGTGACTTTCAAAATTGAATTCCTTTGCGAGTTCAAATTACTCAAATCACTATAAGAAAGTGAAATGCCTTTCTATTTTGCTGACTATGAATATGATGAGTACGAGAAGTACATTGTTTAGGTATATTGTGTATTATATATATGTAAATTTGTTCTTTCTTTTGTAGTTGTTTACCTCGTGTCATTTTGGTAGAGCTCAACGGAACTGTTGAGCTCCGCGAGCTGTTCCTTCAGTAGCTGTAGATTCGAATTGACAAAGCTCAGCTCCAAAGCAACCGTTTCCTTGAGCTTGCGATTAGTCGTGGCCCTGGAAACATGCATTGTTCAATGAATCTGTCGATACTGATATGATTGTTAAGGTGGTTGTAGCAACATTTGTTTTTCTTAAAAAACGTCTACAATTTTAACTGTCTTTGTAAGAACATTATAGGATAGCGGCATCGATTCTAGTGATCGACAATTGGATTTAAAACATTTAAAGAAAACTGAAATAACCTAATATAAATATAGAATTGTATATTAAAATTAATGTACTTTATTATTTCCAACTTTTAATTGGAAAATATAAATGTTTGTAACCTTCAAATATAAGAAAAAAAGCATGTTTAGAATATGAAAGGGATATATAAGGTATTCATGATTACATCTTAGGAAGATTAAATATATAACCTGTATTAAAGATGCATTTTCATGTATACAACTCTTTGCAATTTTTTAAAAATTAAAAAAAATGTATAAATCATGAAAACAATAAATATTTGCGAATATAAAAACATAACCACATAGAAAGATGGTGCTTAAGATTGTCCATACTCTCATTCTGCAATTAATGTTTCAATATCAGCATCCTTTCAAGCTTTTCAAATTTTTTTATATTTTTTATGCTATGCAATGTAGTATAGTTTACAATTGAAAGCATAAATAAATTATCCGGTAATTTAGCAGAAAATTAATTTTGAATTGGTTTATAATGCTACAACGACCATACAATGTTAGATACTAACTTGAACAGATTCTCAGCCCCGGCGCGTAATCGCAGCTCCTTGTTAATTTCCTGATTGAGTTTGCTTCTCTTGTTCTGCAACTTTCCTCGGCATGTGGCGACTCTTGGGTCCGAGCCCTATAACAAAAAATACAAGATTTCATTAATTCACTATTCACTAGTATAATACTGTTTTAATAATTTGTAAAAAGTTAATAATAAGGTTTGAATATATTGACCAAAATTGCAATATTATAAATATTCTTCATCATGTATAATTATAACAAAAGTATCATATTTTTAACACTTTATTTTCATGCCACATTAGAATAATTGCATATCAAAATGAACATCTTATATTACAAACAAATGTTTCATAACATAAGATTTAATAAATTAAAGATACATTTTGTCCTATAATAAGAGCACATGAAATGTTCTTTTTTCAAGTAATTATTTCTCTTAATATAAGTAATTTAATTTTATATTTTTGTAAAAACATAACATTAAGTAAACGGTTAAAAATTAATTCGTAACGTTATGTTTTTCATTTGTTAAAATTTGTTTGTTACTTTTAACGTACATTTGTTTGTTAAAGCAATAAACTTCAAATACGTCAAATGAGATTTGTGTGTTACTTCTTCCACTTACAAACAAGTGTTTGTTACTGCAAATTATTCGTGTACAGTATTCTCACAGCGGTCATCGCGATTTCCTATGGAATTCACGATCACGATTCCCGACTTTTGACGTGTGAACGGGTCATACGCAGAGTTCAGATATTTACAGAAAACAGAAAATATTTTGCGGTCGAATACTTGCCGAACTCTGGTAATATGTATAAACGTGTCGGTTATAGTTGGTTGCTCTACAGTTTTTAGAACATTTTAAAGTATCCATCCACATACGGCAACCAACACTTATATATTTTTATATTAGTTATTTTTAAATAAGTGTTCATTGCATAGTGTGAATATTTTTAGGTCAGGGTTATCGATAATGTACACACAAGTAACAAACAATTGTTTGTTAACCAACTACGAATATTTTGTTTGTTAAAGTAACGTACAAGTTGTATGTTACTCTTCCCTGACAAACAATGGATGTTACTTTTTTTAACCGTGTAGTTACGTAGTTACGCAAGATAAAGTGAAATTCATTCTTAAAATAAGAACTTTCCAGTCCTGTTATTTGCGCATGTACTGTCAATACAGATCTATTATAAACTAACTAAAACTCATCTTTCCATTATTTATTTAAAAAACCTACCAAATTTTAAGAAGCAACAAAAACAGCAATACAATCTACTCAATGTTTGTTCCAAACCGAGTCATTTTTAATTTAGCATACACCGCGAACTCCTTCCACGCTGCCAACTTTTCCCACCGAAATTTGCATCAAGGTCAGCGCAAGCCACCTCTCCAAAAAGACAAAAAAAAAGTCCACCCGACAAAGCCAAGAACAAGGATTCTCCAACGACGCTTCGCTTTTCTACGGCACCGCTCGCGGCACGTATCCCAAGCACACAATTCGCAAGATGAAATTCGCTGCGCGCGCAGCGCCGCACCGGCGAGAAAGTTGACACATGTCCGGAGGGACATTGGAAAGTCGCGGCGTCGTTGCCTTTCGAGGTGTGTTGTACGCGTATCGGAACGAAGAAAAAAAAATTCGCGTTTTCGACAAAAGGAAAAAGAGTTCGCCGACCTCGATTCGCCGCTGTCGGGTGCAGGCAGTCGTCAAAGGGTATTAAGTTATTACGCGCGTGGTGCGAGAGTCGCGAGTGTTAAGGCGACTTAATCGCGAGGGAATGAAATGAAATGCGTGGTTTTGAGGTGATAAATGTTGCGCGACGTGCGAGGTTTCGAATTAAGAGATGCGCGTGTATGTGTGTGTGGAATTTTTTTTGTGCGATCTGGATGAGGTGGATTTGAAGGTGAGCTTCATTGGATTGGCAAGGACCTGTCGTTTGGAATCTTAACAGGGGTCTTGTTTCTTTTTTGAGTGATCGATGATTGTAGGGCGTTTTTAATGAGTTTAATTTGACGACTGTTGCGTGCACTTAAGCGCTGGTTCTTTTATAATAAGAAAGTGCATATCGATGCTTGTTCTTTTAAAGAGCAGCAGGTTTCATTGTTTTTTTTATTTTGCAGCTTTTCATACAAGTAGACATTAAGTATAATTACACAGGTAAATTAATAAATAAAGAAAATTTGTTAAATCTATGTAAACGTTTCCTTGAATCGTACTAAGAAAAGATTTATTTTATAATAGTAAATATTTAAATATGTTTAGACTAGTATTCATCAATTCAATAAATATTTACTAAAATTAAGAAATATTTACTTTATTTAAGTAAATCTTTTCTTAGTACGATTCAAAGAAACGTTTACTTAGATTTAACAATTTTTTTTTCAGTGTAAATATAGGTAGTCTTGTGATCTTTGAACAAAAGACAAATAAAGGTCTTTTTTTTACAAAAATTAAATACAATATTTACAATTATTTTTCACGCTCTAAAAAAGTACTACTTCAGCGTGTACATTAAGGACACGACAATAAATTTTTTTTGTAATCATACTTACATACATACATACATACAAAAAAAGTAATTTTAGCTACGCGATTTCTCCCAGTGCACTGTAATATATTTTGAAAGGTAAGTCATTCAGCTAAAAAAGAAGCAGAATACCCAATAAAAACTGCAACAAACAAAACGCTATTCATCACGCTACATAAATTCTAAAATTAATTTCACGTTTCACAAAAGTTCAAGCATTTCTACCACCACTCTCCTTCTCCAAAACTGTAACACCTCGAATGGCCGAATTATACATCGCGTATACCCCACATATCCACAAAACGCTTGACCGAATGGCTTAGTTGTACACTTGCACATTGTTACACATATTTCGCATGCACACATACCCGGTATCCACTCTCGCGAGTGCAGGCACTCTCGCGCACAGCGAAACGCGAAAAATCGCGCAACAGCGCAATACCACACGAGAACCGGTTAATCCTGCCGCATTACGGCGACCCGGCGTCGATTTTAATAAAAAAAAAGAGAAGCAGCAGGCTACCGACAAGCGTCGTGTAGCAATATAATTAGGCCCGCGAGCGGCTTTTAATAAACGTACGTGTGTGTGTGTGAGTTCAGCCGGAAATGCGTGTGATACACTTTCTTATCTGACTCGATCGTGCGGTGGGTCATTTTTTGGTTTTGGTGTGGATAGTTGAGGATTCGAATGATGATAAGTGCGTCGTTTGATTAGTGAAGATGGTTGAATGGGAGGGAGAGATGAGGATGGAAGGGGTTAGAGGAGTGTGGCATTGCGAGGTTGGTCGATGACGGGTGAAGGATGTTTAGAGATGCGGATTGCTGATGTTCGTGGCCTGGTTTCGAGAGACCAGTTTGGTAGGTGTAATTATAAGTGTGAACAGTTGATAAAGAATTTACTATTTTGATATAATATTAAATTAATACTTAGTAAAATCAAGTATTTATTAAAACAACTTGATAATTTTAAAGAGAGAATATTTCAATGTGTACGTAACTTTTCATGCAATTTTCCATGATTAACTTTTGATTCTTAACTTTTTCTGTTTACAGGAAAAGGAAACTTTTTATAATATACGTTACCTAAATTCTCTTACATAGTAATTGACACTAATAAAAATTTAATTGCTCCGATTTTGCTCTAGCAAATCTAATACTTTTTTACTAATAGCTGTAAGTTTTTATTTTTCTCAATCGTAATGCAAACTCTATTTTTAGAATTTTTGCTAGTTGCGAAATGGTGGCACTTTAGGTAGTTGATAAAGATATTTTACTACATATAAATATATAAATATAAAATTTGTCTTGGAATAATTAATAATGATCAATGCAATAAATAGGAATTATTGCGCAATCAAACGTTTTAATAAGATCAATGAGAGAAGTATATTTATATACTATTTACTGTTCTCTTAAAACTATTTATATCACATTGCAATCAAATAGTTCATTTTTCTACAAGAATCTGGTAACATTCAGCATAAAATTGTAATTTACTACATAATTAGTAACTATCTACAATGTTCTTTTCTCAGAGATATTGAAGATAAAATTATATTTTTATATCATTTTATGTACACTTTATTTTTCTAACTAAATAATTTAACGACTATGGCAACAATATTTTTACATCAAACAGCTAAAATCAGAGTTTAATGAAATCATTAAAAACACGTTTCTCACTACGCCCATACTTACTCCATAAATTCGATAAAATGCGAATCGCCCGCGTTACGATACACGCAATTTCTATATGATACGCAAGTTCTCACATATGAAAACGTCACGCCCTACTTCACTTTATTAAGCAAACTCCTTTCGAGCGGCGGGAATTAACGAACGCGCGTCTCGTTAGATTTACGAGAGCGTTCTTACTGTAAAAAAAGTGGGTAATACGCCGTATTATGCGCATCTTAAATCGAATTTTTCCACTGTCTAACTGTTCGCGCGACGCTTCGACGCGTTTCGCTTCGTGTTGGAAATAACTCGCGGCTTATAACTGTTTACGTGCCTTGTTGTGTATCAATAAAGATATTTATGCAGTTTTGATTCAATATACGAGTTATTAGGAGCGTTCAAGCACTTTTACAATTAACTGTTTTACATTTTTATGGCTTCTGCTGTTTATGTTTTGCGGATGCTATATCGCAGCTTTGAATCTGAACAATTTCTTCTTTTGAGTGCAACGTGGACAAAAAATGAGGTTCTAACGGGATTCATATATAATATCTCGTATTTATGCTAAAAATTAATAAAAAGTTGACGATAATTCTGTGCTTGGCTTGAATTGGATTTGAATTAATCTCTAATATTCGGAAAATGAATTGTTGCAGTGTTAAAATAGAGAAGTCGCCTTTGATTGTAATAAAAAATTATGAATTCTAGGAAATTTACTATCATTGCTTTGTTTTTTAAAAGAACTTGAAATACAAAAGAAAGGAGGTGAGGTTTATTACAAACTGTATTTCAAGGTTTACTCGAAAACGAAGCAATGACAGCTAATTTTCTGGTTTTTAAACGGAACGCGGACAAGTCTTATTTTTCTGTATGTAACAACAGTTACTTTTCGAATTATAGCAAAAACCTGATTGTACAAAAACACAGATTTAGTACTGCATATATTTGAGTATTTGAATAGTTTCTTAAAAACGAAGCAAGCAATTTATATTTTTCTATAGCACTTACTTTTTTAATAATATAAATTGTTTATAGAAAGACCAGATATATGTTTAACATCCTTTTAAATCTGCTCAACTTGGCGAATGCCAACCATTAATACATGCAGAAAATTCCTTCTCTCTAGAATCAATACACCATCGCAAAATTGGTGTGAAATTTAACACCAAGTGAGAGTTAAAATTTCTCAGCTTGAGAAACTGATGCTCAATCTCTACATCCAAGCTCCAATCTGACACATATGTTAGCGCCTATTCAAAACCGTGATTATCTGGTTCCAAATAATCGGTTCACTTAAGTAATTATACGTATAAAAGTATTCCGAAATAAAAAGTTGATAAATGATTCATTCAAAGAATATGGGACAGTAAATTGGACTATTATCAATGCTACAAAATTCTCTCCATATATAGGTCGTGTATATTATATCGTGGTACATTTTTTTTAAATTTAACAGTATCTATTAAAGGAATAAAGCTAAAATATCTTATTACCGTATCATAAGATAATTCTTGCATGCAGGTATGTATTGTAGAGGTGATTTAGTGGATCCTATTAATATTTATCGATTTCAGGTTGCAAAGTGTATGTACTTAAATATTAATTATCATACTTATATAATTAAGATTTACGAACAATTTTGAAAATTTTAAGAGTGTTGAAGTTTTTAATAATTATATAAAGTTCATTTGAGTTTGTTATAACGATTAAAGTATACGTTAGTTGAGTTTTTTTTTTATTTGGTCCGGACATATGTTACAATTCCAAAAAAATTCGATTTTTGAATTTAAATATCTTGTATACTCGGTGATTGGTATTATCAACAATATATATTTCCATTTCACGTGATGCCCTTAATTTCCACTTTCGTGCAAGAATTATATTTATAAAAGAAGAAAAAAATACATTCAATCTGCTTCTTCGAAAGGTACTAATCAAACTTGAAGAGTAAAAATACTCCGCTAGATCGGCTAGATACAAAATCATTCTGCAGTTTAACATGCCTCAAACACGCTCTTATAAAAGACCCCACATTTCATCTCCACAACGCCCTCTTGAAAAAAGAAAAAGGATCACACTTACCCAGGCCCGATTCTCACACATCCCCAAGCCTACTCCAAAAGTCCATAACCCCCAGCAATCCCGCAATCATCAAACCACAACCGTTACCGATCGCGCCCAAGCAGTCGTGCTTCCTCGATCTCCTCCTATCATATGCTTTTATGCACTTTGCGCCGGACCCGAGGACTTATTAGAGGCGACGCGCGTGTAGGCTACCGTTGCGAATAAAGTGCACAACCGACGTATATAAGCTTCCGCGAGCTCCCGAGAGCGTTCGATATTCGAGCGGGGTTTAATAATAAAAGGGGATCGCAGCTGCAGGTATAAGTGGAGTGTAAGTGTGGAAGGAAATAGCGGATCGATTGCGATAGAGGTTTAGTGTATAGGTCTGGTGTGTATAATGAGATAAGGTGGGGTGTGTACTTTCTTGGATAGGTGGGTTTTCTTGGAATGGAATGTTATTACAACTACGTTTGGTTGTGAGCATACAAATGTTAAATTAGAAACTGAATATAATCAGTGGGTGAAAAAACAACAAAAACAACAGTGTGACTACGTGCTTTGTAATAAACAAATAAAAAACCTTCGAAGTGTGAATAACACCGTTTGATTTACTGTTCACATGCAGCATAGATACTGCCGTTTATCCTTACTAAGCACAAAAAGAACATTACAGTTAATAACGACAAATTAATAAAGCAATCGTAAAGATCAATAAAAAATAGAAAGCTTCAACTTAAACGTCCTTCTCTTAATCCGGAAACACCACAACCACTACAATTATCCTCCCAATCACCGCTATATCGCACCGAAGTTCCCATCCCAGCCGGACAATAACTTTCGATTCTTCGCCGCCTCATAACGACAATCTAATAACCTTTAATTTTCGTAATAAACGCTCTTTTAACCGCGGTGCGTCTCGACTAGTCGACTCTCGCAGTACATTACGCACTTATTTTCTCTCTCTCTCTCTCTCTCTCTCTCTCTTTCTATATAACAAAAAACGCCGAGCGGTCAACGTCTCGTAATTATTCTCATCCTTTTTTTTTACTACGCGAAACCCGACGCGATTGACTAAGCCCAAGGGTGAAAGTTGGCCGAGCGAACGGTTCGTTGCGCGAAATTGTCGTAGCAGATTGAAAGATTCTTCCTTCCGCGGACAGGCGGAACTTTGTCTTAGGTTTTTTTTGAGGATGAAATTGGATCAAGTTCAATGGACGGGTTTTCTTGAAGGTGTGGACGGTTTTTTAAAAATAAAAAAAAATTAAGATTTAAAAAGAACTCTGATTTATTAAAGCGCGATATGATTGACTAAGTAAAAAATGACAGCTTTTTAAATGCCAAAAATCTGAACACTTACTTATTTACTTATTTAACCCAAAGTTTATAATAAATAAGATTTTAGATTGGTCTTGAATATTTTTCTTTTATAACTATTTTGTATTTCTAACCTCAAAATTAAATATCAGTCAGAATCATATAAATTTCTTAGACTAGTAAGTACCGATTTCTTAACGATTTTTAGAAAAGTAGCTTGTTCATATATCTAAACAATGTTTCATAAACGGTCTAATTTCTACCAGCAAAATCACTAGCTTGTAGAATCCAGAGCTAGTACATATGTAAAATAGTCGAAGTTGACTTTCGCCTTTGTTTGAATAATAGCTTGAATAATGATTATTGATTAATGCGATGGAAATAGAAATTTTTCATTGAATTACCATTTAACTAGAGTAAGAGTGTGTCCTACTTGTGTTTTATTGCTTTAGAAAATATTTCGAAAATAACATTTAATTTTCGCAATTTTCTCCATCGAGAAAAATTATATACGGCAAAAATTACAAATTCTATAGCAAAATATACCGTTTCCATTTGAATATTGGAGACGTACCCGATTTTCTCTTAAAATTACCATTAATGTTACTAGACGAGACACTTGTATAGTCAATTGTATAGAAAATCGAGGAAGTCCTATATTACTTCTCCCCAGGGTAATAAATGGTATATATGTACTTCACATAATACAATATATCGGGCACCTGTCCCCGCATTCCACTCGAAAACTTTAATTCTCTCAATCCTCCACTGCGATTAACCAAAAATTCCAAAACTCTCCAACAAAACTGAATCCCTCATCCCTAAGAAACCCATTCCACTCCATTCCCCAATTACCAACGCACTCCACATATTCGAACCCACCACCAGCACGTCACTCCACAATTCCACACACATCCTTTAAATTCCCCCCTTTCAAACAGCTTTCCATTCCGCGAGTTATTTTAACGAACGACCTTGATCCCCCACCCCGCCACCTGTCCGGTAAAAGTCCACAACACACACGTGCACGCGTACATAATCGCAGATAAGCCACGCGGCTAGGTGCAGCGAGTGCAACTGTGGAAAAGCTGTGCGCGACAAGTGCGCAGCGGCCACGGCTCTCGGGTTTTATCACTCTCGATTTTTCGCGCTCGGTTGTGTGCATAGTATACTCTCGGTTGTACTCTTGGTTGGCAGGAGTGGAGCGGAGAGGTGTACGCGAGTATTAAACGAAGAGTGAAAGGGAAAAATGCGCAAGAGCGTCGCGCTTTATGAGGTACGTGCGTCGACGGGTGTCCGTGCGATCATTATAATGAGAGAAGGATGCATGAGAGATGTGGAGTTTTCTTTTAAGGGGTTGGGGTGGTGGGGTGGTAAAGACTATTTTTAGCAGACTTATTTTCAGTTGAATTTTATTTCTTTTTTGAGTAGTTGAGAACGTGTGGTCTATCTTGGGATCGTAATTGATTCGGCATTCGGAAAACTACTGCATGGTCCGAAAATATATCATGCATTCAGGAAGGGTTAACCGTTTATGCCTCAGTTTTATAGCATTTATATTGCAACCGCTTTTAATTATTTAATATTTCAGCTGTTTGATTCGACTTTTTCTTTGTTTATAAGGTTTAATTTTTGTTTGTACTGCGGGGGGAGACGTTACAAAAAAATCGACTTTATGTATTGTAAAACAACTATTATCAAGCAAAACTTAAATAAACTAGTACTTTTCTTACACAAATATAAGTTTTTGAAGCAGCTTATTATAAGACTTTTTGAAATCAGGTTATTGTGGGTTTGTTAAAAATTATAGATTAAAAATCTCTGCCTACGAAATTAAAAGAAATACGATTCAATTAATAGAAAAATGTATGGCTTTAATGGTTAAAATATAACTATAGAATGCATTTTAGAACTTTCAACATTAAAATAGTAATTAATATTTTTAATGATAATGTTAGTTAATAATCAAGTACATTCAAGAATGTAATAATATACATTTTACAAGATTTAATTCACACAGAAATATTCCGCGATAGCAATGGTAAAGCATCATAGAAACTCTAAGACTATATCCTGGTTAAAAATGATCTGATCGTATCTAGGTATTCTGCAGGATATCAGGTGCATAGGATTGTTATAAGTATGCTCATTACAATGGATGCTGAATTGTAAAGCTAATATCTAGATGCAAGTACGTAATTTTCTACCTCGCTAATCTTCAGATACATGAACAGATAGATAATAAATTCAATGTGTTGAAGGATCTCTGAGGCGCAAAATTAAATATTTTTATCTATTATTTTTACAGTATGAACCTGAATCGATTGTTATACAACTTTGTATCGAATTCCTTACACTATCAGATTGATAATTTTGTAATGTTTGTGTTTGGTAAACGAGTTTATTCAAAACACGTTGTTAATAATAAAAAGGTGATAACCTTATAGTAGTAAAGCTTATAATATATCGATATATAATATATCGTGTATATTATTAATTTATAATCATTTAATTTATCATCTGATTGTTCAACTGGTTTTTCACCTGCCTTGTTACGAGTCTCTAAAAAATTATTATTTCTCAATATAAATCTGTATCTTTTGATTCATTGATATTTCCTCGTATACATTTATTAAAATAATGTTAGACTAAAGTCAACACAAATTTTAGTCTCCACAAAAATACGTAAAATTAAAAGACTGATTAATTTTTTCAAAAAGTCATAGCTGTATAAGCTACAGTTATACCTATTTCACTTTGCTAATAAACAAGTCTTTGTTCCTACTCGCGAATGCATCAAACTACGACCGCTCACCATCATCCTTGCCGAAAGAATCACCCAAACCTTCCGAAAATTCGAGCCACATACCGGACCACCTATTACTAACACAATTCCGCTCACATTCGGACACAGCTGATGCTGAAGCGACGTCACAACCGGACGCGCCGGGGTGACGCAACGCGCGCACCGCGAACAAAAGTGTAATAGGTACGCAGTCGGACGCACCGAATTCTCATGGCTGTGGCGCATCTTTCGCAACGCCGCGTGGCGATGGGCTAAGCGCGCTCCCGCGGCACGCATCGAAATCGGCCGAGCTCTTTGTCTCGGGCGCCGGTTGTGAGGTTAATTGTATTTTCGGTTGGAATACAGCGATTTTTGCGACTTTTTAAATTAAATTGTATTTTTCTTGCGTTGCAAAAGGGATGTAAACTGTGTCGATTGCAATGCCGAATGCCAACACGCGACTCGTGACAATTCGACACTTTTTCAACTTGAATTTTGGATAGTTAATAGACTAAACGAAAATAATTGTTCTTAGATAAGGGTAAGGAACTACAATATAATAATGACATTTATGAGCAAACGTAGCACTTTGAGTTGTTATAATCTTGTTCTGAGAATACGATATTTGATAATTTAAATAAACGATTAAATAAATAGAAGGTTTAATTAAGAGCACATCTTTCTATTCAAGTAATTGTTTTAATAATATAGAAAGAGATATATTTACTTATCTCGAGTAAATTTTTTTAATAGCGATTTATTCTGAGTGTAATATTAGATTTCGACTTATAATTATGTAGAATAAATAAGAAAATTTCATACGATTTCGGAAAATTATATTTTATGATAAGTTTGTTTTCTTTGAGTACGTGTGGAAAGATATTATCATAAGGCATGAAAATTGTGCGACTTTCTAAGTTTCTAATGCAATTTAACGTGGAAATAGAGTTACACCGTGTTTATATGATTTTAAATGGTGTGATTTATGTCACTTATACTTTAATGACACTTTTCCAAACAATGATGCAGCATAATTGTAACTTAGCTATCCTCGTATACACTTTCATGAAGTGCAAGTATATTTTTTATTATAAATTCTTTATAGTCTATAAACAACTCAATTTATAAATATTAAAACTCATATTTGAAAGTACTTTTTTTTCTCTCTAAAATTGTACACACGTTGGCTTTATTATACTGCGAAAGTTAAATCAATAATATATTGAACGATTTCATATAAACTTTGTATATTTAATTTCTTACTTCAATAAAAGTTTTTATTTAGTTTACTTTCATCAACATAAGAACCTATTGACTACTGCAAAATGAAAGCCCTACTCACAGCAATTAAATCCGTATTACTAACCAGAAAGTTAATTTATGCTACATTTAATACGTCTAAAGTATTTAATTAAATTGCTAAAAATAAGTTATGTACATATATATATGAGATTAATAAGAAAAAAATCTGAAACAAGTACCAATAAATGGTTACAAACTAACTATAACCTTACTATATGTACTAACAAATGCGTAGAAATCGAACAAAAAGTTACAACATAAAAAGATAGTGAAACTATATTTTGGCCAGAAAATGTATAGCAATCTGTTGACGAATGAATAAACCACGATACTACATAAATCACTAGAGATAACTACACATATTTATTTTAAAAACCATGCAAATAAACTATCATAAAAATAAAACTGAAATTTAATTCAAGAAATTTTAACATTCAACGTGCTCTTTTAATTCCATTCAAATAAATCGTCCCATTGCTATAAAAAATTGCACCATTTTTCAATCATCGTTGATAACGAATCAGTCGCCTTCTCCTCCAAACCCGAAAGAAATGTCCACCAGTACTATTTTCTTAACACAGCAATCTCCCTCCCCAAGATACCAGAGACCACCTTGAAACTAACCGCAACTAAAATGAATCCCTCTCGTAAATAACCAACACCTCTCCTCCTCCTCGCAAAAGTCTCCCCAAACGACTTAATCTCTCCTTTCTCTTACACTCCCTCTCTACTCAGCCTTACCCCGACGATGCGTCTCCTGGCATGTCCGGCCGTCGCCTCGGCGTTCGCCTCTTTCACCTCCTTCGACTCCTCCGCAATGTTGTCCTTCGGCTCCTCGACTCTCCTCTCCTCGTCTCTCGAGCTGGCGCTGTTGTTACTGCCACCGCTGCTGGCACTGCTGGCACTGCTGGCACTGCTGGTGTTCGAGGATGTGGATGTGGATGCGGAGGTCGGCTGAGCCGCATGGCTCTTGGGCAGCGGCGACGACTGGTGATGCACCCACTTCAGCATGCTGGCCGATTCTTGGCCGGCTGCATCGCGCGCCGATCGCTGATGTCACTTGTTTCCCTTTTCTTCTTCACCGGTGTTGTTTTTTTAGTAGTAGTGCAGGTTTTGTTTAGTTTTTTCGTTTGGCTCGCAACTGGACGGCAGATGTTAGACTTCGGCTTTGAGCATCTGTTGAAGTTGCAGGATTGAAAGACGTGGTACCACGCTGGGTTTGTGGTTTTTCTTTGAAGTGCTTGGATGGGTTTTGGATAGATTGTACGTGCTTTTTTGAAGAGAACTTCCGTAGTGGTGTAGACACGAGTGTAGCGTGTACGGGAAGATATGAATACGAAGACACGTTGTATTTTAGCTTACTGTTATTTTAAGTTACTGCTGCTAGTAGAAAGTTTCTTAATTTCATTATTTCGGATGATACACAGGTGTTTTTAAAAAAATGTGGTAAAAGACTAAAATTGTTTAAAGTTGAATAATGTATTCATTTGAAAATATTCTGTTACTTCCAGATGAATTACGTGTAACGTGAACATTCTCATTTTCGTGGCATGTTGAATTACATACATCATGTAGCAGAAAAGTATTTAAAGTATTAAAATTTGTTAATAGAAGATATTGTTAGTTATCATAACTAATATTCAGTTTTCATAGTTCGTTAATTAAAGAAGAATCATGCTTAATAAACAAACTTTCGATACTTCAAAATATTATCTAATGAACAAATTATATTACTTTATAAAAATTTTGTCATATTTTATATTCTTAACATCATCGATACTCACAAGATATAAATTCTTTCAAGCGATAAAAAGTCTTAAATCTCCCAAATCATAAAAACCAAAGCATTCGCCAAAATAATTGTAAAATTCAAAACAATCAGGCAAAACACACAGCAGGCATACCTGATCGCGATTGTGCGCTTAGCCGCGATGCCTCGCGAGAAATCGCGCACACGTACATATATACATCGTGCGCGCGTCGCGATAAGCGCGTCGTGATAAAGTGCGCGCGAAATTCAATGGCAATATCCGCGATAAGCCGTTCGTTCGCTCGCTCGCGTTTGTTAGTCAATCTCGCTCGGTTGTAAAGGTATAAAAAGATAGCCTCGTTTTAATTGATCGGGGTACTTCTCATTTCCGCAGTTGTCCGAGAGAAAGAAACGGATGTATATCGGCGCTGAGGTTTTACAGTCTTATTATCGATGATTTGATACTCAGTTTTTTTTTAATAATTGGGTATTGCGATGGTAGGGAATGGTTTTACTTTTATTGGGAGGTAATCGGTGTAGGTAGAAAAAGTGCGCTGGAGGAGGTGAGGTATTACGGTTTATAGTTTCCTTTTTTCTGGAGTATAGCGTGTTTATTATTATGAAATTGATGTAGGAGTGATGCAATCGAGGTTTTATGTCTGATTGAAGACTTGTAATCGATGCAATTAAAAGGAAGCGAGAAGTTAACAATGGATTCGGTTTCATACATGTATATTTTTTTTCTAAAGGTGTTTTGTCCTTATATGGTTGGATTATCGATTTATAAAGTGTCTTTATTAGATAGGATTTTCTCGTGTTCAGTTCAATATTAGAAAAAGTCTTGGAACGTAGTATAATGCAAGGTCAACAATAAATTATTTGATTGTTTCTTTCAGTGCTAAAATATAGCTTGAAATAACAATAAAACAACAAATTGCAAACTTTTGAAAATTATGCATATTAAATAATCATATAACTTTTCTATAAATCATCATATACAAATTTGATAGTCATCATTGGACTGTTCATAACCATAGCGGATTAGTTAAGTTACAAATAGTTACAACCGTTCTTAATCATTTCAACATTCATGACTTATCAAATAGTAATTTAAGTAATTTAAATTGCGTAATCAATTAATTGCGCCGTAAATTATCAGTCACCGTAATTAAATCAATCAAATTTATCATGCAATGAATGTCGTAAATTTAGAAGTAATCACTAATCTGTTAAATATTTTCACAATAGAGTTGTACAACTTATGGTTCCGAACAGCCCAATTATCAATATTATCAACGATATATTCCAAGTTTTCCAAAATTTGTTCACAACTAGAATTCAATCCACAGCGCTAACATACACCATCGCCAAACCAGAAACCCACTTCTTCCTCTCATTCCCCCAAACAAAAGCCCACCTCCCATTACCCAAATCCATATATACATTCCATCCGTGTCCCGTACAAAGCGCTCGCTTACTCATTGTCCAGCCATGAGCACCGGCCAACCAACCATCAACTCCACAAAAAGCATCTCTAAATAATACTAGCAAAACACGGCGCACTTCCGCGTCGCGCGGCAGCTTCCCATCGATTAGAATCGAGATATCCAAGCGGACACGTGCCGCGTGCTATACCTGTATTATCGGCCCAACGCGATCGTCCACAACCGTGAGTTAGGATCGAGAGCGTCCTCCGCGTGTGCAGAAAGCGTCGCGCGCGGGCCCGGGCCATTACGAACGCGGACAATTAACGCGCTGTGGTGTCTGTGGACTGTACAGGCTGGGATGTACAGTCGAACCTTGGGATAGCGTTTGTGCTTAGGGATAATGAGCTCGAATGGTAATGGAGATAGGTGAGCTGTTGACTGTAATAAAAATTGAAGTTTGATAGTCACAAAGAAAATGTATTATCCGTAATGATAAGAATATGTGATAACTGTAATGACGCGATTGATGTACGACAGATATAATATTGGGCAATGTATGTAAGTTAATGACGAGCAATGACGAGCTGTGATATGATTGACTATACTAATGATCTCTGTAAATATGTATAAATATTGAATGTAGTTTTATTGCTTTTGTCTTGCACAGAATAAACATCTAATCTAATGAATTGGATGCGCAAGTTAAATGTTCTGACTGTAGAAAAGTAGGTTATATTTGTCGTTTCTTCGTAATAGTAATGAATTGAAAAGTTATAGATGCTCAAAGTTTCTAAATTTTCAACATACGTAGATGATATTACGGTGTCAGGTGACGTTAAGATGTGATTTTATCGTGAAGTTACGCTCATTTTCAAACTACTGCATGCACGTACTTTCAATTTTGTTTAATTGAAAAAAGGAGGAAAACAATACAGCCAAATTATTTCTCCCATAATCCAAATAAGATTTTGAAGAACAAAATCGTGCAACACCCTGATTGTGAGTATCTTATGTATAATATTGGATTATTTTCCAGAAATATCAGTTGACGTGCAAAAAACAGTAATGAAAGAGAAAACCATTGTAGAAAATTTAGCGAAACTATTATAGGTTTCCTGGGAACGAATCTGGTGATAAATCGGGTAAAAATCAGCTGGTAAATCACCTAATAAAATCACTTGCTTACCACCTAATTTATAACCTAAAAAATGTTCAATAAATACTGCAAGTATCATCCAAATTCTATATATATGGTTATCATATAGGGCGTAAGAGTTACGTATTGATAAAAGAAAATTATCTGAAATGAATTTTTGCAACGATATTTTCATGGGCTAAATCAGGTGAATTCATTATATGACTAATATGACGTAAATGATTTATTGTAAAAATTGATGTATTACATTGATTAATCACAAATCAGGTGATCATTTTACGTTAAAATCAATAAATTATGTCAAACCATCACGCCATTTATCACCTAAATTACAACTTGATTTATTCCAGTGGTATCAAATAACTACCGGACGACGAAACGCATCGTACAGTGTTCGAGCTTCGACTGTACACTTCACCTTCCCATGTACCCATCGCGACTAAATGCCCTGGTGCAGCTTTTTTCGCACGCTATATGTACCGAGCCGCGAGAGTGCGTATAATGACGGCGCGGCTAGGCGATGTATACCGTTAAAGCCAAGCTCGGAGATTGAGTCGTTGGCGCGGGAGCCGCTGCTTGTTCGACAAAGCGATCGATTACCACTTGAGAGGGGAATCAGAGGAGGAAGGAGATACGATGTGGGAATTTCGGTGCATGGGACAGTGCGATGGGTTGATGGTGCATTGTGCGATGGACTCGCGGGAGTTAACGATGTTCTGGGTGTTGATTTGCGTGAGGCTTTGCAAGGTCTTGGATGGTAGTGATGAATGGTGTCTGCAGTCCCGGTAGTAGGATCTAGTAGGTTACCTTGTTGGTTTGTATTTTAATTCAAGTGTAGGTTACTTTAGTGAAATGTGGCACCTCTTTTATTTATCACGACATTGGTACTGAAAATTCTTCAGAAGATCAAATTAAAGAATTTTTTTCGTGATTTTTTACACCTGGTTTGTCTAGTTTAAGTTTATTCTTTGGGAAATATGCTAGCATTAATATTTGCAATGTCGTCAACAATAGAATATATGGCACCTTACTTCACGAAAATAACTCATACTCTTATATTCCTAAGATACGACCTATTTTACTCTAAATGCGAGTTATTTTAGAATAGATATTTGTGAGATAGAAGTGTGAATGTTAGAAATAAGTTTATGATACTGGTAAAGATCTCTGAGAGTATCATCGAAATCTGCGGCCTAAAAGATGGTAGTAGACATTGTCAGAGAATACTTAATGTTGTTGCAGAAAAATCTACGACTTTAGTATCTTTGGTGTTAAAGTGATTTTCGTGAAGCAAAGAAGAGCTAAATGTGTGGTTGACTTAAATTGAAATCAAATTTGAATAATAAAATGTTGTCATAATCTTGGAGAACAAGGTATAATTCTTGGTAAATTCAACAAAGACAAATTGTCCAGCCACCGAAACTTCAACTAAATCTTATCCAGAATAAAACACCACTACTCTTTGGTGCATTAAATCCACGATTCACTCACTATCCAAAGAAATATTCAATACACGACTTAACACCGCCATCAACCACTCAACATTAAAAACCCACATCATAAGAATGCACAAAGCACACACAGCTACGATCAATCACGTAATAGCTTCCCGTCCCAATACAAACCGATCTTCCACACACATACTCACACACATACATCTTCAAAGAAGAACCGCGCTCATGAAGAAACTACCGCTGCCTCACCAAGCATCACCCGTTGCCTTTGTCTCTCTCATCCTCTACTCTCTCTCTCTCTCTCTCCGCTTCCCTTAACGGTAGCGCGAATCCCCCATTCATCACTCTTTCTCCCCGCGACCGCGTTATTATTGTTTATTACGTGCAGTGTCACTCGCGAGTCGAAATAAAAGTGTGTATACACGGGCACCGCGACTCACCGCCGTTAATTACCACCTTGTGCTTGCATACCGGGGAGAGAGAGAGAGAGCGGATTATATACGGATGTTGTGGCGTGTGCGCGCGCGTGGTATCGGATTCGCCCGCGGGCGCAATGAGAAAATCATGCGAGTGCGAGACGATGCAGAGGTTGGTGCTGGTGGTGTACTGTTATGAGTGGCTGCGTGAGTTCGGGATAGGATATCGGTTTCAATTGCGCTGAATTGTTTATTGAACGAAGAGGTTTGCGCATCGTGTATAGGGCTGTTTTACACAGCAGAAGATAGTTTCTTGGTTGATTGCTGAATCTTGAAAATATTTTTTGTTTTTATTTAGTAAGTAATGAAAACTAAGAATTTCACTTATAGGAAATCGGTTAGTATGTTACTTAGTTTAAGAAACGTCTTTATTTGGAATACAACATTTATATAAAGAATGAGCATGAGTTTACTCACATAACCACGTGCTCTCTTGAGATTATGTTTTCATAGAAAAACTAGAAAAAAGTCCTTTAAATTTATAACATCTTATTTGAAGAACAATTTGTTGTCGCGAATCCTCCTTTTTGCTGTTTAAGTTTGCGGGATAAAAGAATATGACACAATCATTGTCATTGTATAAGTGTGAAAAATAGAAGATCTAATACGATTGATTCATTTATTCTTGTACTCTATTGTTTCACATAAAAGTTGTTGTTAATTTGAATGGAAAAAAGGATGTTTACAAGTAATACTAAATACAGTCTTCCAAGAATACATCGTGTTTGATAAGCGTGACGGGTCGTACAAAAGAAAAAGGCATCGCGTTTTATTATTAGAATCGACACAATAAAAGTCCCGGCGACATTCGCGCCAGCACTTTCGCCAGTCGCCGTTTCTTTTTATTTGCGGAATTCAACGATTTCACGATTGTTGCATAAGACTTGCTCAACGCTAATGAGTTTTCGATTCATTAATTTTGCAAATACAGACTTTTATCGGTATTGGCTAATTTAGGGTTGTTTTAGTGCTGCAGAACCAGAGAATAAACGAGCCGTTTTACTGCTACAGATACATGAAGTAAATCTACTTGGAAATAAAGAAGATCGTTACAAAATTTAAGATACTTTATAATACCTCTAAAGGACTACGAATTATACCTTATTATTATAATCAGATTAGATTATTTATTTAACGGTGATGAAATAGAAAGAAAGATTGGTAAGAAAAGAGTATATTATTTATGAAACGCTTATACGCTAGAATTTCTGCAAAAATCGGTAAGAAATATCTAGTTGCCACTGTAAACATACTTCACCTATCCAAAACGACCACATTTCCACCAAGCAATCAAAAGACATATATCCCACGCAATGCGTCGAATCACCATTCAACTCACTCCTTATCCACACCAAAAAGGTCACCAACGATCCCCTCCCCCTCTACACGGAGAGAAAACGTTAGTAACGATTACTAAACTAGGGTACGAATTCGGAGACGAAGAGTAAAATGGGTTGACAGTACTACATAGGTTAGGACTCAGTACTAACCTGTATAGGAATGAATAATATTTCGCGTAACCTCCAATCCTTCCGATTTTCATGCTTTTATATAAAAAAATGCATATACACATAGACTTCATGATAACTATTTAAATGCTAAGTCATTTAAATAATAAGCCAAATATTAAATAATTATTCATTATTATTCAATTATCAAAGGAGGATTGATTACTATACTATATTAGGATTCAGTCCGAATAGGTTTCATCGGTTCCGATGTATCCACCTTGCACGGTACTCAGTCCTAACCCCATTTAGTAGCAACTAGAATATTTTTCTCTCTGTGTACAAAAGTCACAAAATAAAGCCATTACAACGACTCCAGATCTCAATCGCCCCGGCAATTCCTCAAATCGAATCCTCGCATCTAAGCATCTCCTTCTCTCCTGCACCGTCATATAATTCATCCCTCGCGATTTACCGAAGCATAAAAAGTCAGGATGGAAGGCGGATGTGCCGCATCGCCCGGGGGGAAGCTGATTCACGGCCGAGGCGGTCGCTCGTTCCTCTAATCTTCTGAGGCTGCGCGCCGCGCGCTAGCTCTATGGCTTTTAATCGCGACGTGTAATCGCGTGCAGCGAGTGCCGGCGAGTGCTTGGCTCGCGCGCTGTGTCTTTGCCGCAGTTGGAAAGCGCGAGGTGGAGCTGGTTCGTTTGGATTAGGTTGGGAAGTTGGAATGGTAGTCGACATTTTATGTAGGTGGTGAATTAGCGGTTTGTTTGGATTGACGATGTGGTTTTAGCTTTGGGGAATGATTATTTGGCCACGCGAGTGAGCTCGATCTTGATTCTGGATTTATACCAATGGGCTTTGGTACGGGAGGTGTAGCTTGTTATTGTGAAAATTTACGCTGTAATACCTAAATGTTGATAGATGTAGCTATGCGGTTAAAATTCCGCGAGTGTTTCTTATATTAATTGATTTATTGCATTGAATAGCAATTTCATAACTTTCGAACCAATCAACCTTTTGAAATTATTACTCCTCAAACTAAAGCCCACGATGTCTACTGTTGTGCCCATGCATAAAACAATCAACAGATAAAATAGTTCCAGAGTTATGACCATGGCTAGAGTGATCAATTTTTGTAGATACACAATGCATTTTTAAAATAACGAGCAATATCTCCATTACCAAGGACTACAGGCGAAAATCCTGAAATACAGAAAAGAAATTTGTATAATTGGCCGCATTATAATTGCAGCTGTAGAAGCTACAGCAATTTGCAATTCCAACTTGCAATTGTTGCTATTGCTTTAACCAATGGTTGATGTGACAGTTACAATTAAAGAATACCAGTAATCTTGTAGCCGTCACACATTTTATATCTTTTCCGTGTTTGCTTAGCAAGAAAAACGACACACTCAAAGCATGTAAACTTTGATCCTTATTAGTCACAATTTCAACAATTTAACTTCATAAATTAAGCTAATGCAGTTGCAACTTTCGAAACGAAATTAATTTATCTATATAAAATAACGTTGCTTTCGCATACATAAAACAAATTATACCAAGCAAATTAATCGCATTCGAAGAAATAAAACCCATACATCCATATAAAAACCTTCATAATTAACCATATTTTCCAGTGATCTACATCACCAAAACAGAAACCCATCACAATGAATTTCTCATCTAAATTTAATAAACGCTCATCTAACACGCACCTAATTCTCCACAAAACAAAGCTCCGCAGAATCCCATTAACCCTCCCTCTCTATAAAAACACCTCTATATACTCTTTCGACGTACAACCACATCTCGGCGCGTTTTTTTCTCTCTCTCCACGCTTGCGCGCATGCTCGCCACTGGACCGATTGCCCGCCGCGGCGCGCTTCCGCTC
This sequence comes from Gastracanthus pulcherrimus, assembly GCA_949152435.1. Classification (NCBI taxonomy): domain Eukaryota; kingdom Metazoa; phylum Arthropoda; class Insecta; order Hymenoptera; family Pteromalidae; genus Gastracanthus; species Gastracanthus pulcherrimus. The sequence continues at coordinate 217,073,093 of OX424572.1, read as the reverse complement.
CCCTGTACCGCGCGCGCATTTTTCCGCATACCTCGGATCTACGAGATTCCTCAACCGCGCTCGTGCTAATGGAATTCGATGATGAGTGATTCTACGTACGATGCTTTTTGTCGCGAGAGTTATTCTGCTCGTTTATGGGTGATTCAGAGCATGCGGGACAAGTATGGGCGTTTTGCAAGCTGGATATATGGAATTGTTTCGTTGCGTTTATTGGTATGCGAAGAGTTTTTGTCGTTGGGGAATCACCGTGGAATGATTTTTGTAATTGGAAAATTAGGTTTATGGGGGGTTTGAGTAACCTTAGTGATTAGTAGGCGTATTGTATGTGTGTTTCCTTTTGTGTAGGTATGTTGAAGTGTTTATGGTTATATGATGGAAGCAAACGAAATTAGTAATAGTAACGCGTATTTTTCATTTTTATCGCGATGTTTGCGTGATCTTCCGAGGTTGCGAATAGCGTAGTGGTGACACACTTCCAGTGGACGGCACACGTAATGCATATTAACTTTAATATTATACAATATAAATATGAAATACACGTAAGCGTACATACATATACGTGAATTTAAATAAAGTATTTTAGAACTTTACATCCTTCAGTACCGTTCGCTAAGGTACAATATTCTAAGCAATCACGCATGGCCAATTAAGCACATCTCATTCACTAGAGAAGTAGTTCTATATCCTCGACGTTATTTATATCCTCAAAAATGAGAAAAAAAGACACAAAGCGTCAAAACACTCTGAGCGCATTAAAATGACCCAAATAGCTCGTATAAATTGAAGCAAAACTAACAGCAAGAAACTTGTTATTGATCTTCGGCTCTCCGCGCAATCGCAAAACTGTCACAGCTGTCCATAGTTCCTCGCCCGATACGATCTCAATTGGAGACTCCCCGATGGATTTACCGGTTTTCACGCCAGAATAAAACCCAATGCACCAATCATTTCCAGTCGATAACCCAAATAACGTGCGTACTAATTACCGAAAGCAAGCCCCAAAGACACCGATTTTTCTCCTACTTCCAAACTATTAATCGCCACACTTTTTTCCGTCGAGGCTTATAGAGATAACTCTAAAAAGGAGGTATATATGCAGCCTCTGGAAAACCAACATCATCAACGCTCTCTAGTCTCCGATCGAATGACTAATTCATGGGTGTATTCCAGTATAGAGAGATAACGCGCTTTGCTCGCGGGAAATTCGTGCGTGATGCAAGTATCATAAGTGGAACGCGCCTTCGTTCTTTTTTTTCTTTCCCATCTTCTCATCCTCGTTCTTTCGAGGCGAGCACCGCACGCGATAAGTGCTGCGGCAGCGTTACATTGTACACTGGCGTGCAAGTGCGCGAGGGTATAATAGGAACGAATACAGAAGATGTGCACTACACCTCGAGGCTCGTAACGGACGATTCGCGCGTGCGAGTCAGTTGATGCTACTCTGAAGCGCTTCAGGTCTTTTTTCTTTCTTTTTCTAAAGTTGGATGTAGCGTGATGGATGCAAGGAAGAGACTGTTATGGTTATGTTTGAAAATGGGAAAATATGGATTGGTGCTACGCATATTTGGTTCAGGATAGGAAAAAGTGGCTTTTGGAGTACACGTTCGTAAAGTTGCTAAATAATTTTCTTTTGCAAATGGATATAATAAAATTGTAACGATTGTTTTATTTTGAAAATCGGTCTTGGTTTCATTGTAGATGCCTTTCTAAAGTTTTATACGTAAATTCAGCTCTTTATTGAAGAACTAAAATAAAAGTAGAAAAGACTTTATGAATACAAATGTAGGCAAGGAAATACGCTTAATAACTATCCTACCTTAGCGATCTCTAATTGTACAAAAGAGCTTGCGCCATTTTGTCAGCATAATAAGTAAACGTAATTTGATTGGTCGTTAGAATTTAAGCATGAAATGTAAATTAATTATGAGCAGTGTATTATGAACCGAAACAAATGGCGCTCGAAACGTGTACTCCAAGTATACTATGATAAAAATAGATTAGTTTTCAAGCTAGCTTAACTTCAGACAAATTCATTCAAAATTGATAATCAACTTTATTACTCAAAAACCTTTCCAACAAAACCCCGCAAAACCTACCGATCCTTAACAAGAACAACAACCCATGCGAGTCCAGCATCGCTCGCATCCCTCAGACCATCACCGACCGCAGAATCATCACCGTATGCATACACCCAGACTCTAGACCTATACAGCCGTCCAATTTGCGGGCAGATTACGGGTGAAGCAGAGCATCGCGCTGCAAACGTCACGCATCGCGGTTTCCCTCCATTCCCTTTCTAGTCTCTCTTCCAACTCGCGGATCGCCGTTTGATATGTATCGGGCACGCTTTACCGTATACACATGCACACTGCTGAAGAATAACGAGGAATCATAATTAATCGGCGCGCGGACTCGATCATCATCCTCAGCATCCTTCTCGCGATGCAAGAGCCCGTTATACATACTGCAGTCCGCGGTCTGCCCCCGCTGGCTCTCCAGAAAGGAGGAAATATCATATTTTCCTTTTTCTTTGTGTACGAATGCATTACTCGCGTTTGAGTGTGTGTGGATAAATGGATCAGTGTGGTTGTTGTGCGAAGAACGAGGTGTTTGTTGCTGCTGAGCTTCACGCCGGATTATTCTTGCTTGCTCGCAGCACGTGTTATTAGGTGCATGCAACCTGCGTGCGTGTGTGTGTGTGTGTATGCGTGCAGCGTATGGTGCGCTTGAGGATGTAATTGATTTGGTGGAAGTGGTGTGGATGCGCGGTGTTGATAGATTGCGATGTCGCGGTTTAAGGTTGCAAAAGTTATGGTTTTCCCGACTGAGATAAATAATAATTCATCGTACAAAGTACTTTTTCCATTTTTGGATCAGTGGACGATGAAGCGATGGAAAATAGTTGATCCTCTAGCCACCAACCGATTTTATAAAAGAAAATACGCCTAATGCTTAAGTATTAATTCTCAATTTCATAGTAACTACAAATAATACAAGTAGAAAAAATTCTAAATATATGTATAAAAATTCTATTTAAAAAATATATCCTACATGATACACTGACAGATAGAGGATTAACTGAGTAATAGGAGCCAAATTATAGTTAAATTAAATGAATGGTAAAAACGTTTAATTGTTTCTTGTGACTACAAATAATGAACCAAAATTTATCAATATTGCAACCACCAAAAAGAATGAAACTTCTACTTTTGATCCAATTCAACATTAACATGGCACATAAATAATATTATTATTTAATTAATTAAGTATTCTCCATTAATTCAATAAGCCACAAAATCAAAAAGCATTTTGCACGATTGATTATTCAGTTTAAACTGATAAACTAACTTTTGATATAGATTGCATAGCGAATTCAACCTTAATTAAATCTGTTCTGTGAGGTTGCTTGGACAGGTTGCTTGGAAACGTGTTTTGATTCAGGTGTATCGGGTAGCGGATACGCTACGCAAGTTTGATTTTTGAACTATTTGGTTGGAAATATCTGGGTTAGATGTATATTGAGATGTTTTTGCAAGGATGCAAGTGAAATATTTTACGTTACGCATCGAAGACTTTGGTGAATTTGTTACATATTGATTTACTTGATGTACTCTAACAAGTGTTACATAGATGCTAACTATTAAGCGGCTATGAAAATTTATATATAAAAAGCAAGCTAATAGAGAAATAATTTTCTCACACCTCTCACATTCGCTGTTTTAACATGCTGAAATAGTGTCTGATAACAAAATTTAAAACTTAAAATATGAACGATCACTGTTTTTCAGATGTATTGACCAAACGTAACCTCAAAATGGCATTTAAAACCTCAAAGTAAAAGTTTTCTAATTTTTTTTAAAGATATCTATAACCTACATCCAAGAAATCTAAAGCAGTCTTTTATTTTACATACAAGAATCAACCTAGGTATCAACAAATTCTACTTTTTATTAATCTCTATTACGTTCTTACCCAATCACACAATAATGACCAGACCATTCTAAAATTTCAGCGACACTTATCGAGTAGCGCGGAATCAGTCGTTCGCAGAACCACAAGACCAGAAAAGAAAAGCAAACCAGAGCAGTGCATCGGCGATCGAGTTTTTCCTCGCCGCAAGCTCTCTCGAAATGGCCGTACAGCCACTCGCTTACGCGACAAATAAGTCGCTCCGCGTCTCTGGACTGGACTCTCTTGTACACACCATTGTTACGCGACAACGCGGACAACCAGTTCCAGTTCCTAGCGACTGCGTAATGCGTAAGACGTAAGACCGTAAACTCGTTGTTCCTTCTCACGTGCTTTTTCGGCGGTGTTAGCGTGTGCGTCAGCTGCGCTTCCGGTCAGTGAGGTAATAAAGGGCCGAGGTACTCGGGGAACTGCATAGGATTATTGTGATGAGGTTTTTCTTTTTCTAGGAGGAGAAGGTCTTTCTTATTTTCTGCCTTGATCTAGGAATTACGTTGATTTGAGGATTTCTGTTGTGCTGCATTTTGGGTAGAGGGTGTTTTCTTTTATCAGGGATCTCTTTGTTTGCTTTGGAAGGATTTTCTGTAGTGGCTGGATTCATTATGTTAACAATTTGGATTTCTGTGGAAACAATTAAGATGGATTTTCAGCTATGGATTTCTGCCTGGCCTGAAGTAGCTTTCAGATAAATTCTGCTGGATTATCGAGCAATGTCTAGGTAGAATTTAGGTCCTTTATTTAACTGAATTTCTTAAGAATCGTTTTTAACCGAAAATTATGACCTGTACGTGTTTATTACCCAGAGTGTAATACTTATAAGAGAAACCTGCACCTTTGGTAAAAAATAAAATTTTTAGAAAATCTAGTTGGAAAGACTATCTGATGTCAAATCTATCTTGAATCCAGTTCAAGCAACAGATATTTCAGATATATATTACCCATACATCTTCTATTAATATTCATAAAATATGCGTACATGACGCCTAAGTACAAACACTTAAACCTTAAACCCCCGATTAATAAGACTCTATACTCCACCACCAACTCCCTGCAAACAAATCCCTACTCTCGCCACCTACACGTCCACACTTAAAAAACCGCCCTGCACAACAACTACAACCAGCATTAAAAACCCCCTTCCCCAGCGTATCGAATTACAAGCTCGCCTTGCATCTCTGTACCCGCGCACTCATCAATCAAGCCGATAATCCTCCTACGGTCCCAGCAACCCCTCGCCTACATCTTCGCAACACACGTACGTATGGGCACATCCTTGTGTGGTACGCTCTCAGCGAACGATAAACGCGTGGATCGACGACGATGGGAACGACGAGGACGACGATCATCGAGTACGAGCGTAACGACGCGAGCGATAGGCGGAAATCGCTTTTTAATCGCCTATGGTACAGCTCTCTATCTCTGTGTGTGTGTCGCTATCGATGCGGTTGCTCGACAAGAGGCTTGCGATCGTGGATTATATACAGGGTCGATGGGAAAAATTGGTCGTTTGAGAGGAACGATTTCGAGGCTGGATTATTCGATTATCGAGGTAGTTTGCGAAGGGGATAGGAGGAGGCGAACGAATGGGTTTAATAGAAAATTTTCGCAGAATGATAAGGAAACGATGTTTGTAGATAACGAGAGAAGGTATGTTATGATCGGTTAGGGAAGTTTCATTGGGTTTGAAGGTTGTTAAGAACGATAAGTATACAAAATACAATGGAGCTTAAACGATTTTTGACTCGCGCGCACGCGATATAAAATGAGAAATTGTTAAACCGGTTTGAGATGGCGTGCTGCTGCGGCCGAGTGCGGTTGTCAGTGATTTTTGTTCGAACTCGTGAAAAAGTGGTTGTATTTACATGGTATAATACGAAATAGTTGGATTGTAAAAAGTTTAGTAAAATTTACTGCCAATTAAATTTAACTTGATGACGAGTGTTTTTCCAAAGATCATTTCTTTGAAATTTATTTTTCATAATTAAAACAAAATAGTTCTAGATGTTTTACAAAGTTTGTTTACAAATTAGTTGATCTTAGTTTGTACGAAGAAAGGTATTTGAATATTTTTAATTAGCGAGTAGTGCTCGATCGATAAAACGACGAGGGTTTTTGTAGAAATTCATTAAGGAAAGCAGTAAAAATGATGCAGCCAAGTGCATGCATTTTACTGCCAGAAAATAACTGTATCGTCCAATTAAGATTGAAGGTATGCCTTCAAAGAGCCCGAGACTGATATTTTAATTTGAATTTTTATTATCACATTCATAAAAGCATTTAACGGAAGGTAAACACTAAAAGTTGTCAAGTATTAAAATTCTTACATGTTTGTTTTCAGATCTAATTCAAAGATTGACACTATGAAATAAAACTTCTTTATGATAAATAACTGTTTTTGACGAAAAATTCTTCTTATACATTAAGGAAACATTCTTTGTTTTTACAAATATTAAAAAAGTTCAATTTTTCATGTAAAAATATAATTGCATAAATATTAAAACTTTAAATTTCTCTAAAGCTGTATAATTAATTATATTTAATATCGAAAGAGCTTCTTTAAACCATCCTTCAGAGATATTTATAAATGTGTATAACATACAGAATTCAAAGAAACCATCCATCCAACAGTGACTATAGCACATTTAACCACATATAACATTCTATATACTAAACTTGTAACTAATATCTCAAAAAATTAAAAAAAATTTCAAAACATATTAAAATTTTATACCACGTATTTAATATACAAAAATACCAGCACCCCACATTCAGCCTAAGAAAATGATCATCCAAACCCATCAATTTGAATCTTCGACTATCGTACACCCAATCACTCTCCACACCTCCGTACAAGTGGCAAGAAAAAACAAATCATAGAACATCAGTCAAGTTCCCACAAGCCAACACACAATAACCACCTCTTCAAAAAAGAAAAACTCCCTCTCTCTCTAAAAGATTAAACACCTGCATTAAAGAGCCCATTACCCCGCCTCCCTCGTTCAACAATACACCGCGCGTTGCGCAATGCCTCCCTCGTTCTCTCCCGTATGCACCAAGAAAATTTCGCGCAGCTTCCCACTGAGAGAGAAAAGAGAAGAGAAGCCGGTTCCGCGCGTGCGACAACGCGACGCGCAAATTGCAGGTTATTACCGGCGGACATCAGCGACGGTGGCGGCCTCGCTGCAATTAAAGCCGCGCTCTGTCCGCTGTGCTTGTTAATAGAAAATCTTTTGCGGTGTGTGAGTGTGTGTGTGGAGGTATGCGAGGGCATGTGCGCCGGACTAATGACTGTTATCGCGGATTTCCGAATCAATTTGCGATGAATCGACGCTTCCGCGCGGACGGCCGAGCGATTGTGGAATATTGTAGTGGTGAGTGGCGTGTCGATGAAGACACGTGGAGGGAATTTTCACCCTTTTATAGTTGTGAGTTCTTCATTCGAGGGATTTAGCGCTGAGGTTTACGTGTGTTGGTAGTGTACGGCTTTGTGCCGTAACTTTGGCGAAGGCTTTGGTTTGATAAGTCGATGAAGATAATTTTTGCGGTTTCAGACAAATATCATGTTTTTTATGCTAAATTCTTGTACTTCGATAACAAATAATGTATTTTAAATAAGGTCATTTTTTAGTTGAAAACTATAACCTTTTATGAGAAATTAAATTTAATATAAGTATAATGAGTGGAAAATTAATTGTAAATTTTTAATCAATTAATAATAATAAATTATTTCGTGATTGTAGTAAAGTAAGCCAAATCGATTACCTAACTCAACATATTGCTTTTTATATTATATATGTATTATATATATATATATATATATATATATATATATATATATATATATATATATATATATATATATATATATATATATATATATATATATATATATATATATATATATATATATATTCAAAGTTTAACCTTGAGTATTAAGTTTCGCATTTTTTCCTAATGTGCAAAAACAAAAGCTGCTAATAATGAGCGTCGAACAGTATTACGAACGAGGAACAAGGTCGATTGTCATTTTTTTTCTGTTTCCTTTGTTAAAGTATTTTCTTCTTACGATACTTTAATATATGAATTTAGAACGATAAAATGTTGTTAAATAGGACACAGACTATTTGTTTTTGTATAGATTCACAAAAAATTGAATTAAATAAAATGTTAATTTATTCGAGTGATAAAATCTCCTTCGGTGTAATAAAGATATTTAGTGATATTTATAGCTTCTATAAAATGTTCATTGGCGCGAAGGAAATTTCTCTCAATGCTTAGCGACGACTTTATCCCCGAAGTAAATAAGAATCTTAACGTTCCTTTTCTAATCACTAGCCATTCACGATGATACTGCGTTTTAAATCACGTCTTAACTATCGGCTATATTTACAGGTGTTTGATTCGTTTAAAAACACAAGTCTCACGATTATCACTTTACCTTCGTGTAAATCTAATTATATATAATATAATATATTATATTTTCAAATGTCAAGTTCCTGTTGGTGACAACTCGATAATACTAAATTTTATGCCTACCATCACTACTGTGTAAAGTAAAATAATACTACTAAGAATTGAGCATCTGAATTAATTTTTCACCCACAGAGCAATGGTTTATTGCTTTTCTTTTTTATAAGTTATTTAAAGATGGATTCAGGTTTAGAAAAAGTGGGTTCTCGAGTAAACGATCAGAAAGTTGCTAAATAATTTCTTATATGAAAATCGATATAATGAAATCATAAAAGATCATTTAATTTTTAAAATCGGTCTCAATTTCGTTTTGAAAAAAATTTGTATATAAAAATAGCATTGTGCATTTAACTAAATAGCAAATAACTAAAATAAACGGTTTTATAAACGCGAAATTAGTCATAAAAAGACGTTGAATAAATAGAAAAAAATGATTCCTGGAACCAATAATAATTATCTTAAATAATTTGAATTGGAGGTAAATTATTGTGAACAGGATCCTTTTCTATAAGTTTGAAAGGAATTACTTTTATTCAAGAAGAATCTTCCCCTTCCAAAATTCAACAAAGAATCAATTCGAGAAGACTTTACTTGAATTAAAAGCATCCTCCACACTTTAAACAAAAACAACGCAGCTATATTTTGCTCAAAACCCGTATACACCTCACAAGATGTTTCCCGAATCATTCCGCTATCCATCCAAGCAGCGCAATAAACCTTCAACTTGAAAAATCTCCCTTGATATACCATAACCCTCGATCTTCCAAAATCTTCTTCTTTAACTCCTCCAAACTGCACATTCCATCTCACCGCAATAAAACACTTCGTATCCTCTACACCGATAAAAACTCGATTGACAACAGTTAGTAAAACACTCTAATAAAACTCAATCTATTCAGGGTTATCAATTTTCAAGTAAAGTTTACTATTTCATAGTTCTACGTTGAATAAAAGCCACTGTTTATTACAGCAACTTCAAAATGTCAAAACAAAATATACTTTTAAGCAAATGTAACTCTTCATCTCCACAAACAGTCCTTTATTTCAGTACACGTCACTCTAACGTTCTCAGTCGCAGTTCCTCGAAACACTCAATTCCACCGTTTCTCAAGACGAGAAACTCCAGCAACCGACATCACACTCCCAAAGCCAACGTCACTCTCCTCAACCGAAAATTTACAACTAAAAGAAAAAACGCACCAACTTCCGTCCCCGAGTCTCCCACAAAGGATATATATATATTCACACGACAAGCAAAACACAGAGAGGCTAGCAGACAGAGAAAGAGAGCGACCGGCTGGCTCGTTCGCGCGGCGTAAACTGACCGGCATCGCGCCGCGGCGTGGTCAGAGCCTCGGTGCGCGCGGCGGTTCGGTCCGTCGTCGTCTCGCTCCTGTGACCGCGCGCGCGGCTATACGGCCGGTGAAAGGAAGTGGAGAAAGAGACGGATGGAGAGAGAGAGAGAGAGAGAAGGAAACGCACCAGCGAACGTTGGATAGAGAGGAGAGGGGGATAAAAGCGTGCGCGAGAAAAGAAATGGGAGATATATCGTTGCTGCAGGTTGGAATATCGCGTTGTGTGTATCCGTTTTTTATTGCGCTGGAAAATATGCTAGGCTTTGGTGAAAAAATCAAGTGCAATGGGACAAGTGTTTAGTGAGATTAGCTGAATTGGAAATGGATGGGATTTATTGGAGTGAGTTGTATGTACAGCTTAGCCTGGTGATCTATCGTTGTCAGGGAATTGAGAAATATTGAATAATTATTAATCCTTAGCTACCGTCGTGGTGGCTGACAAACACCACTTGATATAAAAACAATTATAAGTTTATAAATATTATGTTTTAGAGCTTCTTATATTGATGTGAATTCGAAAAATTTTCTAATGTTCATTATTTAAATTTTGGTATAGTTAATTAGATTAATAAATATATACGATTTTGTTAACAAAAACTAGAAAATTTATTTGCTGAAGTAGTGGGACGCGATGTTTCGAGTTGACCCAATACTGGGGCAGGAAATTGGCACCAATACTGGGACAGTTATTAAGTAGCTTTATTCGTTACCATTCTGCAAACAAATAAAAAAATTAATTTTCTCAATTTATTTGATAATACTAATCGATTCACATACTTTTGTACTTCGGTAAGAATCGGCAAATTAAAAATCACAAAACCCCACTTTTTGAGGTTATAGGATTACACCCCACCAAGCAAGAGTTATAGATTATCAAAATTCACTTTTTTCGAAATTCACTCGAGTTGACATTATTGATTGTTATTTAATATCTTGTTTAGTAAGCTCTAAAGAAGTTTTCAATAACTGAATCTAGTTATAATTTGTATATTTTTAGTGTCCCACTACTGCTCCCTCGTAAAAATATGGGACCAAAACTTGGACACCTAATTGTAAAAACATTATTTTGATACTGATAGAGTAAAATATTTATTTTCAATGCAAAACTCAATCCTCGCTATTCAGTCAAATCTGCTCGATTCGGTAGCGTAATTCGTTACTCTCGTATCCTGCTCAAAACATATTTTTAGTAAAAGCGTTGGATATAATTTCTGCCGTAGATTAGGAATAATTCATATTCATTTGAATAGTTGATACCCTAAAGAATAGATAAATATGTTACTATAACGATTTATGGCTGTATTTTTTATGAAAACAGTAATTTGTCATCCGTGTCCCACTATAGGTCCCAATTTTTTATTTGTCCAGGTACTGGTGCTTTTACCTTATCTATTTATTTTTGACACCCAAATGATTTGTTTTTCCACTACCGGGGGCGCTGAAGTCTACGTGCACCCAGCCTATTGTTTACGTGCTTATTAACACGACCGACAATGATTATACATAACCTCATCAAACGATTACTTTTTTCAAGATTAATGTCCAATTTTCGATCAACTAATTATTTAAATTTGTTCATATATGTAAACTCTTAATTATAACATTTTTTATGTAAAAAATATCACATAGAATATAATAGTTTATAAAATATCATTTGGTGTCTGTCAGCCACACGACGGTAGTTACGTGATTAAAAGTTCACGACGGTAACTAAAAGTTAAGAGTGTGACTTGTAGATGTTGTATATGTGTTGTAGAAGAAAAACGTATTAGTAATTGAATAATTAGTATGATAACATTTTTAGGTATACGTTTTTTGTTGATGCAAATCTAGACATTTTTCATAAAATAATTGATTACTTAGTAGCTGTGGAGCTGAAATTCATGTATTAGGGGCTAAATAATTTCGAAATAAATAACTGGTTATTTTGAACAAGCTCGCTTCGGTAATAAATATTAATATTTTTTTAATTAATAATGTCTTTTACTAGTAAAAAAGCCCTGGTAGAAATAAGAAAGATAAAATTAGTTAGAAAACTAGAAACTAGGTACTTAAAATGGAAAAAATTATTAACATTTTAAAAGTTTAAAAAATAATAAAGATTTGTCCGGTTTTAATAGTATTGAAGCATTCAAAATTATAATAAGTTTGCATAGGAACTGTCAATAATATTGAAAATTTTAATATGCTAGTACTAGTGATTTCTTAGTTTATAATAATAGGCTTCTTTTTTTTTGCATAACCAAGTATGTTGTTATTAAATGCATAGGAAATAGCTTGGAATATGCACTCCAAGAAATGTTTGAAAATCATCAAAAAAAGCGTTTTATCAATATTCAATAAATGACCAAGAATACAAGCTTATTTCTAGTTTGCACGATCGTCAATAAATGGCAAATAAATGAACTCGGTTTCTACAAGGGAGAATTACTTGCTAAGATATTTTCATTAAAAATGTTCAGAAACCACCTAGGATAACCTATTTATTTATACATAGAATACTGACAGTTTTAAGGATCATTTGCTTATCAGGACAAAGATATTTTAAATATTTTAATCTATATTACAGCTAAAAATTGTAAGCAAAGTGATAGAATAATTACAAATATATCTACTGTTGTTATTCAACCAAAACAAGTTTATCTAGAATAAGTAACGTAACCTCGAACGTAACCCCTTCTAAACAAGCAACTATTTCTCTATCGGTTCCGGATGTGATGAAATTACACAAAGTAGATAAAATTACTAAAAATATTTAATTATTTGTAAAAATTAGTTTACAAAATTATTTGTGGCAACTTAGTATATTCTAAATCGAACAAAACTAATTTTGTAACGATATTTCATTTGAATTAGTAATGAACTAACAAAGCAGTTCGTAAATGTAACTAAAGCATAATGACACCCAGTACACAATTTACGTATATAAAAGTCGTTATAAACTACACATTGTTAGAACAATAAAACTTTTCTAACTTGATTTATAATATTATCAATCACGTGTTGTGATACTTATACACAAAATGAAAGTATTTTATTTACTTAAAATGTTATAGCAGCTATAATAATTAAAGTAACTAATACATTTGTTTTTTCAAAATGAAACATGCATGCTATCCATTCGTACACATAATAAACACATATTTGCGAGGACACACTGTACCAAAAAATATTTTAGCCACGTGATACTAAACCTGATTTTAATTTATTCTCATACCTGTACTTTTATTGTCTGTAAATTGTTGTCAGTTTTGTTCAAATAAAAAGAAAATCTATTTACTTATATACATTTATGTATATAAATATATAAACATTGCAAAAATCTTTGTAAGTCACAATTTCTTCTACAATAATCTCTATCAGATAGTAAATTTTACTATTTAAAAATTATTAGTTTTGATAAATTAACGTGCTTCTGCATTGCTAACAAGGACAGTATCGTAGTTGATTCAAAACTTTACACTTCGATAAAACAAAAAATATCGAATTCACGTAGATATAATTTGTCTTAGATTAATCACAATGCTAATCTGTAACTATTAACGTGTGTTTAGAAATTACGACAATGCACCTACCCAGTTGTACCCTACTCTCCCCTATATAAGCAATACTAATATAGGTTTTTATCTGTATCTGAGATTCCGGGGCTCGTTCAGGAGTCTGTGAGATCAAGCTGCGGATTTGGGCTTTATTCTTAGTTACCAGAAGATAGTTCCCAAAGCTTACGTTAATCGAACATTTTTAAGCCCGTGCTCCTCGCAGCAATATCACTCATTACAATATTATCCACAATTAGTACAAAAAAATAGAGAAGATCCCTATATATAACTAACTCTCTAAACAAAAAGTCCATCAGAGCGCGAGAAAGAAAGAGAGAATCTAATTCATACCGCACGCATCTAGAACACCACGCACATACAGTGTGTATTATACCTCTTTTTTAAAAACCTGTAACTTTGGAAGCAAATGAAAGGAAAATGTATACTCTTTTTTCTACATTAACTTATGACAAATGGATTCACGGATGGTGTAAACAAAATTTTAAAACTAGATAAAAAATGTACATTGATTTAAACGGGTCTAAAAATTGAAAGTGTTTCTATAGTTACGAAACAATGATAACTTCTTCAATGTTGACGTGAAAGAAATATTCTAGTAATGTTTTAAAGAGAATACATTTTCCATTCATTTGCTTTTTGTAAAATTATCCTCGGATTTTTACTTCCAAAGTTACAGGTCTTTCAAAAAGAAGGCATAATACACACGGTTAAACGTGAAAATTTCCGTTGTTTCTATAGCTACAAAACGCACTGTATAAGAAAGCTCACGGCAATTCGCAATCGGCGCGCGGCCGGCAATTGCCGGCCTTTATCTACTGCGCCGGGCCGCGCGCGCGGGATTCCGGTTCGATCGAGCGCGGATATACGCACAGCAGGTGTCTCTTGCTGCCGCTGCTGTGCGCCCCAGTACGGGATACAACGTGTAAGAGATAAAGGGTTATATCTAGGTGCAGGCTGCGAGAGATTCGCGAGGTTTTAGAGGAAGGAATGTTGCGGAGAAGGACTTGGGAGGCCGAGGTCCGGTAAGAGGAAGCCGTATCTACTGGCCTTGTCTAATCACATTTTTGCTAATTACACAAATAGTAGTTTGTTAGTTGAAAAACTAAGAGTCGTCCCCAATTCTTATTAAAATAAGGAATACTTTGAGACCTAAAAGAGTACCTAATTTTATTTCCTTTCCGAGAATAGTTGGAATCGAAAAACCTAACCTTAATTTTCGCATTTTTAAGTATTCTCGGAACGGAAAGAATGTTAAGTATTTTTTTAGGTCTCAAAATATTCCTTATTTTACGAAGAATTGGGGACGACTCTTAGTTTTTCAATTAACAAACTACTATTTGAATAAATAGCAAAAGGCCCCCTCTTAAGGACGTACCTACATTGGATAATTGAATTTCTTTCAAATCTCTTGAAATTTTATTATATGTCAATTTACGTGTGTTTCATGCGTGATTGAAATTGCGACCCACTTGCCGTATCAAACATCGAGACATCTATTTTGAATTTTTAACATGGGAGCTACTTTGAGCTCTCACAAAACGGACTTTTTTCTTTATTTCAAGTCAAGTTTTAGTATGTAATGTAAAAGAAGCATAGAAGTAACGCATACAAATCTGGACATAGCAAGCGGTACTTCTTTTTATAGATATTGCTATGTAAAGTTGTGCTCTAATGTTATTAGTATTATATCTATATCGTAGTACAGTATATGCAAAGTTAATGCCGTATATTTGGTTTTTGGTGCTTTCTCATAGCTTTCATATTCTTTACGAATGTTGTAATGCTTTATATTATACACTGAAGGGTTTTCATTATAAATATTTCCATTTAATGATGATTTTTTCAAAAATTATTTGAGATTAGGAGATGAAAATTGGGATTGAGGTACTACAGGATTGCCGAGAGCGTGGAAATGCGAGTAAATCCTCGAGTAAATATAAATAGAGGGAATTTTGAGTTTCGAATAAAAGTGATCATATAGAACGCGGGAAACGTTAGAGATGCTGACTTCACGGAAATATTATCCTGCATCATGATAAAAATAATTGTTACATCGTCATAATTTTTACCGCGTACCATATGATAGTTTTACCCTGAACCAGGGTAATTCTTTCCGTGAAGTTAGAATTTCCCAAGTCAATTATGTTTTTCCTGGTATTTGTTTATCAAAATTAAATTCTCTGTGTTGAAATGCTTTTTATTGGACTTTTTAAATCAGTTGATAAAAATGTTCATTAATAAAATACACAATGCACTGCTTTCTTTCTGTTTACAAACACAGAAAAGTAAAGTTTTTCTTTTATTTACACGTCACCAAACATTTCACCAGTTAAAGTAGAAGAACACCATCCTCAGTAAAAAACAATCCTCAAAAGTACAACGCAAATTGCCAGTACAAATCCGTCGGTAAGAAAACGTGAAATCTCAGGCGACAGTTATGCAGCACGACGCGAGTGCACGCGTTCTCATGCAGACCGTTAAAATTGACAGTCGCGTTTTTCGAAAAAGGCTGACTTACGGTCGAAAGTCGAAACCTCGGCGAAGCGCGAAGAGCCGCAGTGCGGCTCTCGAGAAAGTAACCATACACTGCGCGTAAGCTTGCACATGTACCGTCGCGAGCATCGGTTTATTACCCGAGAGAAAGAGCGGAGAAAGAGAGGACGAGGAGATTATTAAGGTAGTTTTTCGGCGAACAGACGAATTTCGCCGTTAAAGCGTGGGGAATTGCGTGTTTAACATTTTTTATTTTATAAATGAAGAGGAACTGCAAGCTTCAAGTTCTGAATTTACGATTTTAAAAGTATAATATATGAAAAAATAAATTGTCATAATTATTTTCTAAAACAATGTTATAAAAGTTATTTTATATTATTTTTATTTTCTATTTTATTAATTATTAACAGCCAGTTTCCATTTGTGTCCTTTTTCTATTTGTTCCTTGATTTTTGTCAGTGAAAAACCTGTTTTTATATCAAAATTCATGATTAATAACTAGGGTAATATCGAATTTCGCGCTTAATAAAAATATAAAAGGCACTTACTTCATTATATCAAGAATGTTAGAGTAAGTATACTTTTGAAAGTAAATGCAAGAATGAAGAAACTTTAATTTATAAGCAATCTAAAATACCCATTCCGAAACTATAAATGTCCGCAGATATTTAAAATTCAAGTAACCGTCATCTCCTCGCTCTTATCAAACAACCAGATCTCATCTACTCTTTAAACACTCAACTCCGTCCTGTCACCACACTTCTAGAAAGCAGCTCTCCTCCCAAAAACCTACACAAACTTCGATTCCACCTCGCACGCTCTCCCAGCAATCAAATATGCTAATGCACTTTCTCATCCCGCTTGCGGCTAAAAAATTCACTAATCGACTCTCCAAAAGAGCAAAAATTTGCCTATACCCCTCTCCCGAATCTCCAAATTCCTCCACAGCTCGAAAACTCGGTGGACTCGGTGAAGCTTAGCTGCTGCTCTCGTGTGTATGTGTAACGGGACCGCGGGACTTGGTTTCGCACGGAGGCTATGATGTACGGCCGAGCGCGACGCGGGAAGTACCTCGGCGCGTTTATGTAGCTTGCGCGCGCCTGCACCTGTGCGCGGAGAGACGTTTTATTACGAGAGTAGCCGGTTAGCTGCCGACCCCGCGAGACCTTGATACTCCTTACTTTGGTTGGCTGTGTGCTTTTGTTTGTTTGTGGTTTGGTGATGGTGGTGGTGGTGGGATTTGGATTGGAGGTTGGGAATGTGGAGGGGAGGGGGAAGTATGCAAAGGAATCTGATTTGATATTTTGAGGCAGATCTTTCTTTGGTTTTCATGCGAATATGAAACATTGATAAGCCCCGTAGTGTTAAATATGGGTTTATGTAAATGGATACGCAACAAGAAATACTATTTACTTCCTTGGCAACATCGATATTTTTTTTAATGAAAAGATAAAATTTATTTTTTGAGAAAAGTTTTAAAAATTAGAAAACAAATTTATATTTTATGCATTATGTGAAGCTAGCATTATTAGATTACTATATAAACTTAATTGATAAACTCGTTAATCGTGGAAAGCAATGCATACTGTAACTGAAGTTTGAAAATTGAAAAAGCTACTAGCAAACGCTCAAATATATTAATGCTTTTAAACTTTTAACTAATTAGTTTTTAAAAATAGGAGATTCGTTTTTTACATAGCCTTTAATCTATTAGTCATTTGTTTTGTTTTAAAATTATTATTATTTATGAGGCTGTAAAAATTTACATATGTTACCTTATAACAGAACACTAAATTCTGTAGGGTTTAATGAAAGTACTAACATGTCGTTCATGTTTTCAGAATTTCATTTTTTAATAATTTATTTTTTCAAATTAACGTAACTTTACATCACGCATTTAATTAAATTTTATAGTTACATTGTATATTGTTATCTTAGTACACTTATAATGCAATATAATTAGTAAATTATAAGGTAAAAATTACATTATTTAATTAGGGAAACATAACTGTTTAACAACTGATAAATAAAAAGCAGCATTTATTTTTATGTGAACAACTAGATGAAAACTCCCATGTTTACCTGTATTTAAAACTATATATTTACAGTTAGTTATTTACAGGAAAAAGTATGTGTGGTATTTAGACATCATTAAACTGATTTATGCAAAATCTGTAGCGATTGAATGCAAGAGAAATGTATTTAATGAGGAGATAATCTATACATTTTATTACATATCATTTGAAATCATTAATAAATTGTAATAAAATGAAATGGATTAAAATAATAAATAAAAATTATAAAAATGAAATAACGAATGTTTCATGAAAACCACCTATCATTATTAAGACGTACGATTGCATTTTCTAAAAATAGTGATGTCAAATTTATGTTCACATTAATAGCATTAATAAGATGCTAATTAATACCCCCCAAAAAATTTACAAAAACATCATTGTTTTCGTTTCATAGAAATAGCTCATAATTGTTTTGCCATATTAACAGATACAAATGCAATGCACTCTCAAAGTAAACAAAAGCAGCTCGTTTTCCCCATATATAAATCCCCACTTACCTGCATTCATCTACATCACAAAGCAATAACAAACTCGAAATTAATACCTAAAACCCAATAAAAGAAAAATACAAAAATCCCTAATCCCTATCAGCAATACACAACTAATCCAACAAAGCAAAGTATGCAAAAAACCCCCCACACATTTGCACCTCCGCGACTCGCCGTGAACTCCGCTACACCCGCACAATCCATCTCCATCTCCAGCAGCGGGGAATTATTAATCCCCGCATCCTTCATTCTCATTACACCGCAATAAAAGATCCCATCTCGGTGATAAACCCGCACCGCGGCGCCGCGAACACATAACGCACACACTGTGCATCGCTCTCGCGAGCGCGATCACGTAATGTACCCTGGCCTTGGCGCACATATTACCGCTGATGCAGGAGGGAGGCAGCACCACCTTGCGAAAGCCGTGTGTGTGTGTATAATGGAAGACGTGCGCTGCGTGCCGCGTAGAAATCGGCGACCCAGCTCAAAAGATTCTATTGGGAATCGGGTACTTTTTGATACAAATTCCCGGTTAAAACCGATTCATTTTATGTTAAATATTTATTGTGATATATCCTGGTGAAAAAGGTTATTTTTGCAAAATTTTATGTGTCCTCCAGATATCATTGGTTGCTCTTATATGAACCACTCTTTTATTATTTTTAACTTATTTTTAATAATTAATAGCACTTTTTACAATATATGTTGAAAGTTAAACCCATTAAGGGGAGGTCGGAGCCAATTACAGATTTCTGCATTGAATTTTACATTATTCTAATTTAATTGTTCATAAAAGTTAAAAGCTTTAGTTGCCCGGTGTTCTTAATCTACTAAGGAACACCGGACAACTGAGATAATTGAAAAAAATTAAATATTAAATGAGAATACGGAAAAATACGAATTTGTCGGTAACTACGTAACTGCATGTAAGCTCCAACCTCCCCTTAAACGTACATTGTAAAGAACATTATTAATTATTAAAAATAAGTTAAAAATATGAAAAAAGTTGCTCATATAAGAACAACGAATGATATCTAGAGAACACATAAACTTTTCCAAAAGTAACCATTTTTGCATGAATAT
This sequence comes from Gastracanthus pulcherrimus, assembly GCA_949152435.1. Taxonomy (NCBI): domain Eukaryota; kingdom Metazoa; phylum Arthropoda; class Insecta; order Hymenoptera; family Pteromalidae; genus Gastracanthus; species Gastracanthus pulcherrimus. The sequence continues at coordinate 217,053,594 of OX424572.1, read as the reverse complement.
ATCATGTGGCGATAAATATTTAATATAAAATTAATCAGTTTTAATTGGGAAATACCCCATTCCCAATAGAATCTTTTAGGCAGGGGAGGAGACCTGGCGCTGGGGGGTCTCTAATTGGGATTGGAAAGCAGTGTAAGGTTGTACCAGAAATGGAGAAAATCAGGTGGATGGAAGTGTTCTTTTGCGTGGGGATTTTTGGGCGAGACAGGAGAGCGACGCGTTTGATGGTTGGTTCGAGTTGAAAATGAGTGAGGATAAATTTACCGAAAGATAAATTTGCAGAAGGATAAATTTACCGAACGGTTGAAATTGCCGAGAAAATTAATGTCTATGGATAAATATGCCGAAAGTTAAAAATGCCGAAAACAAGAATCCCGAAAGGAAATGTCGAAAACGAAAATGTGGACAAGAAAGTGCTTTTATTAGAATATGCGCCTGTATTATAATAATGTATTAATTGTTGCTAGGTCGTTTCTTCTAAATATTAGATAATTTTAGTTTTTTCCATTGCTATTCAACATTGCGGCATTTTTAACTTTCGGCATTTTTATCCATCGGTATTTTTACCCGTTGAAACTTTTTTTTTGGCACTTTTGTTAATCGATTACTTTATACCCATTGGCACATTTCACCTTTCGGCAAATTTACCCTTCGGTAAAATAAATTCGGCATTATTATCCGTCTGCAAAGTTATCTTTCGGCACACTTATCCCCACCCGTTGAAGATCGGTGTGGAATAGCGGGTGGCCAGTATGGCAGTGAGGTTCTTGTTAAACTGCTTACTGACTTGTCACTGGGAATGAGGGAATATTTGAGTGTAGTGAATATTCACTGTACGACTATGTCAATGGTCAAACCAGTTGCTGATTTATCAATGGGAATCAGTGTAAATTCACTGCTCAAAATTAAGAAGATGGATCTTGGCATCGAAGACAGTAGCATAATTGATTTTAGAATAGTTCTTTATTTTGCTTTGGTTTTTGTGAGTTGGTTTATTAGGACATTTTTCATGTTTTTTATTGATGTGCGCTTGTTTAGTAGCGGTTGTCCCTGCATGCTTATACTAGGGACTTTAAATTGGATTTAACTACAACTGTGATGATCAGAACAAAAGAGATTATCACCGGGATTTAATCCATGTAGCAATGAAGCAAATTAGGTCAACTACAAATTAGATAAATCAAGGTTATTTAGATTTATTTTACTAAATCTAAAGCATTCATTAAAAGTACTATTAAAATTAGACAAATACACAAAGATTACGAAGCATGAGGTATGTATCTAATGAGGAATTGTCAAAGAGAGAGTGAGTGACATTTGGAGGTTTAATCGTTAACAAAGGAAACATTAACGTGATGGATTTCTGAGTGGTTATTCATTGCTATTTGGTTTGTAAAGAGCTTTTTTATAGGGGATGGTGAAGACACAGTGAAATCGCCTAAAGTTCGTGTTTTCACTTTGTTTCATTGTATTCTGATATACTTGAACTAATTGGATCGGCTATTGTTATTGTTAGATGTTCCATTGAACGGAATCATGAAATAAAATTGGTATAACCTTGAAATATCAATATTTGCATGCTTATACTGAAATATAAAATTAATTTATTTTATTTTATGTTTACTTATATTTGTATTTTATATCTATTATTTTTAATCAAATGAGTGACATATACCGAAACTCTGGGAGATGTTTTATGTGCAAGAATATGCAAAAATCTCAAGCAGTTTCCCTCATCGCTCCACACCTTAAATAATAATATCTCAGCATGTAAACATCTTAGGTAAATTTTCAACAATAAAATAAAAGTAGATGGAAAAAGCTTAAAGTTCAGACTTGTTGCGTATAAAGATATTAACGTATTTCATACCGTATAAAAAAATAAGTCTGAGACAATTCTGGCAAAAGTCTGGCTCAGAAAGTCTCACAAAAGTCTTGTTACAGAGATGATCCCAAACTTTTAGCAAAAAGAAATGCAAAATAAAAGCATAAAGTTTCTGCCGAAATCTAAATCTTTATCTCTTTTTTTACAAATATTTAAATTTAGTAGAAAATTACAATATTTAAAAAAATCTTTTCACGGTTTAATTGAAAACTATTATTGTTTACGATTCCGGTCGGTATTAGCAGTAAGTGTAGAGTCTAATTATTATTTATATATAAAAAGAAATTTTCATGATATAATTTAACAAAAGTCTGGCATATAGTCTGGCTGATAGTCTGGGGTCATCTCCGTATCCAGACTGTTGTCAGACTTTTGCCAGACATGTCTCCGACTTATTTTTTTACACAAGATAAGTTATCGGCAAATACATGAAAATTGCTTTCGATAAAAGACGAGTTAAAACACATGAATATTCAGAAAAATTTCCATTTTTATATGCCCTAACTGCCTCAAGTCTGAAATTTAAACTTTTTACGTCTGCATTTATTTATTTTCTTTCTTATTTAAAATGGCTTTATCTTACTGCGAATGCAAATATATCTTAAGCCAATAATCAAATAAAAAATTAGATTAAATTAATTACAGAGCTGAAATTAATATATTAAATTTTCTGTTCACGTACACGTCCGTCAAATGTCCATCGTCAACTCACTTATTTTCTTACTTAAAAGCATCTCCTACATTTTCCGCAAGTTCCGTAAGCCAACCATGTTCATTCTCCTTACGAGTGAAAAACAATAAAACACTCATGCAGCAACACAGTTTCAGAATATGGTAAACAAGCACCTCTATACGAAAACACATTTATAATTCATCAAACCCAACAAAAACTAAAAGCGTCCTCCATCAAACACGAGCAGACTCAATCCAACGTATTCACTGTATCACCGCCGCCGAGCATTTTCCAACCCACCTGATCCATTCGATGTTTAATTTATATCGAATCGCCATTTAAATCAAGTCCACACGGGACAAAATGACGATCAACCGCGTCTGAATATCGATCTCCAGCTGCGCGACTGCTCGACCGCGACGAGATAGCCCACAGATTCTACTGCTCCTCCTTTTTGCATCTCCGGATGGACTAATAAGATTACATCGTCGGCATCGCGACGCTATGCGTATTTTCCTCTTAGTCCAGGTTGCTTCCTTCGTTTGCTTTTTGACCGGCTCGCGGCGAACACCTTTTCTCGAGTGATCCACGACGCGAACGCTTTTGACCCACTTGCTAGGCGCGGCGAACGTTAGCGATTATCGAGGTGCATCGCGCGCGTCGACTAATCGCTGCAATTTGAGAGCAGAGGCGGGTAAGAAAAGGAAGGACTGGCTAATTATAGGACTTTAACGGGTGACGACTTCGCAGCTGTGTAAGCTGCGTGTGCTCTTTTGCGTATAGCTTTCGACCTTGGGGATTGGATTTATGCGTGAAATTCGAAGAAAAAAAGAAAATAGGATTGGTGGTCTAGTTGGATTACGTGGAAATGGCTTTTTCAGATCGTGGAAAATTGAATGACGTTGGCTGTGGTCGGTTATAATTGCGGGTAGTGATGGCTGATAAAGTGTGACCTAAAAACTAATGGCAAGTAGTTAATCGTGAAAATGGTTCCAATTACAGTCGATGCATAACATAAATTCTGTATTATGTGCTAAATGCATACATGGAATAGATTTAAATTCAATCGGCTGCAAATTAATATTCATGGTTCTATATGGACTCAATTTAATCCGTTGTGTGGTAGTGTAAGTATATTAGAAATCTGTTTTAATTTCATTTTTACAATTTCCTGTTCGAAATTACATGGGAATAATTACAGCTTAAAATTTTTCTGGTATATTGATATTTACTTTACATGTCTCCGATGATAACTATACATACCCAATTATTCACTTTGCTTATACTATTTATAATCAAATAAATTTATGAAAGCAGTTTTCTTATATGAATGTAGTTTCTTAGAAAATTATTCAGATAAATTACTGATAATTTTACTAATTTTTATTCATGCGTCATAATATAATATGTTTTTTACAGAATTTAGGTACACTAAATTTTTTTTGTAAACAAATTGCTTGTGAATTGTGAAGACATAATTTATGAACCAATTATTTCTTTCTCTACGAATTCTTATATATTCATACCAGTTACTTATGGTTTTTAGGTCACATATTTAAAATTGTAAAATAGCTTTCGATAATTAACGTTGTATTTACGGTGCATTCTTCAAAATCAGAATTCAGATTCGTAATCAGATGCATGAAAAAACCTTCAAATTGCGCATTTACTTATATTTAGACATTACTTTCCTTTAATATATCATTTTTAATGAAGACCGTAATTCTGAACTTTTACTACAGTTTTATAATCCCAAAACATAATGTATTAATGCAAAATACTACATAAACTCTCACAGCGTAGAAGAAACGCACCACACATCGGGTATAGCCTAACCCACAAAAAAAAAAGAAATTCGCATCCTACAAATACCAATATCATCCTTTTGCACTGACTTCGTATTCACCTATCAGTGCCAAGTGCGTCATCGAGCCTCCGATAATCCAAACAAACGCCTTCAAGCGATCCAACCTTATCCCCGATTGAAAAGGCCAATGATACACTCTCCTCTCGCGCAATGTACATGTGCATGCGGAAAGGCCGCGCTAGAGGGCGAGGGGGAGATAATCGGCTCTTTAAGGGGACGCCGGATATCTCTGTACTTATCTATTTGAGTTTTCATTCATAATTTTAAGAGAAATAATTTTTCTGAAAAAATAATAGTTGTCTCCGCTTCGTTTTATAGTAATCTAAATATATGTCCAAGCTGGGTTCATATGATTGTTTTGTTTTTGTGAAAACTTTGACAAACTTAGTATGTAAAGGTTAATCTCCACGTAGTTGGCTCTCATATTGTGTCAAAGTTTTCTCGAAGACAAAACAATCATATGAACCCAGCTTGGACATATATTTAGATTACTATAAAACGAAGCGGAGACAACTATTATTTTTTCAGAAAAATTATTTCTCTTAAAATTATGAATGAAAACTCAAATAGATAAGTACAGAGATATCCGGCGTCCCCTTAAAGAGCCGATTATCTCCCCCTCGCCCTCTAGCGCGGCCTTTCCGCATAATGCGCCGGCGCGGTAAGACTCGCCGCGGCGTGACGCGCGAAAGAAACAAATGGCTCGCCTGCTCGGACCGGTCATAGTCGTTGACCCCGACGAGTGGAAATTTGACACGAGATGAAAAAAGAAAATGTTTGGTACAGGCGAGAATTCTGTTGGTATATATTATATAGGCCAATTAGTTATTCAGTTTTGATTTTGACACTTGGACTGTATTTGGAAAATTGATGGCATTCTTAAGTTACTTCGTGTCGACGCGAGGATAAATTACTTCGAAGATGCTGCTGTATGATTGCGATGTCACGATAAAATATCTCTTTCAATTTTTATGAGAATGGTAAAATAATAAAATTCCAAAAGTTTATAAAGGAAGTATGTTATAACTCGACTTCTGCGGTAATCAACTATTTTGCGCACTAGTTGCGTAATATACTATTCCGATTTTTCCCAAAATTTTACAACATATTCTTTATACCGGAAACAATAATTTTAATCCCTTATTGAATGTTGAATACGCTAGATTGACCGATAATTAAATGTTAAAGTCTTATTACTTCCAACTTGGAAAGTTTTATTGCTAATTATAATATCTTTGGCAAAGATCTAGCAAGCACCATTCGTTTTGTAGGAATTACTGAAAATAATACTGTAATAACTAATGCGTAATTTTTAGGCATGCATCCTTTTTTTTGTAGTTTTCAACTAATCCTATCATCAGCACTTATTCCACTGTTATAAAAGTTAAAGAATTCAGAGTTACAGGTAAAACAAACTATTTAATCCCTGATACAATAATTTGCATTAAGAGAAAGCTAAATTATAGCTTTTCCCATATAGTCGTGACGCCAAGCGTACAGTCACGTGACTTACTACATTCCATTTACTGTTATGATCTCATCTATAAACGTATGTCTAAACTTTCAATTAAAATAGTTTTTGAAAGTCATGCGAGTACTCAATTGCACGAAAGATGCGTTTCGCTAATGGGCCTGGTGTTTTTGTACTGTGTATGGGGTTTTCGTGAGTCTTGGTGGAGTTTCTAGTTGGTGTCACATCATCACGTGCGCTGAGAATCCTGCAGGCATTGTCTTTTTTCATGCTGCTTCTTGATTGCGTTTAGGTGAGATGCAGTGTGAGAAAGAAGTGCTACCGGTGTTATGACGCAATTATGATATCTTACACGTTAAAGCCAGAATTTGTATTGCTGATGTACTTAGAAAGACTTAGGAGTTTGTACAATTTCCTGAATTATTTTTTCTTTTTATACAAAATATAGCATAACTTTATAATAAGTATATAAATATCATAAATAATTAAAAAAAAATTTTCAGAATCACTAAAAAACATATTAAAAGTGTTTTCTTTTTTAAGTTACTCACGTAACGTAAAAATGCTTTTGATTGGTCGGTCGCTCAAAAACTTCATTTAACATATTATTTTTAAGTTTTTGTAACAAAATAGCCTTCTTATAAAGTTTTAGAGAAAGTTCTTTTTATCGTTACCCGCTGTATCTTCTGGATAATTATGAGGAAACGTATTTTTATAGCCACTTGTTTTGTTATAAATAATTTTTAATAATAAAATTCATGAAATTCATAATTAACTTTAACATGGAGTATCAATCATACTTCTTATAGTACAATTAATGTTTACTGTTTCATAATTATACGGCCTATGTTTTTTCAGTAATTAAGACTCTATTTTAAGAACAAGAGTTAATCATTCTAGATAAAAATCTATTATACAAAGGTATAACATAACATTAATTGATGAGTTGCTTGCATATCTGGAGTAAATTGCATTACATCAAAATTAGTCATTGTAAATAATGAATCAAATTCCAAACTCGGTTACTTAACTTTCTTTTGTTATTGTTACCACGTAATTTTGATGATTCTTCATTTCTTTTGGCACACGCTGGTATTTCATTGTAAAACATTAGAACTATTTGATCAGCAAAAAAGCATTATAATTCAAAATAGTGGTTTCAGCACGTTCAATAACTGAATATATTATTTTAATTATTTCAGAAGATCTAATTATTTCCATTTTCATTCGCCATGTCTCCGGGTGTAACAATTGCATTGTTTTTATTTTTTTCTTCACTCTTGACTGATGTTGCTGGACGAGACAATACAAACCACAAAGAAATCGTCCTACACAATAACGAGAAAAAAAAGGTTTTCTTCCAATTGCAACGGTTTTCAAGTAGCTTCTGTGGCTACACGAGTAAACTAGAGAGTTTTAATAGGCAAAACTACGACTTTGACGGTCAGGACAAAAGAGATTTTCAGCGTCATTAAACTGACGAATAAACTATCGATAGATCGGCATAATAATTACCAGTCAAGCAAATGACAATCAGGTAGAATCAAAGTGCATGTCGGTAGTTTTCACTTATTATTTTTCTCCATGCACCATTCAAGCTCATAGAAAAATACACTCATATCTGTTATTCTCGAAAATGTATGCACCTTTCGTGCAATTACAAAAATAGGTTACTCTTTCCATTATTAGCGACACCGGGGGAAACTAATAGCCGTCGTCGATCTCGTGCAAGCAGCAAAATTGCCAACTTGCACCGTGTGTAATTACGCGCGTCTCTTTTTTTCCCGCGTCGATGTGTCTTCTGCTTCATGAGAACGCGCATTGTTTCTGCGATTCTCGCAGTGTCTTATGTGAAAGAGGCGGAGGCCAATGAAGTATATAAGAAACGCCGCGGGGATCGACGACACCGCAATGTTTTCGATTTAATTACCACCTGCAGCGTCTGCTGAATTGCAAACGTCGGTTTTTCTTTTCTTTTCTGCCTTTCAAGATCCTAGTGGAAATTAGACCATTTATGAAATGCTATTTTATAAATTAGATGCAAGAATGGATACGAAAAATGGCATAATAAATGGCTAGTTAAGGACGTTCACCGGCTAATCGATTTATTATATATTTGCTTTAAACTTTGACAGAATGTTATTGATAGTATTATCTATGCACCCAAAACTGTAAGAACCATACCGGTAATACCAAAATGGAAATATTCAATGGCAAAGCTGTGAGTCTTAACACGTACGGTATAGGTTAAGCGTGTATTAAAGAAACATTTTAATTTATAACGGCAGAAATGAATTATATATTTCCCTGAAAAACTAATGTGTTGTAAATAATTACTACCTACATTACGTAAAACAAGAAAAACTATAGTTAGCCGTCCCCATTCAAAGATGTGGCTAAGTAAACATTGTAGCATGTCTATATTGTGGTACAGTCTGTAGAAAAGTTTATACCGCACTTTAGTTTTCTGTCTTATTTCAAAACTTTTGGGTTGCTTTTAATATTTTAACATTTTAATATATGAATTAAAGACATTCAGTTATAAGTAATGTCGTTTAATGATGATTTGAAATATAAATTGACTTTTTAACCTTATTGTCACCGGTGAACTACCTTAACCCTTTCAGCCGTACATTTTGGTGCAACTTTGTATAAAGGGATTCTTTGAGTGACTAATGACGAATTTGAAATCAGATTTTTAAAATTCAAATGGCCGAATCAATATATATATATATATATATATATATAATTAACAAAAATGATTTCGTCCGCCAGATTGGAACCGACATTTTGTACTTTGTAATTAATTATGATCCTAGATTCGTAACCAGTGACCTAAAAAATCACTGCATACAGAGTTTCACCAGAATATTTTTATGATTTTGAAATAATTACATTTATTTTGAAGTAAAGTCTCACTTTTAAGTTGAACGGATTTTCACGTTTATTTTACTAGGTCAAAATGTTAAAAATCAGTATAAATTACTAAAATTTATCGTAGAGGTGTAATTATAACATATGATACGCTATGCTGCCGTGCAAATGAAGAAAGTGGGTACCTGCAGATGAAGTGAATCCCAAACACTTGAAGAAATTCATTTTTATTTGGATTTATTTACGTAAGATTTTTATTCAATAAATACCTATCCTTTTCCTAAAAACACGTTCTATATCTAGTCATTTTTGTAAAAGAATAATAATGTTTCAAATCATTTTTATGCGAAATTATTTATATGGTTCGAATCTTTCTGCGAAATGCAGATACGCACTTTCTTCATTTGCACAGCAGTATGAGTCAAATGGTTAATAGTTCAAGGTTAATGGTTAATCGTTTCATTTAACCTATAACTCATGACTTTGCTATACCAGGATACAAAAGGAAATTTAAGCTAGAGAATTGAGAGAGTTGTTAACAGTTTACGTCTGTTTTGTAGAATAGTACTATCGCCAAGGCTTTTGATAAACAATTAGTAGGAATACGATTGGTTAAAGGGCATTGATTGATGATTCTTACATCATCAGTCATTGTATTGCAGTTGACGACCGGATGCGCAAAGTGATTAGGTAACGCAGTTAATTATGTCCACACTGCAGAGGAGTACAACATGATTTTATAACAAATTATGAATTACTCACTTCAAGAAACCGAAGAAGACGACGAACACACTATTGTTAAAAATTACAATATATAAATATGAGCAGCTTCGATAATCATGTTTCATTGGATCCTAATTAGGTTCACGAACGTTACGCCTCTAACACGCCAATCAACACAAAAAATCCCACAAATAAAGCGACTAATAGTCACTGCAGCTATTAGTCCGGAAAAGGTCGTACGCGTAAAACGCCGCAACAACAAAAAAGAGACCTACGATTGACTTTTTATACTTATGCCTCGCTCATTTAAATCACCGAAAAACCTGTTTATCTCGTATACCCATTCCATTTTTATTTTCTTGCTCCACTCGAGCAGCAAAAATTCCAAATGCATGCACTCAGAACATTATAATCACCGCACGCGGACTTTCGCGGCACCAGTCGTCGGTTCCACTCGGCTAAACGAGTCCTTCGTTCTGGATTTTTCCTCGCGATCGTTTCCCCCGATTTTTTCTCACCCCGGAAAACGTGCGCGCGCTCGGTTCGACATGGACTTAAGAATTCTCGCTCTGAAAGAGAGGGACAATTTTGCGTCTAGTTTCCAGCTGTGATTGCGCAAAAGACTTGCCCCGGCGGTTATAAAGCGGGAAATGGAAAGGATGCAAGAGGAGGTAAAAGTGCGCCGTGGCTGGCGCAGGTGAGCGATTATTCCGGGAATGCTCGACTCGGGCAGAGTTGCATAAACGAGAAATTTTCAGCGCGTTCGGGGATTTTCTGGCGTATAAGTGGACGCTTGGGTATTTAGGCTTCCAGGACGATTGTCTTGCTTCTCTGGATTGTCCGATTGTTGCATACATTGCGTGGCTGTTTTGCGAGAGTGGAAACGTTTCTTTGATCGATGGCAATTTTACGATTGTTATACAATGCATTACGATAAAATTGATCGGGTTTGGCGACGTAGTGGATTATGGAAACAGGTGGTTGATTACAGCTTGCTGTTGCTGGTGAACCGTATGACTTAGCGGTTACGAACGAATAAATATCAATAAATTATTTGTAATAAAAAATTGATGTCGTTTATAGTTAGAAACTTACGTATTGGGAATTGCGTTTGAATGGAAAGTAATTCTTGTACATACCTGGAACAGAAAAAGTAAATCTAGATTAATTTGGATCTTAAGAACGACTTCGTAGGGGGCCGTTCATTACTTATGTAAGCACCCTCAGAGGAGGGAGGGACTCTAAAATATCTTACAATTTCTTACCAGGGAGGGGTGATAAAGTAATTTCTTACGTAAGAAATATATTATTATGTACATAATATTAGAATTTAATATTGTAGTGAATATTGTTACTACTCATGCATTCTAGGAATGCGTATAAACCATCGTCGAAATCGCGGAAGGCGATTTGTCGGTCAGATTCGGCAGAAATCCAACCGTCAATCGACTTCGGACGAGTAATAAGACATTACCGGACTCGCTGTATTTTGTAATAGGCAAAAATGAAAAATAGAAAAAATTATATTTTAACAAAACATACTATTTTATCATTTTTATTCTTGCCAGTAAAGAATTAAAAGCGAGAAATTATTAGTTTAAAAAACACTTCTTCGCGCGATTTCTGAATTAGCCTGTTCTTCAATTACGAACTGAGTAAGCCCATTTTCTAAGCGAAAACTGAGTTAGCCGATTCGTCAATGCCTTTTCTGAGATAGCCTCTTTTTCACTCAACCGTCAATATTATAATATATGAGATACACCCAACATGCATTTTAAAGACTATGTTATATTTATGATAAAAGCTAGTAAGCATTTTTATATGAAAATAAATAATACGACACTGAAAAGGAAATTTGATTCTGATGCGTAGTTTTTGAGAAAAACAAAATTTACAATGTATTTATCAGCGGGTAAAGTAGGTGTGATGCATCTCATTAAGTGGAAGTGAAAGGGTACGTTTCAAACGCGTTTTCTGAATTCAGATAATAACAGAATCTTTTGAAAATCGAACCAGATAATGTTTACATAAATGCAAAGGGCATAGTATGCCGTTTTTTCGAAAGAAAATTGTTTTTACAAGAATCTGTGTTATCGACTTCTTTATTTTAAACAATTACTCGAGATTGAACATGTTTCTCTTAGAATAAACGGATTACTATGCCTTTTGAATTTGTATAAGCATTGTCTGCTTCAAATTTTAAAGGATTCGTTTGTCATTTGCAGTCGGGAAACTGTTTTCGTGGTAAGCAATGCGCATGGGTGCTACCGAAATTAAAAAATTACAAAGCGTCTTATTATCTTCAGTATAAGAAAAGACCATAAAAAAGATGATTTTTTAAAAGTTTTGTTACAAACTACTTCTTGGAAATAACTCAATTTTATAATTAATTAAGTTTTACTTCGTCATGATTTATTAAATAAGTAATGAACGACCCCTAGACAAAAATATAAATGCGATTCATAGAAAGTATAAACGGTATTATAAATAATACCTATAAAGGTTTCATTTATGAATCAGACACCAAAGCAATAGACATTTATTCATAAATGCTTATTTTTTTGTGGAAAAATAAAATGCAGATTAAAGAAGTATAATTATTTATTTATTCATTTATTTATAGACGAGCGATGCATAATAACTAAATAAAATCAATTAATAAAAGGAATACTAAAAAATCAATAAAAAAATCTCATAATGAATACAAGTTCTAAAAAAATTATTACTATGCATTCTGATATTTTAAAATCCCTACTTTGGCTTCACTAGTGTATAGAGTCTTACTAAGTAAATTTAAGTAAATCCATCCATCTGAAGATTTACCAGTCTAACAAAATGCTTGTACTTCCATAAACGTATACATTCAAAGACCATCGTAATTCCATCCCGTCCACCTGAATTACCCATCACTCAGTCGGTAACGATCGTTTACAGTCGATGTATAATCACACGACCATCCACGTGAAATCCCAAATCATAAAACACAAAGCTCCGATGCAGAAAAGCCACCTGGAAAAAAAGCAACAATGTCAAGCCCCTTATCTTTATAGGGCTTCTTAAACCCATTGACGCCGCGCGGTCGCTGCAAGAAAATAAAGCAAGTCGCGAGTTCCTCGTCTCTCTCTCTTCCTCTTCCTCACTCTTTCTCTCTCGCTTCGCGGAAAAGGGATTAAAGCGGAGGGGCCCAGCGCGGTCAGTCCATCAGCGTCTAATGAGAATCCGCTGTCTCGAGGAAGAGGAAAGACGCGGCAGCCGGCGCATGCCTCTCGCGATTCTTCGGTTGTGCGCGAAGTTTGATTTTCTTGGGCAGCTTCTTGAATGTTTACAATGATAGACTTTGTGGAGAAATTATATATGTATACAGTTGGAGTTATATGAAGAAATTTAAGGGATGGTTAAGGAAAGAAGATACAGCAAACACTAAAATCCTTTAATTTAAGAAGAAAAATATTTTTCTACGAAACATGTTATAATACAGAAAAAGATGACATTTTAGACTGGTTTTGTTCAAATTCACTACCCTTTGAAGTAGCCATTTTGAAAAAACCTGTAATAACAGACATGTTTGATTATGACTGAGCGCAAGGGGTTACGATGTATTGGTATACATTCTTTTTATGAATATTTCATGTTAAAATTCAGACATTTAAAGAGCAATATTTTCAAATAATATTTTTAAACTATTCTGAGGTTATATTCTATATGAACAATTTATTGTTTGCGATATAAGCAGTATTTTAATATTAACTTATATTTTTAAAAATTATATTTTAGGTAATAATAAAAAAAAAACTCTCTTTAAATTTGTTCAAAATATGTTAAAAAGAAAGTACAAAGATTTTCAGCGTGATTCACGCAGAACTGTTGCGCAGGCTTGCAAAGTAAGTTATGAAAATTAAGTTTTGAGAAAAATGAGTTAAAACATAAATATCAATAAAAATAGCATTATCAACCATTTATTTATAGCTTCAAATAAGTCGAAAAGAAATTAGTTTTTGCGTAAAACCTTTTATTTTCGAAAGAAAAAGGGTTAAATAAGTGTTTTACCACTTAAAAGAAAATCGATTTTTTGACCAAATATTGGTAGCTTCTGCCCTTAAGCTGAGATATTAATTTTTAAGATTTCAGTATTTAATATATAATTATATGGGTGAAAATCAAAAAGTCGACCATATTTGTACAGCAAAATATGGCGAAAAAAAACTTTCAAATAATATGCAGGTGCCTTTTTTCTTATAGTATTATATATAAATAATAGTAATATGGTACTAGCAGCGCTAAAAAAAACTGTTTTTGTGGATATTAGGTAAAAAATAAAAATGGATCTTTACGTGTTATGTAATATTTTAAATTAATTATATTCGAAAATTAATGTCTTTTATAACAATTTATTTAATTTAAAATGTTAACATTGAACAAAATAATATTAATATATAAAAAGAAATGTAATTATTTCAAATTACAAATAAATATATTCAACTACAACGAATCTGTATTAAGTATTGGACAAATAGTATGATTTAGGTTATTTTTTAATGTTCTTCCTTTTATAAAGCGTCTAAATGTAATTATGACCTGCGGTAGTATGTGAACTAATGATATTTTGTGTGTTATAGCATTTTGCGCATCACAACCTCCGAACGTGTACGCGACTTATGAGAAAGACATATCATAAAGTGAAGGTCAGTCACATTTAATATTATAACTTTTTGTTAAGAAATATTTCACATAATCATAAGAGGGTATTGAAAGGGTTTATGAAGAGCTTTAATTTGAGCTATTAAAGTAATTATTTACTTATCTCTAACTTTAACAAAACAGCGTTACGGATTTTCTATTTAAAAAACTTTGTTTCTTTTATATCCCCCAGTTCTTAAAATCCAAACCTTTTCTTTTCAGTGAATAAATACTAAATATTGAAGTGTTACAGAAATACATTAAAAACTCCGGGCATATTCATTTTCGGACTCAATTTAGAACTAGAATATATATATTTGAAGATATATGGGCATCAAATAATCAAAGAAGCCATTTTTCGGCGTGTCATTCTTATGTAAATAAAGTTAAATCGGTAACATTGAAGTCATCGGTAACATAATGTCACGGACAGATCAACCCTAAAAGTATGTAGACTTAGCAATTAATACGTTAAAGCGTCGAACACGACATTGTCGACTCGCTTTTCTACACTCAGTGTACCGATCTCCCCTCCATCCATTCCTCATCAAATGGACTTTCGAACCAGCCTGTAGCGCCAACTGTCTAACGCGCGCGTCGGTACTCGCTGCAGGTACCCGAGTTATCGATCGAGGCGGTCAGGCCGCTCGGCCGATTTAAAATACATGCAATCGGAGAGAGATAGAGAGAGAGCGTGCAGCGCTGACGATGGCTTCCGCAATTATCGAGGCAGCTCTCGGCTCTCGTCCCTTCCTCTACTCCTTCCATGTGTCGTGTGCTTTGCCGTGGTCCTGGAGGTTCCGATGCGGAGATGCATCGGTGCTCGGGGATTCTTTGACGAGGCGCATACCTTCTTTGGTGCACGAGAGGTTTGGGATGATTGGCGTTTTTATGGGTAATTGGATTGTTTGATTGTTTATCGGTTGAGGTTTTAGTTGATTGTGGGTGATTTTGAAGACTATGGGAGTTTTTTGAAGGTTAGATGATAGAAAGATAATATATAATAATTCAAATATTCAATCAGATATAATCAATTGCTTGTAAAAGTGTAGTAACGAAGTGTGCTATGTTTTTGCGAAGCTCTGCCTGTACTGAAATATTAAATCGATACACGTGTCAGATGTGATAACAGACGTAGAAACTTGATTTCAAATCAATGACTATCAATATGTCAGTGCTTATTAACAACTCTCACCATGAACAAATTATGACTGACAATTTCAAGTGGAACTGATGATCAATACTACTTCTATTTTACAATTTTATTATGTAGATCCAATGCTCTTCTAGCGGCTTGTTTCTAGTTATTCGTTTTTTATTAGTTTATAAATTTGTTTTAATTTTTTACGATGCTTTACATTTTTTGGTTACCACTAATTGTAAGGTATCTTTTAGGAATGATAAAAGAAATCAAGAAGCAGTAATATGTTTATTATTACGATAATATAATTGCATTTAATACAATACATAATCAACACACAAATTAAACTAGTTTTACTATTATTTTATGTATATTTTGCAAAGACAAAATTACATAGTATATTATTAATAAACATTACGATAAAATTAATTGGACATTGTGTATGATATTCTTTCTAAAGTTACAAACGTGAATAAGTTATATTAATGAAAAATCTCGTACATCACCATACCAAATTATTTTTTTAAATTTATATTCAACTTTGTCCAAATCACCTCACATATAAATACTAATAATGGTATCGATTGTACTATCATACGGTTACATATAAATTCGTTCTCTGTTTCTTTTTTGATTTTCTTAATCTTGAGAATATCTTCATGTGAGGATGTATATTCTTTAAAAGAACGATCTTTCCAATAACTTAATAATTCTGATTCAAGCAGTCGATGTAAAATGATATCAAATCTTTGTACGTAAGGTGATCTCTTGGAATACAGCATACCTATCCAACCATAAGATATAGATTCAGGACCGACGGATAATTTCCATGTATCGTGGTTTTTAAAAGAATTAGCCATTAAATATCCTATATTAGAGCTGGTATCTCACATCCACTAACATTTTTGTTGTAATCTATTAAATATGCTAAACGTTGTTCCAGTCCTCCAGGATAATCCATTGTTACCGCATTCAACATTTACTGTTGGCTTCCATGGTTTGATTAGATATATGAAAGACAATGTTAGTATTGTTTAGTTGACTTAATGAATAGATCCATGGAAACGTTTTATAATTAATATAAGTATGTAGCAATCGTTCTAAATTGTTAGCTAGGAAAACAACATTTAGGAAAATTAAACTGGAGAACAAGAGTTTTTGGGCATTTGTTTGTGGTAGAACTTTTATTGGTTGGCCTACTAAAGTTTTAATGATGTCAAAAGTTGACCACACTTAATCAGACTTGTAAAATAAAATTTGACTGGTTAAGCATAAAACAGTGGTAATAATAATTATTATAATTAAGAAATCAAACGTTACACGTGATTCATAAAACCCGTACAGTTTAACTATTACATATTTATATTGAGGATATATAATAGAACCAGCTTCAAATTGACTTGCCTATGACAATTTTCCAAATCGAGATGTACAAAATGTATTTACAATGTAATTAACATTACTACTCATAATTGTATTATTCATTTTTTTATCAGAAATGTTAGATTTTATCCGTTTTATATTTAATGTAAAATTTAAAAACTTTGCCAATTTTTTTTGTCAGCGTAACACCTGCGCCAATCAGTGCATTCAGAATATTTTCTTCTGCTGAATTGTTCTTTATAATCGCGAAAGGTATTTTTTGATGCACCACCGCGTCCACTGAAAATCCGTAGAAATCGCGTAGCTTATAGCTTATCAGGAAACAAATGATCTCTTTCTGTAAATTTCACTTTTTTATAAGCATTATTAAAAGGATTGAAGTGGTGCACTATTACATTCTATTTATCAGCATAAAATCCATTCATTGATTCATTTTCTATATTTAAAATGTTGAACAAATTGCAGTACAGTGATGTATAAAAATTTATGTTCTCAACTGAATTTAAAAAGATTAAGAATATTCATACTGGTCATTGTGCCGATGACAATGATAAGACATTTACGTTCTGGTATTGGAATACTATAATTGTCTAAGAAGATTATATGATCCATGAGTACTCGAGTGATATTTTTCGTATCAATTCCATCGATGGCAATCACTTTTAATATTTCAAAATAAAATGTAAAGTTTCAAAATCATTTGCGTTTATAATTGTTTTATGGGGAGATACTAATTATTTATTTTATAATGTATAGCGAGGTAGAAGAAAGTTCTTTATGTGAGTGGATAATTAAAACCATACTTTTTTCACGTGTTTTCTTAAACTTTTTACTAAATCAATCTTATTATCAGCTACAGCAATGTTAAAATAAGTATGTAACAGTAAACTCAAGAAAACTTTACTGAAATCCATATTTACGAAAGCGCTACTTTTAGATAGCTATTTGTGTTACAAAATAGATATTGAATTGAAAAGACTCTTATTGAATGCCATCACGTTTCATCGAAAGATCCATAGTATATTCACTGTGAAAACTTATGAGGGTTGACATTTTCGGTGCATGTACATACATGGCGTGATTTAAATATTTAGTAAATAATATTTTCTAAATCAATAAAACACCTGCAAAACTTATTTCAATTCTTATTATTTATAAAATAGTAAGACTATGACAACGATTTAAAAACAGTCTAACAGTCTAAAGTACTCGTCTCCGGCCCGTACTGCAAACTCGACACTCGGTCGAAAAAGACTCACTTTTCGCCCTTGGTTCACAATATACTATTTAAGTCGCCTTCCTTAAAAAAAGAACAAATAAAAAATGAAGCTTGAAAAATTAAATTTAACCGTGGTTTAATCGAGATATGATGGTACACATCAGCGCATCCAAAACCGATGCCCGACCCGTGTAAAAATATATATACTCGTATATGTACCATAAATGTGTAGTGCCGGGCGTCGTTTTTGGCTGCACGGGTACACACCCATACATACACGCACAGACACACGCACGCACACACACACGCTCACACACATACACATCCATACGGATATTCTAAAAATAGTATATTTTGATTACAAATGGCCCAAAACATATTTGTAACATGTTTTTAAGAAAACTTATTTTATACTATTACATGCTTCCTTTAAAAGGAAGCAAAAATTTTATGATACATTTTAAAGCTCTACATTCGTAAAAACATTTTAGGATTAGATAGAAAGAAAATGTCATTATCAACAAATTTATAACCATTCAAAGAAAATAATTAACATTGCATCTAATGTAGATGAAGCTTAAATTTAAAAAAAAATTGAATACGCAAGGAACTTTTGGAATTAACCTCTGTTTTGACTGCAAAAAATTGCATTCCATTCAATGAATTAGGATTATGAAAGTGAAAATTGCTCAAAATTGGTATATATTCTTCTTTTTGGTTACTAATAACATATTAAAATTATGAAATAAAATTCCGGATGTTTAACGATTTTGAAAAAATCAGTGTAAACCCCACCTTCAGTATTTTCGGATATAAAAAGAAACCAATCACCGAGTGATAATTATAGATATGATGACCAATAGTGCACTTTTATCAATGATTATACTTTTTTAAAATATATTCAAGTAATTGAATAATTTAACCAATTATTATAAATAATAAAAAATTTACACCTGATTTAGCCTAATTTAAAATAATTCATTTCAACGTCTAGGTACATACCACCCTCAAAATCAACCAAACAACACGTCTAACCGAGGTAAAAAATACACTATTCACCGCCCAAAGATCAACGAACGCAACAAGCTTCCTCCTCGACTCTCTCGCCAAACGCGAGCAAGCCGGCAAGGTGATTTTCGATTTCACCGCACGCGGGGGCACTCGTCACTTACAGGTATACATCCCACGGCGACTCTCGAGAGTCGAGACGAGTATAGGTACCGGACCCGTGTAAGAGAAACCTCGTCGCCGCAACCGATCATGCAGATTTCTCTTTTTTTTCCCTCCTCCTCCTCCTTGTATCGTACCCCTCCGTCCTTCTTCCTTTCCGTCCGATCGTCTCCGCTCTCCACACTCTGATTGACGAGTCGGGGACGCGACATCGAGACGGAAATTTGATTTCATGCCCGAGGCGAGATTTTATATTGTTCGCGGAGGCTGGGAAACGGCCTGGCGACGCCGAGGGGACTCGGATCGCCCGAGTGGCCGAGTGTGGAGCCGCGCGGCACGAATCCGGCGTGCGGGATATAATTCAATTAGGAGGGACTGGTGAAAGGTGCGACGTTGCGAAGCTTCGGATGCTCGGTTTCTGCTGCGAGTGCATTGGGTGTTTGGCGGATTTTTCTGTTGTTGTGGATTTTGAGATTTTGGTAATTGCTTTGAAAATTGCAATTCTTGTACGAGGCTGCCAGAAATAAGGTTTTTTGGACAATATAAACAGGTTTTAATCTTTTAAATCCATCCTAAGTTCTGCTTCATACTTGGAAATGAATAAGAGACACTGCTTGTCAATGCTTATTGATTATACTACGCACTTCGAATTTGTACATACAAACATTATTATTATTATTATTATTACTATTATTATAATTAGTATTACTATTATTATTGTCATTATTACTATTATTATTATCATTATTATTATTATTATTTTGCCCAGCTAGTAATAGTTAGCAGTAATAGTGCTTGAATGACACCTGATTTTCAAGAGATTCTGTTATTATCTGGAGTCAAATCTGCCAGTGTAACGATTGATACCACTTTTATAAGATCTTTAACATAATAAAAAGGTTCTGAACCTTAAATTTATACAAAACACTCAGAATTATGAGAATGAAGACATTTTACTATAGAAATAGTGCTATAAAAAAGTAATGTGATTTTTCATATGCTAAAGATGATAGTAATAGGGGCATCTACCGTATATGTTTCGACATGTTAAAACTAGATTTTTCACAATATTTCAATTGAAATAAGTAAACATTAATGAATTAATTATACGTTTTCAGTAAAAAAGGGGAATATTAATTAATTATTTTTAGCTATGTTTTGAATCTTTTTTTAATAAATACAAATTTTAAGGAAATTTAAAAAAAAATATTAATACAATTGTTATCAACATTTATATAAAATAATTTTTTTTAACAAAAATACACAATTGGTTTTAATCCTAATAACTCCTGAAACAAAGTTTCAAGAGGATTGGTCAATTTCTCTTGAACTGCAGAAATTATTTAACGTTCACTTTTTGGGCTTCGATGCAATCATTGACTTAAGAGCATTACCAGTCTTCGAATTACTTTACATCGAAACATGGTCTTAAACATATAAAAAACAGGACAATAAACTCACAACATGTAAATACATTTCATAATTCATACAATGCTACGTTTAAATGGTTTCCCATATCTCTTTCACCTGTATCACATCATCACCAAATCAACCCATCCCATCTCTCGGTACTCGAGAGTTCAAGTTCAAAGCAAGCACTTGCATAGCAACTCCCATCTCGAAAAGCCTCTCAATTACAACCTCCAATTAACTCCATCCAGCATGTCGCACATACATTTGATCGCTAATTCAGTTCGTTAAAGCCCTCGCGCAAACAAAAGAATCCTCATGAATAACCCGCAGTCGTATGAAAAATCATTTTCAGCCTGCGCAACGAGTCCCGCATGCCCCGGAAAAAAAGGAAGGAAGGATCAAACGAGAAAATTGGTTCAACGCTGCCTTCCGCGTTGCTGCCGTTGTTCCTTCTTTGCAGCGATGCATTATTTATCACCTCGTCCCGATGTAAACTGCACGCGTGTGTATATATATACAAACATAATACGCGAACACGATCTAGCGGGGAAAGAGCGATGAGTTAAGATAATTTTAATAAGAGCCTAACCGCTCGGCGCCGAGTACGTACACACGAAGTATATCGTAATCGCCTTAAAATACTCTGCTACTCACTCCTAGCTCCGTCTTCCACGTTCTATCTTCCTTTTCTTTCTAGTTTAATTTATCTCGCTTTTAATTAAGACTGACCGTGGATGCCTCGTGATTTATGCAACGACCGGATGTATATGTACAATTATATGCGTGCTTTAGCTCGGAGGATGGGAGATAAGATCGAGGGTTCGACACTTTTGTTAATTGCGTTATATTTGTAGAATGAGAATAAGAACAAAAGTTTCTTCGACTGCTAGTCAAAGGCGAAGGGATAAATTCGATAGGAAGATATCGCTTGCAATAAATCCTCGGGCACGCTTCAATATTTAATTCCATCGGATGCTTTCTTATCAGATGCTTGCAGGAGCGATGATGGATTCGAATAATGCTAAGTTATAAGTGTCAGAGGATTAAAAGGGAGTTGAGGTTTTTTTTTGCGTCTTTTGGTAGTGCGGTGCAATCAATTCGCAGATCTTGATGCCAGTCAAAGTTCGCGAGAATTTTTGTTCTTTTAAGCGGACTTTTATTAAAGTGAACTACTTCTGATTTATAATAACCGTCCCTTTCTCTCTTGAAAATTGATTGACGAGGTATAATCCGATTAATCGTCACTTGTACTTTCGCGGAATGCGCTCCGATCGGTAAATGAGATATCGCGCGAACTTTCAGAAAAAAAATTGTGTTAAAATGAAAAGCAACGACGGATGTGCGCTACAAAGTTGGAAACGACGTGTTTACGCCGATGTGGAATCGATAAATTGGGTTGTAAATTAATCGCGTGAAAATAAATCTTATAACTTAAGGTCGTAAGCTGCTGAGGACATATTAATGATAAAGAGAACGTATTATATTAATGATTAATTAAATCGATCGCGTGTTATGAGAAAGGATGCATCGATTTTAATGAGTCATTTAAAATAAAAATTCATTTAGCCTACGCTTTGATAATAATGTATTATAATGACCTTTCTTTGCTCCTTTCAAGTCTATATTCATTTCCATTACTCGCATATATTATAAAAACAACTGTTAACTGCTTTAGCAGTTTTTTTTTCTCAAAGAGCTTTAAGCAATAAACTTAAATTATTCAAAATCTTAATTCTTTCTCCAAAATTGCTTTAAAGTAAAAGTTCGATACATGAATTAAATTATACCGTGTTTAATTTAGGGTTATATATTTCTTTTAAATATCTACGGTACAAAGAACCCATAATTATTTATGGATTTGTTAAAAAAGATAGTTATTAATAATCATTATATATATATATACAAAATTCAGAATCATACTTTTTAGCGAAAATGGTTTCAAAGTGATGGTTAAATGTCAATCAAATTCACATCTGGTATAAGATATGAATCTATATATAGGAAAGACCGCGGGGGCTAATTTGAACACTTTATATATTTTGAGAATTTTATTTTTTATCATTTTATGCGAAACAGTACTCTTACAATTAATGAATACTTATTAAGTGATTGGTTATAACTAACAATTAAAAAAGTTTCATCCCCTTATTTAGTTATTTAACATACTTTACATACGTAAGAAAATAATCTTTCACTCATTAAGATTATTTATGCATTCGAAAAATTCATATTCTCCCAATAAAACATAATTCAGAACCAGAAAATAGGTAAAACATTGCATAAATCATCTTTCATCTTCTTCAATCCATTCCAGAGTTAATAAACAGGCAACCACGCAACAACCAACTCAGCGTTAAAAAAAACCTTGTATAACACGGAGAGAAAAAAAAAGAAATTTAATAACGCGCAAGCGAATTGCTATATATTACAAAACACGCAAAATAAATCGGCGATTCCCCGGGACGACACACGAGTGCGCGAAAAATTGCCTAGAAAGCTATAAGCATATTATAAGCAGCTGACGGCGACTGGCTTGTAGTTGAGCGTAACGCCAGTGACGCAATGGACGAGACATCGCGGTTGGATCAAACGTATGTCACGAGCGAACGCACGCTAATCACGGCGCTTACGTGCTCGCGAGTCCATTTTTTCCTCGTCTCTTGCGCTTCCTCTTCTGGTCCTGAGGCGATTTTATGCTTGGCGTTCGTTTCCGTGTTATTTTGCGGTGTAAGTGGTAAGAAAATGAGCGGCGAATCGACATTAGCGTATGTTTGACAATCGGGTATAATAAATTGTAATGCGAGTTACGTAGGTATAATAAATTATATAATGATGGCTTTTCCATTGAAAGTATACTTAGAAATAGAAAAGATTGATTTATTTCGCGAAGACTTGTTTTAGCATAAAATGTAATATTGTTAATGATTGAATTCATTTTAACACTTATTATATTAGATTTTGTGTTATTGGTTTACTTTTGAGTTAGAATATTAGGCAATAATAGGCAACTAGTTTGTTGACCTCAGAACTTATTGTTTAGCGTAGTGTCATAATGCATTAAAGTAATAACAATTGCGCTATACGTAATTTTATTCTTATCTTTCATCTTTCTTCCTTATACTGTTAGTTTAACTATTTACAACTTAAAAAGTGCATAAAGCGACTGCGAACAAGCATATTATTTACAGTAACTAATAAATTCGTTTTTAAGTATTTTCCACACATTGAATTTTATTACAGGAAAGATAGAGAAACGAGATCTGAATAAACAATATTTACGAATGTTGCTGAGAATTCAAGTTAGAGCACAAAATAAACATAAATCCACTTTGCTTAATCTTGGAGTCCCTAAAATCCGCAACTACGCACAAATTCCCAAACCTCCAATAAAAGCTATTATTACAACGCAACTTTCCAAGCATCTTTTTCATAATCGAAGCAAAACACTCGCCTCTTACACTCATCTCTAACAAACACCGTCAAAAAAACGTATTCACCTTTCAAATAAAAAAAAAGGAGAAAGAAGTGCAAAAAAAGGAAAAGATCACAAGCGTCGCGTGGCGCTCCTTTTTATCCTCCTTTTTGCGGAACGCCCGCTGAATTACGGTTTCTTTTTCCATCTCTCTCCTTCGCGTCTCGCTTCCGCCCGGTCATACACCTATACTTATGTCAAGCGATGCGTGCAAACGCCGCGCGTAATCAAGGCTGTAATGCGCGCACGCTCGCGCGCAGTCGAACAAAGGACTTTTCCGGGCTGCGCCTCGGCTTTTCTGCGAGATTTCAGATGTTGGGACGCGTGTAATTCTTTCTTTTTTAAGATTTGAGCGAGGGATTCCGTTATACATGCGTTAGGATCGTTGCTTATATTGAGAGTGACTGCTGAAGAACTTTTTATTTCGAGTAATTTTTTCTTATCTTTTTCTCAGAATATAATAATAAAGGATGCGTGGTACCTCGAGAAAGGTTATGTTCGTTTTTAAAATAAATTCTTATTTTCTCAAGAATTTCTTATTCTTGATATGTGCTTTATATTAAGTAAAAATGTTTCTTAAACTAAATAAGTTAGTTCTTATTTTTATTACACATTTCTAGTAAGTAAAATTGGTATTTTCGTTGCTTGATTTAAGAACAATAAATTTCAACTACAACATAACGCGTAATTCTCTTTGCTATGATAAACGCTTCTTCAATACTGTTTAAATATCACTTAACTAAGGTTTAAGTTAAAAAAATGTCCAATGTATATATACTACAATATGTTGGAGAAATCTTTAAGAATTTGATATTATTGTACAAATACATTTAATTACATAATTAAGTAATAAGTGAAATTTCTTGAAGTATTTGGTATGAAGTATACCATTTAGTTAATTGTGTGGTTATGTAAATATTAAAACGTTGATATTCTGACCATTAACCAAATTAACAGTCTCATCAGTAAATCAAAAATAATTAAGTAAGAAAATCTGTATTCATAAACATAAGCCTTCATTTTATGATATCATTTTAACATACTATAATCATTCAAAACCAGCAATTAAATTATAACGTTACTTCAAAAAAATTCTCATACACAGTATTCACTTATCAAACATTTCCTCAAACATCAAGTCAAAACCATCACCGTCTCGAAACGAAGGCAAAAAAGCCACGAAATTAATTAATCTCCTTACACATCCTCGCAAACAAACACTGAGAAAAAAGAACCCCGCTTATCTTCGCATCTCCGTCCATCCGCACTCGTCACACGAAACCTCAGAACAATCATTCCCCGTGTCCGCAATCGCCAAATACATTACCTTTCTTCTTCTTTTTCATAAATCCACAACACAATCTCCCATAAAAAAAGAAAAATATATAGAAACAAGGAAGAAACTCGAAGAATTTCGTATAGCGCATTTAGCCTCGGCTCGTCTTCGCGCGGAGGAAAAAAATATTGCAATCAATGTCTGGTGCGCATTAATTATACGAGCGTAACGGTGCGCCCGGCTTATAATACATCGCAGCCACGGGCCGTTGTGCTGATGGCGGTATGTTAGAGTGGGTATGTGTGTGTGCGCGTGTTTGTAAGTAAGCGCCTATGCGATAATCGGTCGCGAACGCCTGCACACGCGTGTTTGGCATTCCATTATTCATGAGGTCGAGTTTTAAGGAGGCTTTTCTTTTTCCTTTGATGTTGTTTTAGGTAGTCAGAGATTTTCCGCGAGAGGTGTTGGGGTTTTTAGAATTTCAGATGGTCCAACTTCTCGACGAAAGATATATCATTGACTGAAAATTATTTTTCCAAAGGTTTTGAGAGTCCGAGATTAGACACTGAAAATTTAATCAC
The DNA here is from genome assembly GCA_949152435.1 of Gastracanthus pulcherrimus. Lineage (NCBI taxonomy): Eukaryota > Metazoa > Arthropoda > Insecta > Hymenoptera > Pteromalidae > Gastracanthus > Gastracanthus pulcherrimus. The sequence continues at coordinate 217,027,769 of OX424572.1, read as the reverse complement.
TGAATTCAAACGATGGCCGCTCGAAATTGAATCAGAAGATTGTTAACTTTAGAGTTAACAGTTTTTAAATGTTTATTTTTCAAACTTAATAAAACTCGATAATATATAACAAAACAGTTCTTTTCGTGTTTTTCAGAAAGTACTAAATCCTGTGTATATCATTATATGCTTTTAGGGTTACTAAAGCTGAGTTTAATATACAATGTTAATTTTTTCAAATTATATTTGACTGGAAAAGTTAATAGTTTCACTAGTTTGGACCAAATATTCGTTGAATTACGAGTTTGAGTTTTACTATCGCAGGAAGCCGGAAAATAATTTGATTTCATGTATTTCAAGTGTTTTGTGCCATCATTTAACACTTTACTACGAGTCTGATATTTTATAGAAGACAGTTCATGGGAAAGAAAATTATTCGTACGGTTTTCTAGATGATTGAGCGTATATGGTAGCGATTAGCATACGTAAACAGTGTACATGATGTACGAAGTGAAGGGACTAACGGGATAATAATTTAAAAATTATGTTATATATCTGTGTAACAACTAATCTCTTGATTTACAACTAAGCAGTGATGCCTTAGTCGAAAACATTGCTTTGTATTGACTAAAAATAAATTTTAATTTACGATACAAATGTGAATTACGTACATTTTGATCCTTTATCATGGTCTAAATCTATACTCGGTGAAGTGGCCTATTCAGCTGAGGAATAATACTATAGACTAACAGGATCTTGACCTAGGAAAATTATTTTCATTTGTTGTTTCCCAACATTACTTTTTATCAACTATATAAAATATAATTGTACCAATTTACGTTACTAATATTAATAATAATAAATACTACTAATACTAATAAGGGGTCTGCGGCGGCTCAGTCGGTAGAGTATCGGATTCCCACGCCGGTGACCCGGGTTCGAATCCTAGTCTCTGCCGATTGATACAAGCACCTCTGTAAAAATTACATGTGCTTTGTTTACAAACACACCGCAGACCTCCGTCGTCGATTAGCACCACATGGGAGCACAAACATGGCGACGTTAAAAAAAAAAAAAAATACTAATAATACTAAAAGAGACTTTTGATTCTCTATAACGATCTAAGCGAGAAAAATGGTCTTTTGAAATAAATGAACTAATAATTTAGAATATATTGCTAAAAGAAAAATCATCATTTTGGATCGAAACCTTTCCTGTTAGATCACAAATGTTATTTGATTCAAGATCTTATTCCAGTGTTCAATAAAAATTCGATTCATGAAAATTCTACTTAAATTATAATAATTCGTTCAAATCTAATAGAAAAATTCTTTACTAGTATTCTTGTATTAGTTTAAGAGTCCACTTCTCCGAGTATAACATTCAGAAAACACTGCAATATAGTTTCATTGATTTCCCTCGTCACAAAAAATCCAGATGATCCACGTCTCCGACCACGCACACTTACACCTACGTCCCACTGCACACAGCACAGTTACAACTGGTCTTCTCTACAAAAGCAGTACATCAAGTATTTCAAGTTTGATCGACTCTACTACTACACGTATTTACACACATCCAATCACATAAAGAAAGTTCCCTCATCCACATATACATACACTACTACACTCGTGTCCATATATGTATACTAGGCAGAATAAACATTTGATCGAATTTGTTTGAATTGAAGTCATCCAATGAGTTTAGCGAAAATGAGCATTTATTCCAACGAACTTACAGTATTTCCAAAAAATTCAAACAAATTTGATTGGATATTTGTAACTAATGTACAATTTTTCTATGTACAATAGAATTTCAGATACTGTTTATTTAAATATTGCGAATTCCCCAAACACTGTTGATGAGTAATTTCAGCAACTGTTCTTTCTGCTAGTACCTTATTCTTTCTACAGGGAGTCCCAAATTGTTATAGAAAGATAAGTTGGGAAAAAGTATATGATTATTTTTAAACTGGACATGTATTACAGTAGTATCTGACTCTATCATAACTAGGTTATGTCTCTGTGTTTGTAAGGCTCAATCCCGAACTTTACTAGTACTCGGGATTTTCTCTATTTATTCGATTTGACAACTGTGATGAGAAACATGAACTGTACATAAATTATCGACGATCTGGGATGGATCAAAATTTTAGTTTTAATGGCTCACTGTATACCCTGCTGCAATGGATTCGTTCAAGAAATTTTGTAATTTTGGCGCTATGAAGTTGTGCGCATATCAGCGTTTCGCACAACGAAGTTAGGCATGTCTCAACGCTTGTCTTATAAGGAACTGATTGTGGGATATAAAATGCGTATATATAACTTCCTAGCATCAACGTTTTTTAAATGATTGAAAGTACCCATTACGGCAGAGTGAACGCATCTTGACCATGCGATTCTAAATATGATCTTAAACCCATACGCGTCACCATTATATATTTTCTGATTATCTATCTACCTGCAGCCTTATATCCGGCAGAATCAGCATGTTCTCCTTCGCCAGCGAATCCAATCAGCAACCTCGGCAGCCCCAGTCTCTCAACCTTCGCCTCCTGTATATATGCACGTATGCCTTTGCACTCGGAATCAAGCCTGACCCTCTCCAGGGACTCTCCCGACTACTCGCGAAGAATGAAAGACTCCACTGCGGTGTATATACTAGCACTGACGATGCGCCCCGCAACCGGAAACGCGATGCAGCAGGCTGCGGTGGACTGAAGAATGCTTTACTGCTGTTGCTGCTGCTGCTGCTGCTGTTGTTGTTTCCTGGCGAGAGCGGCGTTTTGTTCGCGTTGTGTTTACTGTTTTGCCGCGAGAGTCACTTCGACGAACGCTATTTCGCTGTGGGGTTTTTGTGTTTCACAGAGATGCCTGTGGATTGTGGTTGAGGTTGTTTTGTTAGGTTGGCTGAGGTTGATTGAGGGTTGTTTCGCGCTTTGAGGGAAGACAGCGTTTTCTCGTGGTTTTAACTTTGAGTAGTTAACTTGATTTGTTCGGTTGTGTAATGGGCAAATAGTTGGCAAATAGTTTCTAGAGAAATATTTCAATAACTCGGGAGATTATACTGTTTGAATACAACGTGAACAAGTTTGAACATAATTGGGTAATATCCCCAGCATCTAAGAAACGATTCTTTTCCAGAAACAAGTTGAAAACTACTTCCTGGGGAGAAATCAGTTCATTTTAAGGTTACATGAAACGATTTTAAGACTAGTAACTAGCCATGTTTGTAAAAATGGTTTGCTTCTCGTATAAATGCTCTGATTACTAATGCGGTGCTTTGCCGACGATAAAAATTAAAATATACAAATTTTTGCAATTTATATATGCATTATAAACATGGTCTATAACACTTAAAAGACATATTTTTGTCACATGATAATTTTGAAGTAAACGGGTTAATTGATTCTTGTAGTTATTCTATGTTAGTGTCGATAAAACAACTCTCTACCCAATTTCAGCAGTACTTATCAAAAGTACACAAGTGAATCTTTAAACAAGTAATTATTAGAGCTATAATATGCAAAAAATGAAAGTTTATACGACTCAAAGCGAGACTTAACAAAAGCAAAAGCGAAGTTTTATTCGCTCGTAAAGCATACAAATGAACACAACCTCGTTTTCTATTGAAAATTTATTCGGAACATAAAGATGTATATAAGTCTATGAAACTTTCTTAGGGCATAATTCACAAAGTCCAAATTCTTTTATCTTCCACGTAAAACTGTAAAATGATTTTACAGTTGTGATATCAATCGAGTCTACCAACACGAAAAATTCCTTACAATAAATATCCCCGATTCTTTGCTACAAATTCGATCGCCATACCAAAACACCACACAAGAAAAAAAAACCGGTCTCCCGAGAAATCGATGAAAGTACCGTTCGCGCACAATGCGCCGACGCTCTTTTCCAGGAAAGCACAGTAGAAAAGACTAATATAAACTTCGAAGATTCTCTGCACTGTGTTACATAGTTTATTCGATGCTGTCTGCCCTCAAAGAAAACAACGAAACATGTATCACAACAAATCTGAACCGATTGATAACCGTGCATTGACCCTTAGATCGATATTAAGTACATCCACGTGATTCTGAAGCTGATGGCCTATTTGTAGGGACCGAATCAATGAAAAATATACCTTGTAAGAAAAATGATCATTTTGAGGTTAGACGACAGGAGTTTTAGATTCGTAACTTGTCATTTTTTACCGATTTTTGTAAAAAATGGATTGTCTCTATTGTATAAAGCGATTCATGCATCTGATTTCTGTCAGATTATTTTATATTTTTAAAAATGTTTAAAAACACGTTGTTTTACAATTCGTTAAGGTTGTATTGGCCGTAAGTTAAAGTCTCACCCAAAACTTTGAGACACATATATATGAAAGCTATAATCTGGTATAAGCAATAATATTTTAGAATAATAAGGTTGAAAAAATGTACAAAATGTATTGTAAGATCGATTGAAAGGTTTTTACGTGTATATTCCAACATTCAAATTCTTATTGCTGGCATGAATGTACGTCCATTTTCTCAAGGTTTACTTCATATCGCATGTAATAATCTTCAAATTATACCTGTTATTTTAAATTTTATTTGTACTTGAGGTATTTGCAAAGTAATATGAAAACGCTTAAGACAACATAAAACTTTAAGTTTTTTTCAGCTTATAACCTAGCAAAATTTCGTAAAACTCCATAAGAATCCACGTTAAATTAAAATCGCAATAACTTTCTAACCGATCTCGCAAGTTTGTCGAAACTTTCCACAATGTTTTATGAATATAATACATACGAACTGACAATGGTTGATCGTTTATTGTCTTATAGCTAATACAGCCTTAACCCTTTACTGCCAAAGTTCCAAAGCGACCACATCAGTGTCGAAAACGGATCAAGCTAAAGATGAAAAATATGGTTTTCCAAAGAGGAAAACTTGCCGATTTTCATTAAGTAATGCAAATCTATCATCACATTTAACACGAGCAGCTCCTTTTCACTCAAGACCCATATTCTTCATCTTTTATCCTATCCACTTTGCACATTTCCTCCGCAAAAGTCCAACCGACATCACCACGCTCGCCACTCGCAGTAAAATCGGCCACCAGCTTCAGAGTCCTCTCAATCCCTCGTTCCTACTTCCTCTACTCCACTCTGATCTCTCGATTTTCCACACCCCATACACACAGCTGTCCACCAACCCTCACCAAGAAACGTCCTCCCTCAACCCAACCCTCGCACTCGAATTTCTTCGCACCGATGCGGCAGGTATACGCGTACGGAAACTCTCGCGGTGCTCGCGCTCGCGCAAAAGTGGAGCTCGCGCGGTATACTCGGCGTAGAGGCTCTCGTCGCACTGGTGGATGGAAGCGCGAGGCCCGCGACGCACGCCGCGCTCCTCGGCCGTGCAGGAAGAGAGGCTCGACGAAAAGAAAAAAAGAGGAAAAAAGGAGGAACGCGCGCACCTTACCAAGCCGGTGATGATGGTGGTGGAGGGGGGAGGGGGACTCTCTCGACTTACACCGGAGAAAGAGAGAAAGAGACGCGCATATACGCACGCACACGCATCCTTTACGGCGCGAGCTGCTCCGCTTTTCTCTCTTTCGCTCGTATGGAGCGAGCCATTGCCGGGGTCTTGCATGCGCGCACATAGGAGAGAGAGATAGAGGAGCTCCGAGTCTGTCTTTTTTTGTTCGGTTTAGCGGGACAGCAGGTGCGTTTAGATAGATGTGTGGGTTGTTGCGCTGATGCGTGTAGAGCAGTGGGCATGTTTGATGTTTGTGAATGTTGTTGAATGTTGAATGAGGATTGTGGTTGGAATGTGCTTGTGAGGATTGTCTAAGGGTGGATCTTGTAAGATTTTTAATTTTGATTGTCACGGAAACGTGTGATTATATGAAGGCTATTACGAGGCTTCCTGAAGAAGTACAATGACTCGACTTACGGGAGCAAATATTTTTATTTTAAAGTAAGAAATGAGACTTACTTCTTTAATAAGAGAACGTTGTGCACGCTAACAGTTGATATTTCAAAAACTGCTAAATTATTTTTGTTGATTTTTACATGAATATTTCATTGGAAAAGAAAACTAAATTTTCATAGATTTTATTTGTAAATCAGTTAGTTGTAACGTTCAACGTACTCTGTTTAATAAAATAGGATTCATTACTTAGCTTCAAGAAACTTAAAACTTTTAATTATTTAACGTTATAAAAAGGAACTACTTTGCAGCATATCGACATTAATTCTTATACAGTAATAAAAGTAATTTAAACGCTGCGGTCCAGATTTCCTAAAAAAACTAAAATACTTTAGTTTCCTCAATGCAATATTTATGTAAAAATGAAATTTATTTGTGCAATTTTATACCGTAGTGTATCTTATGTTGAAATATCGGGACTCATATCTAGATTTCCAAACAATAATTTTGAGCCGAGAAAGAGTCATGTGCTTATTCAGAAATCCGATTCCTTTAGAAAATGACATAACAAATTTTGTCATCGCAAGCAGAAGCTAAATATTTACTAGAGATTTCCCATAAATACCGTATTACCATTATTCATCACAGAAACAAAGCTTAAACAAAACAAAGAATAAATATCTATACTTTTACTTGGTGTCCCATGTAGCAGACATCTATAGAAATTTCTGCAAAATTTTTTTCAAGAATTACTACAGAATTATTCCAAGATATTTTTGCAATAATTACTGCACAATTTTCTCAGGATTTTTTGCAATAATTACTGCAGAATTTTTTCAAGATTTTTTGCAATAATTACTGCAGAATTTTTGCACGATTTGCTGAAAAATGTGCTGAAAATTGTACAAAAATTGTGCAGGAAATCTTACAGAAATTTCTGCAGATCTTTTCCATGAGGGTTGCTTCTTTCTTAGATATGACAATAACATTTTTAAAATAAGAAATAATAAATATACCTTATAAACATAGACACACAAATTTTTTTTTCTATTTTTATAGCAGTTCATTTAAAAAAATATACATTCTTGATTAGATACTTGTCCACGTCTAGGCACGCGCGCGTATTAATCCTCGCGCATTGAACGTACACGTTGAAATCAGCGTGAAACGTTAGACGAGAGGAAGGAATGAGTCGTTTTTTCCATGATCGTAGGATCGAAGGGTTATTCACTTCCTCTGGAGAATTTTCTTCGCTTTCTGAAATCGAGCGCATACGCGAGACGACGAGATGATTACAGATTTTATATATGGTTTCCCATGTGTAACCACGATCGCAAAAGCAAAATAACTGTATACGCTTACGGGCATGGTTGATTTCAGTAATTCTTTGAAAAAAACGCTCATAACAGGCTCCGGAAATTGTAACGTTGGTTTTTAATATTAGGCGTTTCGAGGATAGGTTTATCTCGCGATCGAAAGAGTGGAACTTTCTTTTAAAAACAGCTTATCGTAACCTTAAATACACTGAGAAAAATTATATGATAGAAATTACATTAAAATTGTATAGCAAAATTCTCTATTTCTGCTTACACAATATTGGGGACACTCGACTTTCTATAAAAATGATATATTTATAGAAAATGGAGTACGTTCTTAATATTATTTATGATGTGCAATTTCTTCTAATTGTATTTGAAAAAAACGTATTCAATATATAATTTGTAACATTGAATTAAAATTTAATGAAGTCTTTTATAGCACTATTTCATATTTATTAACTGTAATTACATTTCTTTGCATTTATCTTACGTGCCCTGATTTAATTCATCACGTATTTCAGGAAATTTCGTACGGTTTTAGAAGTAATAACCATAATTTCGAGGTTGAAATAAATATAGTTATATTATACTTACAGATTCGACTGATTACAGTAATTATTTTGACCAATATACCTTTGTTATTTTCAAAAATCATAGTCTTGGTTCTTACAAGTGCTCCAGACTTTCATGGCGGTGCAACTGATGTATTCGAAATTGAGCATGAAGATTTGAACATTTTTTACGACCTGGTATCTTAAAAAGCAACATTCACCGACGCAAATCTTAAAACTTTTTGCTGCGCAGTAATATTTAGGTAATTCTTTCAATGATTAAAATGTTGAGTTTTACGACGGGTTAAGAAAGTTATTACTGCAGTATAAAAAACTGCTTTGTCTTAATTGGTAAATAAGTTTAAGAATTTAAAATTTTAATTTAAATAAAAACTTTATTTTTATTTTAGAATAATTTTATTTTAATCACGTTATAAATGAAAATTGTGTAATTTATGTAACGATTCATAAATCTAAATTCCTGCCTTTCTCTCTTTTTGTAGTTAACAAGTGCGTGATTAGTGCATTTTCTATACTTATTTATGCTCATACATAAGTAGAGAGAATGTGATCGGTTAGTATCGAGATCTTCAAATTCTTCAATAGTGAAAGTATTCTATTATAAATTTTCTAAGGATGATTCTCTTAACGTAAGAGAGTGCATAATATGCGCACATAATACAAAGAATCATAGAGAAACTTTTCATTCATAAAAGATCGACCGTTTCTTTTGTCATTTTTTAAAGAAGCTTTCCGTGTAGCTTTTCTAACTAGAAACGGATATTAATTTAATTTATAGCACTGTGTGACCTAAACCCGCACTTAGGTCACGCTTATCCGTGACCTAAGTGGCGCTTTATTACACAGTGTAATAATGAATTCACATAGGCCACAGATCCCTACTATCCTATAATAAAAACTAAAAACACTCAAAATAAACGTTTTCGTTCATAATAATAGAAAAAAGAAGTAGTAAAGCTGGTAAATACGCATGTCAAGAATCAGAGAATAATTATAAATCCTTAAAATAATGCTTCAAATTTAGAGGTTAGTTCAACTGATTGTATATGACAATTTGGCGCGTATTTTGAATATTCAATCTGAAATTCAATTTAAAATTCAGTACTAATTTTTTTCATGATTAATATTAGAAATTTATTAAAATTTAATTTAAAAAATTTCAATTAGGGTAAATAAATATATTCTAATTAACTGGTAATAATAAACATTTATTATCTTTTCAAAAAACAAAATATCTTATTTATATAAGGTTCTATTCAAACAATGTATAATAGTTGACATTGATTATTAATTAACTAATGAATTTTGGTTAAATAATAATTTGTTTATACGATTTCTAATTTCTTTAATTTATTTTTTATGTTTTTTGGATTATATTTTTATTTTTTTTTATGCGGGGGGGCTTCGCCCCCCCGAAACCCCCCCTCTGCCCCCGCCCGGCCCACCCCCGCACCATACACCCTCCCCGATGTCGGTGGCGGGTTTATGTCACTCGTGCTACAAAATAGTATACGATACTCGTGACCTAAGTGTCCATAATTGCACGGCGCGACGGTATCGCCCTCGCTACGCTCGGGCGCTAACTACGCGCCGTGCAATTATGGGCCACTTAGGTCACATGTATCGTAATATACTATTAATTAACAATCAATTATTTTAATAAGCTTTTACTCGCCGTAATACATGTACTAATAAGCGATTAATTTGCATCATATGTAATTAATACTATTGTAATAGTATCAGTTTTTTGTAATCAATTGCCGATTTTCTTTATAATTATTCCTAAAATTTTAATAAATATAATTATAAATGTGACCGTTAATTTTTTAGAAACTTCTCGAAATTTCACTAACTATACAATCCTTTACCAAACGGATATTTAAAATTATATATCTTGTACATAATACGTACGAGCGCATGGCTTACGCATATTTCTATAAATACCTTGCGAAAACTTTTATCGTCGCTTATAAACATGGCGTTTGGCCATTTTCCAGGCCAATGAATTCGAAATCGTTTTGAAATTCCGCTTTTTCCGTCCATACCCATGTAGGTGAGCTCGCGCAACTCTTCACCCATTGCAAACGCATAAAATTACACGACACCTTTTACGATCATTGACCGCTGAGCGAGTCCATATATAAATTTTCTCATAACGCAAATGTTTTTCAAGTACAAATTGATGATTTACGGATACTACCGATAGAATAAACAACGATCGTCTTACGAAAATTGAAAGGAGAAATGAGTGAAAAGTTACATGGTATGCGAAAACAATAAATTGATTTCATATTCTTATAGGTAAAATCGTTACGCGTTGCGCAAAATAAATATGCGCATGAATATTTATTATAGTACGTAAAATGAGAATTCATTAATGTGTGCAATTTGAATAACTTTAATAATAATGAATCTTTGTTTTCTCTTCAAGAATTTAGGTTTTTGTATAGCAAAACAAGTTTAAACATGAAAATATTCAAATAAATCAGTGGTTTTTTAATGAATTTATAAATAAACCTCTTGCATGTAGATTAGATTTGAATATAATTTGTTAAAAATGATATACAGTATAATTTAACTTACGTGACGAAGAATTTGTTAAAAAATCAATTTGAAACTCACCTGTAACAGAAAAGAAAGAGAATTAAATGAATATTATACAAGATCATGAAATAAAGTATAAATATATTTAAAAATAGTATAAAAATATATCGAAGGGTGGAGAGGGCACTTATAATGTTATAATAATGTCTGAGAACACTAATTATTTGTTTTTTACAAAATATAACACCTTAAAAGGTGTTTAAAATTTAACAAGGGCATTTATCTTACTTAGACAGCTTACAATTATCTGTATTATAAAAATAAGTTTTAATTGTAACTTTCACGGGGCACACGTTTGCGAAGGCAGTTTCTAATGAATTGATCTGAAACTTTCAGGGATTGTTTATTGCATGTATCACCTTCGCTTGAAGCCATAAAAGTACATGAAAATGTAATTTTATACATAAAAAAGGTAACAAGCAATTGCTGTTTAGAATTAAATATATGTATTACACTGAAATTTGTCTCGATCCAGCGAAAGTAATACATACAATAAAGATTCTCTGAAAGTTCCCGCAAATATGTGGCCCGTGAAAGTTGATGTTAAAGCTTCTTTTTTTGTATTGCAGAGAACTGAGTGCTGCTTAAATGAGATAGTTGCCCTTTCGAAAATTTAAAATATTCTTACTCTTAAAATTTTATATATTGACTTAAAAAATGTTCATGTATTAAGTCGCAAAAAAATTGTTTTGTCGAGGTATAAAATAACAATTATTTTATATAAAAAACGTACAACAAAATTTAGACTCTAATATAATATAATTAAATAAATATAGATATTTCAGATTTCAGAGTATGTATTCTCTTCTTAATCTTTTTTTAATTTTTCTAAAATCTAATATTTAAACTAAGATACTACGCTTGAGTCATTTATCACATTCTCTAGTATTTAGCGTAATAAGTATATAATAATAAACATGATTCAAAAACAAATTATGGTCTTCCATACAAACGTCAAGCATGGTCATCAGAAAGTGCATTGCACCCATTCCCGCATAATAGCCATTTCTCTATCTTCCATTGCACAATCCTTATCCAAAACCCAATCGATCTCCATTTCCATTTTAATTTTAGTCTGCAGCAGCAGCAACGACAACGTCACAGCCCCGCCCAATCAAAACCAGTCTCCGCGTATGCTCGCAACGCGGAAAGCAAAATTCTCAAACAGGAAATCCAAAGTCTCTCTCAGTACCGCAAATCCTATATACAATATACATACACACATGGAGATCGAAAGGTAAATCAGCGATTACGATACCATATCCACATTCTCACACAGATTCTAATATATATATACAACACATACCCATATACTAACACATAAACTAAACAACAAACACAAATGCACGCACATATTATAACACGTATACAGACATACTAATAAAAACACACACATTTTTTAGCACTTACACATACATACCAATAAAAATTTGTACACATACATACTGATCAAATTTTCACACACATACTTTAACATTTACGCATATATACTAATATAAACAAACACACATTTGAACACTTCCCCATACATACTAATAAAAATATCCAGACATATATTCTAACACATACACATATATACTAATAAAAACTATATGTATCACACATACACACATACAAACACTCACCTACGCACACATTTCAAAAAGAAAACATCTAAAATTGCACATACGTACACCACCGGCATTCGAAAAGTGCGCACGCCTTTCACCGCGTGTGCGTGCGCAGGGATAATATTGTCGCCACTCCTACCCATACACGCAGCTCGTGTGGAAAATCCGCGGTACAGCGCCGGCGGAGCCGGTGTGATCACATTCCGGCGGTTTTAAACGGCGTCGACTTTCGAAAAATACGCGCGCCACTCGTTGCGCCGCGGCCTTTTACGAGATGCTGCGCCGGAGCGCATGCTCTGCTCGGGCATTCATCTCACTCTCTCTCGAGAGAGAGTAGAGTCTGTCTATAGGTATTCGATTATACTGCGATGGGTTGATTTATTTCGCAATGGAGGCGAGATGCGCTAGGTCGGTAAGGATGGTGGATAAGGCGGGGGTTGTAGTGGTCTAATTTTAGGATGTGGAGTGTGGGTTCGGGGGTACGCGTGATTTATGGTTTGATTTGATTCGAGGTGATTTTTATCGAGATAGGAGCGTGAAGTTTTCTTTCTTTTGTTTCTTTTGTGTGGGAGTAGTGTGTAAACATTGATTTGACGGGATAAATGATTGCTTTTCTATGTTTGGAAATTAATCTGTGTGAATAGAAATCAGTTTCATCGGATACAGTTTCCGTATGATGAATTACGTTACATGTCAAGTTCAATCAGAAATTGAGATGTGATTGGAAATCGGGATACTGATCTTACTTTCATCTCTGCGACGTAGAACATGTGTATATGTTGTTCTTATAGCTTACTGGCAATAATTAATCAATTCGCTTTTTCAACTTTCATTCATGTGTTGTGGATTCTTTTTAATATAATATAACTGTTAGCCTTTGAAAAAAGCGATGCCCTACTGGCACAAATGATTACGGAGAAAATACATCCATCTCGAACAGAAAAATTAAAAAAAGTTTTTAATTAGTATCAGGGTCGTTGTCACCTGGACCAGTAAAAATTTGATTGATGAAAAAGTAACAAGATGGAGGAGGTTTTAAAATTATGGCTTAAAACTAATTAGTCAAGCAGTCTTCTTGCAGTCAGTTAAACAGTTACATACAGATTCGTAATGTGTTTGATCCATTTGTTAAAAATTGTTTATTATAATTGATTGTTAAAAGAGACATTTCTTTGTAAAAGTAACTAATTTCAAATATGTCAAATCATATTTGAGTTTATTTATTCACTTAGATTTATTCAGTAAAAATTAAAAAACCGCTACCAATGCATTGGCACATAACTTCCTCAAACTAAATGAATTGTTCCAATATGAATTTCTTTATTCTAACACATTATTTTAAATTGCTATATTTAATTCTAAAAAGGTTGGTTAGGTATTTTTATCATCGATTGTTGTCAAAAGACAAATGGCCCAAAACATATTTCTAACATGTTTTGAAGAAAACCTTTTTTTTACTATTGCAAAACTTCCTTTAGGAGGAAGCAAAATAAATTGTGTCCAAACCATCTACGTATATTGCTTAATAAAGTAGCATACAATCGTATGTTTATTTTGAATAAATAAAATATGTTAACGTTTGTAACCATGCACGCCAAATATTTTCCAAGATGTACAATTCAGTGCTGTGTGCAATAAAAAATATTATACCGAAATTTGAAAAGAAATTTTCATGATTTTCATAAAATATGTATTAATTAATCAATTGATGGGTCCTTAGAGGTATGCAGTATGATTAGAAAAGACCATCAACATACCGTACAACTACGAAAGACCTTACGCGTTCTGAGCTTCCCAGTGCAATGACCTCCAGGATTAAAACATCTCACTCCTCCCTCCACAATAAACCCAAATATAATTGTATAAATCACTCGCACTCTTAATAACTAACCATAACTTCAATTCCTTAATTCTCTCAACTCCTCGACTCTTCTCAAGAATCTCGTCAGCTCCTAACGCACAGTGCGACGTCTCTCTCTCTCGTTATCCTGTCGCGCGATTCGTGTCAGTGTGCTGCGTGCTCATTTCGCGACTGTCGAGACTCGTCACCGTGTATAACACACCAGGCGCGTTATACGCGCGGGTATATTCTTAATTTTCACGAGGTGTCGTCGTTAATTTGAGCGTGAGATTTACGACGGTGGCAGTGTGACTAGCGTGCAAGTGCGGTGTATGCCGTGCGCAGGAAGCTTGTTTGTTCATTTCTTAATCGCTTCTTGTATTGTACCTAGAGGCAGTGATGAGACTGGTTTGGGAGGATCGATGGCGAGGGTACTAATTGATAGAGAATTTAATTTTTTGTAGTATTATAGAGGATTGGTTATTTGTGGCTGAAACAGTAAGCTGTAGAATATTGTACAGCATGAAATATACGATAATCTTGAAATTTCATTGGAATCTAAAGAGAATATATGAACTTTCTAATGCAATTGTCATATTATATAAAGATATTTCGGTATAGGCGCAACATTTTTTATGAATATATTATATTATATTTTTTATTCTTTTTATTTAAAATAATTATCCCTTTCAGAGTATACATTTCTGTATTTCAGTAATTTTCAAACACGATATATCTATATGTACTTTAAGTATTTTTATTTACTTTAATCCATTCTTCTTATATTATTTCTTCCCTTGTGGAGATGTGAAAGTGAACTAATAATCCCTACCTTAACGGCATCACATTTATATTTCTTTTTTCCGCAATAATTAAATATTTCTAAAAAAATGCCATACTATCCACTCCGTATTCTTACCAGGAACCTTCAGTTAAATTTTCAAAAATTCTCATTATTAACTCCCGGAGAAAAATGCGTTTGAAAATGTAACTATAGTTGTATATTTTCAAATGCATTTTTCTCCGGGAGTTAATAATGACAGTTTTTGAAAATTTAACTGAAGGTTCCTGGTAAGAATACGGAGTGGAAAGTACGGCGTTTTTTAGAAATATTTATTTATTGCAGAGAAAAGAAAATATAAATGTGTGCCGGTAAGATAGGGATTATTAGTTCACTTTCACATCTATTTAATTTCTTTTACTTATCACCTTCATTCATTCTACTATTTTGTCCTCTTCATCCATTAGATGTTTCTGTCATCTTCTCGTGTATATTCGCATAGTGTCATGAAACGCTCTCCCGTTTCCATCTTGATTTCACACATTCTGCATTTCTTTTACACTTGATCCATCCAGTATCTACTACTCAACCGTTAATTCTAAACCTAGCTTTATTCTATATCTTGAGTTTTCTAGTTTTCTTTCTCTTTCTGCTGCCTTCTTTTTATAATTTTCTTTCTCATCTTTTTCATCTGGTCACTTATGCTTTTCTACATAATTATTCTCACTATTCCATGTCAACACTAATCAGTTCAACAAGGGTACAACCTTTTTAAATTATAACCAAATTTTGCTACAACCATATATCTTAATTTATAGGATATTATAAAACAGTAGATCACACTTTAAAATTATCTATTTGATCGACTCTCATATATTACACTTTGTTTAAGAATGTATAATACTATCTTTTTGTCATAAATTGAGCTGTTATTTTAGAGCTACAATATGCTGGACTATAAATAAGTGTTATGGTAAAAACAAGTTATAAATCGTTTGTGACTGGCATGTGAAATCAGCAAATATACGACACGTCAAGTTTTTCTTTACCTGAGATACTTTCATTTCTTATCAAAATAATTTGTAATCATAATGAATTATGGGTGGATCTTATGAATTTTGAAAAATTAGTTTTTATTACTTCCCGAAACCTATAATTTGTTTAAAATTTTACAAATTATATGAATTTTTCCCTTTCCTTTAAGGTACTCCGCACTATTATTTAAAGATCTTTTATACATATTCCTAATTCATTTTTAAATTAGTTATTAATTATTATTATTAGCAATTATAAAAGAAGGATACGTATACATATTTTTCAATAAAAATAGAGGTTCATTGTAAAAGTTCTTTGCTCATTCGAGTTTGACTGATCCAGTCCAATAAACTTACACATACTGTATGAGATCCATATAACAAAATGAAACTTTCATTGACAATATTATCATTCATTTCTAGTATTTAAATTACTAAATAATTTTAAATTTAATTAATGAAAAAAAATCTTTCTTGATAATAGTAACATTAACAACAACACTGTTGTTTAATAAACTTTTACTTTGACACTACCTATATTTGGTTATGAAAAATTCAAGTTTTCTTAAAAAAAAATACAAATAAACAAAATTCTTTATTAAGGTTTCTTGGCTTGAATGTCGTTCGAACGACAGTAACAACCCATCAAACAGATTTTAATGGTACGACAGATATACATCGCCAACAAAGTAGCACCAAATTATGCTAAAAAAACCAGGAAAACAAATCCGTTCACGTAAGCACGTAAGCTCATTGACGAAAATGTCCCAACAAATCGGCTTCTCCTCCAAACGTCAAACGCCGCCACACACGAGCCGGCCAACAGCCCTATAAAAAATTCCGCTCTCGTCTCGTCCAAAACTGTCGCTCCGCGCGTGCCACTCTCAAACACTCAAGACTCGCAGTCCTCTCGTTACGTACGTACTCGCTCGCGACACTTTCGATCTCGTTCGATGGCTCGCACAGCTCGCGTTTCGGGCCGTGCATACAAATGCGCTACACTCGACAACGAGAAAGAAAGAGAAACACGAAAAAAAATAGACGTTCCTACGTCGAATGCGCAACGCGCGCGTGAAGCATATATAGGTAGGGAAATATGACGAAAGAGACGAACGCAACTGGAATCCCGAGTCTCGCGAGATTGTCAATGAGAGGCGGTGGCTGTGACGCGACTGCTGCACTGTTGCAGAGTGGATGAATGACAGCTGATGGAGGTAACACGCCTATATCGGAGTGGGATGGCTTCTGATTGCGTGCGGTGACGAGGAGAAGCAGATGATTCGTCACGACGGAGTATCCGAAACGCGGAAACATTTTTTACATTGAAATTATGAAATTGAATTGTGTAGAAAAAGTTATTCTGAATGACGTGGAGTAAAAGCCCAGCATGCTATGAGTATATCACTCTGTATCAGAGACAAAAGTGATAAAAATTCATTTTGTCGTTTCTCTAGGATAATTAATTTTAATTTACCATTTTATACATTAAGTAGTAACCACAAGTCACTACGCGACTGAAACAAATAAATGAAACGAAAATAGAGAAAGAAAATTTAGATTCATATATGTGTATGTGTATATAGATATAGAAATTACACATGTTTTCTTTAACAAATTTTAACATCCAAACCAAAAGCGAAGGGGACCTAAAACCTTGAAAAGGTACATCTTCAAGCAGCACCCTTTCGAATGATGTATAATTTAACTGCTTTTGGGCGCGTAGTCAGAGATTTGGCATTCATTTTTTCAATATACAGATGAAATTAGATTACAGTAGGTATTACCAATTTTAATACTAATTATCGGTATTATTTTGCTTTACAAAATAAGTTTTCCTATTTTGTAAAGCAAAATATTTATTAGTCACTAAGTTTATGCGTGAAATGGTGATAAATGTGGCTTTTCACTAAACAGTATACAGTGACGAAAAATCGCTTACAAAATTTGGTGACAAACCACTTCAATGCCATTTAACGACTAAAGTTAGTGACCTGTCGTGAAATGAATGTTTTGTAAAGCAAATAAAACAATTAATTAGTATTAAATTGAATAATAATTTATGATCTAATTGAATTAATTTATAAAAACGTAAATTAAAAATAATTATCGTACAAGAACTTTCAAAATAAATTTGTACTACCTATGTCACCGTATATTTACGAAATAAGTACCTGTATAAAACATTTGTTTAAAAGAATACGTGAAGATGAACAATTTTTGTTTATCGTATCTAGTGAAATCGAATTACTGGATGGTTAAAATAATATGTACGGTGACGGTTTTATGTACACTTAACAAAACAAATATTTGATTGAATTTGTTTGAATTTTTTTGTAATCCTCTAAGGAGGTTAACAAAAACGAGCATTCGATTCAATGAAGTTGCAGTATTACAAAAAAATTCAAACAAATTTGATCAGATGCTTGTTCTATCGAGTGTACACTACTGCTCGCTCGAGGTGTCGCAATTATCTGATGATGAGAAGGAATACTTTGATTAAAAAGGAATTTGTCATTATGATTAGTTTGCTACTAGAGAGTATTGGAGAAAGGCGCGAGTAATGCTCTGTGCATGTTCGTATGCAGATGCCGATAAAACAGGATTCTTTGCCGGTAAATGGTATGTCATTGCAAGCGCGTATACAGTCGAGAAGCCGTTATCTGCTTTACCTACTGCATAATTTATGAAACTAAAAAATGATTTTATGGTATGATTTTGATAGCATTGCCTGAAATTTTCATGAAATTTGGCTAACAATAATTATACATAATATATGTTTTTGAAAAAAGATGCGATTTAGTTGCGCAATAATTAGTATCCATTTTAATACAAATTCTATGACAAATAATAATTGATCAATGTTATACCCAGAAATCGAATGACGCATAAAAATTCGATGGAAGAACGTTTAATACATACAAAAGCATAAATAATATCGACGGGTTCAATCGATAATGTATTGATAAAGCGATAAAGACGTACCTCTCATGTTGCAAGATACAAGATACGTCTTTATTGATAGGACAAGTCGGCATGTTTTCTTACAATAAAGATATTCATAAATATACAAAAAAGATACGTTAATAAATAGTAAAAATAACAATTCTAGCCACTCTGGTTTTAGTATTCGGAACTATCTCATTATTGATTTTAACTTATTGATTATTATTATTATAAAGGTTATTCACTGGCTTTACCTCGGTTATTTTTATTTTAATGCTATGCAGCTTCGATGCCATTTAAATTGTTATCTACGATGCTCACGTCTTGATACTTAAATTTTAATTGATTCTGTACTTTGAAACATCATCGTTCATGTTTAGAAAATACATCAACTTACTTATGATATCCTGTTTTTAAGATTTTCAAACTTTTTCAAGCAAAGAATAAAATAACCCTAAATTCAGGATGATAAGCTTTTAATTTAGATAAACACGTGCACTTTACAGTTACAGTAAGGTTTCATAAATATTCATAGTTTAACAAGCAGCGCGGTAGCGGGATTAAACAAATTTACCATATAATCTCCGCGTAAAGCCAGCCTCATTTTGTAGATTTAATGAATTACAATGAGAATGTGCCGCAAGTCTGCCGCTGCAGGCGCAGAAAAATTAAACTGACTCATTATCATAAATTATGCATCACCGTAGTTTCATAAATTTTTGCGCAACTCAACTCACTACACCTACCCTACGTGCGAGCCCACTTCTTTTTCTTCCGTACCACGTATTCTACCTACAAAGACGCATCGATGATTCATGTACGACGACGACGTTCATAAAAAAAGTGGAAGCGAACCCTTTGGATCGAATTTCGAGTATATATATACACGCGGGGGGATCACAATGAGAAGTCGAGGACAAAAGCGGAAAACGATGCGAGAAGCACGTCAAGAAAGACCTGAAAGACAGAAGCGCGACGAATAATAGTCGACGCCACGACAAAGAGGACCGCTGAAAATGTCGCGTATACGGGTAAAGCGGTAGACGGAATAATGAAAAGAACGAGCATTACAAAACGTGAAGGATGTATTGACTTGGGATACATGCGTTCTTTGTAAAAACAAAGTAATTTTATTTTTGGAAAGAACTGCGATGTTGCCATTTCATTCCGCTGCAGTATGTGCATTTAATGACTTTACAATGGATAGTCATTAGCTACATTTATTGCTATTTCGAAAACTCATTAACCTTTTTCTAATAGCAGTGATTTAGAACGTTAAAATGGACAATTATTAAGATTTCAGTCTAGCCTTATGAATTTGTTTGTAAAACGCGGCTCGTTGCATAATATCTTTTTACAGCATAGTACTAAAAATGAATATTTAATTCTTCTGAGTGAATGAGGTTTATGTACTCTCAAAGTAAATATCTATATGGTTTTGAAAAATAATATTATTTTAAAACTTGTGTGCTTGTAAGTAGGTTCTAAATTATAAAACCAATTGGGCAGCTATTGCACATCTGTTGCACAGTATATTTGGCTTCGAAAAATGCACTTGACAGCACTCCACTACCTACCAGCTTTCAATAACCATCTGTAATAGAGAAACTGTAGGTATTACGACACAAAGTCAAATTTAACATAAGTATGCAACAATATTGAAAGCATGAAATGAAGAAATCATGAATAATCTTGGGATAAGCACAGTACCTGTTTGGCCAATATGTAAAAAAGGTTCTCTACACTAAAACTTCAATAAACGTCAAAAATCTTTGTAAGACAAATGTTACATATGAAAAAAGCAATGACAATAAAAGCAGTTCATGTTACTGTTTTGGAAGACTACCAGAAATGAATATCATGGTGGTAAGAAAAAATAATGAATGAGTCTCTTCGTAAATATTATCATTAGCTATGAACTACAAAAAAGGACAAAATTTACCCAATTGCCCTTATCGAAGCCAAAAGAGCAGCTGTAATCAATTATTCTCTTTCTTTTTTTCTTGAAATAAGGTAGCTAGAGAAAAGAAGAGCTGCGGAAATAAGAACAATCTATGCGACTTTTGCGGAAGAAATCGAAGAAGACAACATTAACATCGTAAAAAGTAAAAATTATGAATAATCACATTATTATCTATTTGATCAAAATGTAAAGAAGGTTTTCCAGTTGCTCTGAATATTATACGAAGGAGACTATTTTCTAAAACCAAAAAGCATCGACAGCCAATTACTTACTTTCATAAAACCCATAAGATTTTTCTTGTTAGATAAAAGCACTATATAGAAAAGAAAATCAGCGACAATAAAAACAGTCCATATAACTTTTGCAGAAGATGTCGAAGAAGCAATCATACACGAAGAGAAATAAAATAAAAGAATGACTGTTTCAAGCATACCAATATAACCTCTCAAAGAAAAGGTTAAAACGCCTTTAATGAAAAGAAGTAACTCCTTTTTTTACAATAGATGCTACTTTTTTCTATTAAAAAAAAGAAGTAGCTACTTTTTTTATAAGCTGCTGCAGCTTGCTACGTAACTACTAAGATAGACTTTTGTTTTGCGCAGAATCAACGTGCGTTTCAATGGATTCGACTTTTAATTTCGCTCCGTGTATATGAATACAACAACATTGTACATGTAAGCAAAATTCCAAATCCTCTCTTAAAATTGCCTATCCGCATCCACAAAGCCCATATGCTTCTCCTCGCAAGCCCCACAGTAGACACGACGATAAAACCATTCCACGTGACAGCTCGGCGCGGAAGACGACGTCTCCAACGAAGAAGAAGTCCTACCGCGTCAGTCTCGCATAG
The DNA here is from genome assembly GCA_949152435.1 of Gastracanthus pulcherrimus. Lineage (NCBI taxonomy): Eukaryota > Metazoa > Arthropoda > Insecta > Hymenoptera > Pteromalidae > Gastracanthus > Gastracanthus pulcherrimus. Next base: position 217,006,351 of record OX424572.1, on the reverse strand, counting down.
GTATCGACTCTCCCTTCCTCTCTGCCACCTGCAGCAACAGCACGCGGCCGCTCGGCACAGGAAACAAAAGAAGAAGAACAGGCAGCAGGCACTTGGCAGTCCGCGCGGACTCGAGTCCCTTGAACCTGGTGCTAAACCAAGCATTAAAGGCCCCGCGCGCGGCTGGCACAGGGGCCCCCGGGATAATGATAAGTCTCTTTACGCATGCGTAACTCGTGCGTAGACGCGCTCGCGCGCTCCCGAGGATGATGATGCGCCTCGCTCGGCTAGCTCATGGAAATTCATGTGGCAGTCAACGGTCGTTACATGTGGGGATGGAGAATTTGTGTTTTTTTTTTCTTTTTTTCGTGGGTGGCTTGGGGATTTGATTAGAGGTCGTATAAATCGATGCTTCGACATTCGGTTTGGAATTTTGTAGACGGGTGTGGTCGTTTGCGGCGTTGGTGTCTTTTTTGGGAAGAGTTTGGTTTTTGAGATTGTTCAGATCTGGTGTTATTGGACTGAAGGTTGATTTTTGTTTCTTGTTTCTCTGGTACCTGTAATCAGTAGTACTTCGGTATTATTTTGAAGTTGTATAAAACAATGCTTACTAGGAGAATATTAGAATTATGGGTTATGGGTTTTGCTAAAACTTTGAGGGACTTTTGGGGTCATTCCACGTGTGATGGAAAAACATAAAGTCTGATGCTCTTTTATGTTGTAATCCAACTATATTTTATTTATATACCATTATTCAGTCTTCAAAAAAATATAAAAAAATAACATTCATCAGACACAAATAACTTTATGAAAAAACTATAGGGGAGACCGGTATGCATTGAAGACATTGCAATTAGTTTCAAACTATACTTTGGACTTTCATTAACGATACCTAAAAGTTTTAAACTCTTAAATTAAATAGAACAACTTCTAATTTTGAATATAAAACAAAATTTCATTTGTGCTCACTTTTCCCCGTACTCGGGGCATCATCCAATCGGTTAAACAGTCCAGCGGAAAATTTGAAATTACTTTCAGATAAGAACAAAAACCACTACAAAAAAGTAAATTCCAAGACGCATTCATAATTCTTACCGACAACGCATATTACGTATCCTCTTAAAAACTCGACTCTCCGCAATTCGCAACTACCTGGCAACGTTCTCGTCAGACAAGAACAATGCAGAGAGGCGCAGAAACAGCATGGACACGCTTAGTATAATTCAATTTCGCAGATCCGGAGATTACACACTAGAGTTCGCCTGGCTGCTATGCACGCAACCACGTACGTACACGTACGTACACGAACGTATGAAATCTGATTACTCACGGCCAGTTTTCGATTCGCCGCGAAGCCAAAGCTGAAGTCGAGTGCAGGGCAGCGCGAGCGCGCGCGCGTAATGACAAATGAGATTCAGATTCGCTTCGCTTCTTCCGACGTGACTCTGCGCGCGCGCGACAGCAAGCGGAAGTCTTGCTTTTTCAAGATCGCTCGATAGAAATCCAAGGTCAGGGCTGTATTTGATTTTTCGCTAGTTTTTTCTTTATTTCTTTTTAAGAAGAAAATAGGCGAAGGAACGAGTATTGGTACGATAGAAATGTGTGTAAGAAGTACGGGGAGCCAATGGGTAAACAGAATTGACCTTCACCTTAATTAAGAAGTGTATTTATGCAGTTGATAATACTCGTTTCCGGTTAGGAGTTATCGGTTTGAAGAATACATTATAAATGACGAGTTAAATATACGCTTGTAGTCTTGTAGATTTAGCTCTTTATATAATACAATATATATTCTTACTTTTAGTTTCACCCCCCACTCTTCGTTATATTTATAATAAATGTTATATGATAAAAAGGAAAAAATATTTCTTTCTTTTGACAAACAAATGTTCGAATCCGATTTTGAATGCTCGTATTTAACTTTTTAACACATGACTTTTTCTACAAAATTATTTTTTTACACACAGTTGTTTTGGGGGCCTGATAATAAATATAGTGGTTAAGTTTTGACAAATTAAGTCGGTACTTTATCTAGACTTTTTGAGACTGGATCATACGTAGTATGTAATCTAGTAATATATTAATCTAGAAATCCAAAGGCATTGATCAAGTTTCATAAATTTATCATATCATTATTTATTATCGAGCGATTATTGTTTCTCAATATCTCACTGTTTTTGAGGATGAAACTGTTTAAAAAAAGGTATTTATGCAAAAGTAAACTTTCCAAATATTTTATTTCACCAGGGAACGATGAAATATTGCTTACAATACCAAACTTATCGTTCAAACTGTTGGTTAAAATATAAGATGGTAAATAAAAATAAAAATTCCAAACATAAAAGTGTATCGTAACTTTTAAAGTCTGTATCACTAAAAATTTTTTAAAAAAGTACACTAGTCAACATCGCACATACATAACATAATTTTTTGAATATTTAATGATGAAATCATTGAAAATTGAGTAAACGGATAAATCTTTATTTACTTCCACATCTTTTTAACATAAACTCACACATTTAATTTTTAATTTCGACAACTCCTAAATGTACAATTAATATTTCTCATTAAAATATATCAAAATCGTATACTCAAACCCTTTCTTTTTTACCCAAAACAAAATCCTTCCTCCAACCACACACCGGCACCCCCCATAAATGTCTCGCATCACAAATGACCACCAGCGCACGCGCGGTCACCGGCACGTTAAAACGCCCGCCGAGTGTACACCCCCCGCAAAACCGGTAATCACGATGCTCATCGTCGTCGACCGAGCGAGACGCGCTGTATGTACAAGGTGCCTGTGCACCAGCGAGCTGCTGGCTTTGGACGCGAGCACACGCCCACGACACTGCGACGCGTCGCGTCGTGTGCACTTTGCCGATGCGGCGAGCGCGACGAGGCGATGGGCTTCGATGTGCAATTGCCCGGGCGCCTTTTGTTAGCGAATTTCGAGGCTGGGCGGCGACGAGCGTTTATGCGATTAAAGGGGGTTTATATGACTTTTGGGAGAGTTGTATGGAAACCGACGAGCTTCGATAATTGCACTTTGTAATAAGCGATTTGCACATTTTCCGGTTAGGTGATGATGTGTATTTATGTGTTTCAAGGGATTAATTTGACTTTTTGGAAATTATACATTTTAGTGGGGTTATCTTTTTTTTTACTTTTAATGGGTGGCAGAACTGACTGACTAGTAAAGATAATTTTAATTGTGTCTCGATGTTTCATAGCTTTAACGAGATTTGATTGAATAAACAATCGTTAAAATGTATCTTGCTAAAATTACAATTCCTGATAAACGAGTGCATTTATTATTTAAATTGATCTAAAATTGGATTTAAATAAAACTATTTTAATCCATTTAACATAATGAAGCTCAACTTTTAATTTTTTGTGTAAGTGATTATTATACATCGATTATACATATACGATTATATACATATATCGATAATTTTTTTAAACTGACAAGTTTTAATTGATCAATTAATTTATGTCATAAAAATATATTAAACCAACATTACCCATTCACTATCAAAATTCAGTTTACATCAAAAAATTATTCAAATAAAGTCATATAAGACCTAGGTTGCTTTTGTGTAGAAAAAGTTTAAAAAGTAGAAAAAATGTTGTCGCCGATTTAGATATTAATTTTTGTTTATTTACAGCACATTTGCAACAATAATTTATTCGTTTACCTTATTTTTACGTTCGTCAATGCCAAAGTACCTTGATATGCAAAAAAAAATTATTATAATGTTTATAGCATCAGCATGATTAATTAAAACTAATTGTATCAAATAAATAATCATACAGTTCTTCAGATTTCTTTATCAGATATTTAAAAATTAGTAACTTCCATGCTCCTAAACTGATATTATTACATCCCTTCAGCGTCCCAATCCAACAATTACTTTCCCAAAATCCTCCCTCTCCCACTCCAAGCCAAACGTTAACCGAAGCTCATCTATCCTCACCTCTAATGTCAACTTTCCAACCCAGCCTCTATATACCGTACACGCAAGAGGAGATATATATATATATATATATATATATATATATATATATATATATATATATATATATATATATATATATATAAACCTACACCACACCAGCGCCGCAGCAATTCTACTCTCCGCCTCATTGATGCATGACGCGACCGACACCGGAAGTCGCCCCTCCCCCCCCCCCCTCTCCTTCTGTCTCCCGCGCCACGGCTGCTGATGGACACCTGTTTGGCGCGTATATATATACACGCAGCAGTGACGTCGACATGTAGGCTTTGTAAAAGGCGCAGCGCGCAGGTTACTCAACCTTATACACACCGGCGCTGTAGAGAGGATGGCTAATTAAAGCGAGCGGCTCTGCGCGCACATCGATTACTTATCGGTTGTAACGGCTGTTGTGCTGCTAGTTGGCGCGGAGGGAATGCGCTGCCGATGCGTATGAATGTTTGACGAGGTATGCGTTAGAATTGTGGCTGTGGATGTGTTTTTGATGGACGAAGAACGAAATCGGATGATTGCAGTTTTCTTTTTTCTTAGTGGAGCTTTGACCATGAACGGCTGGTCGAGGCTTAAACCTCGTCGTTAAATTGACCGGTGAACTTCGGAATTGATTGATTGGTTCTTTCTTAGTCATTGGATATAGTCTGGCACAACATTTTTATGCAGAAGTCTCAAAGATATATTTTAATGGCTGAATTTTGAGTTTAGATACCAAATAACAGTCTCAATGTGAAGCAAACGATGTATTATAATAAAGAAACGCATGAAATCTATTCTTACCAAAAGTGGAATTATCGTGGGTTGTTTTCCTAATTGCTGCTTTAATACAAAAATTAAAATTATTTTTATAAATTTAACTTATTGGTGTTTTGCTAATAAAATGTATTTTTCAATATTTTCCATGTGTCTGCAAAATTGTCAAACCTGCTTTCTTATGGTTGTTCATGCTGTTAATTTTTAAATGTTCTCTCAAGACAGAATTGCATAAAATACATACATTTTTTTAGTATTATGTACTGAGTCTATTGAGTAGACATAATAAGTATATTTTATATTTTTTTGTAATTTTTAAGTTATAAATATGTGTTCCAAGAAAATCACTTTGAAATTTTTGTTTTATTCATCTACTATATCTGTGGCTTGCAGGAACCACTTAACTGACTTTTTTTACAATTGAGTTTACATCGATTTTAATATGTTTTCATAACCATTTTACGTTTAAAAGTCGTAGAAATTACCGAAATTTACATATATGCCAATGCCAGCCAGTGCATAACCACTTAACTGCACCTTTTTTTATGTATACTTAACTACACCTTCGTACAAATTGTGCCCTGAATAACCACTTAAGTTCATTCTAAAATCGTTCATAAAGGGTTTTAACATTCTTTAAAACTTTATATTATACATTTTTAACAATATATTATTTTTGAAAAGGTTTATCCCACTTCAACTATTTTTTAAATAATTATTATAGCATTTATAAAAATGAAGCTACGGTGTTCCCGAAATAACAGCTTAAGTATATTCTCGCATATAGCATACACCCGCAAAAGTTAATAATAATTTTGGAGCTTGCGTTAAATGTTACTATTTATGATAAATTCTATTTGAGTGGAGGAAACGTTTTAAAATGCTCGATAATACGTTTACCCGAGTTATAGATGTATATATAATTTCTCGCAATAACCACTTAACGATAGTATTTTATGTTCTTATGTGTATTTTCTCGGGGATGTAACGAATGTTTTTTAACCCTAAGACTGTAATTAATTTGGTATTTGATACGTTATATAATAAAAATTGTATCACCTGAAAACTCTTATATTTCGATCTAGCGCATTAGTGCAAACATTAAAACCTCAATATCTCGAAAACACGAAAAAGTCAGTTAAGTGGTTATTCCCGAAAGCCATAGATATATTTTTAATATTTTATAATGATCATTATTGTTTTCTACACAGTATGATGCATATGCACTTCACGTACTACATTCTTTAAATGTAGGAGGGGGAAGGGATGCATAATTACCATAGGGAAACAGGTCCAATGCATACAGGTATTAAATTACCTCTGCAAAGTTCACTTGAACTTTGACCTTGCATAAACAACAACAACAATAAACAATCTCAAATATATGTCTGTGGGTTCCCGAAAAAACGATTTAAGTCTATTTCTTATACTTTTGAGATGTTAAAGTTTAAAGTTTTTATTTTACATTTGAAATAATATTAATTAAGAAAATTCAATAATAGTAAATATGGTCAATTAATTTGACACTTCCCTGATTTTTTGCATTTTGATCTGAAACAATACTATGTAAGAATACCAGAACTGAACTTAAGTCGTTTTTTCGGGAACTCACACATGTAATAATAAAAAGAATAAATTGATATATATTTTTTACATTATTACTTTGACGTTAAATATTCGAGGAAAGAATGCGCACAAAAAGACCTAAAATCTAAAAGTTTCACCTTAAGGTGACGCTAAAGCCACATATCACCGACAAATACGAGGAACCACTTTTCTCAATTAATTTTTAATTTATAGCAAATATCTTTATAAAACGTTATTGTCTCAATCAAAAACAACTACTTGAAAATTGAATGAAATAAGTGGTTCCCCATATTTGACGGTAACAGGGAGTTTAGCATCACCTTAATTTGTAATTTATGTCAGTGATGAAGTATCGTTTATTTGTCATTAAAAGCAACATTGGGAAGACTAATGACTGAGGAAATATATGTGGCACTCACAAGAAGAATGTCTCACCTGAAGTAAACAGATTTCGACGAGGCTTTGGGAGGCCCAAACTAGTAAAGTAGTAAAATAATCCAAAACATAATAAAAGTAGGCGGAAGTTTTGTTTTGTATAAAAATACAAATAAACCATCAAAGATGACTTAAAATGGATGAATATTTGAGGGAATTGAACTGTTTTGAATTAGTTTATTTTTCATCTTCAGTTGTTAATAACTTCGATCAGATTAATATTTGTATACGAAACAAAACTTATATTAAAGCTCGATCCGACTACTTTTCTTATATTGTAGATCACATTATCTATCACAAAAACTTACAAAGTTATAGTTAAAAGAAAAGCTAAGTTTTTTCATTAAAATACGCACATTTAGAGTAAAGTAGCTCATATCTCGAGAGAAAGGGCTCATTGGAAAACAATACGGGTGCTGGACTTTATTTTTGGGACCAGAAATCACCTTGAAAAGCCTCGCCGAAATACGTTCCCGCAGGTGGAGCACTTTCCTCGTGAAAGGACATTGGGTTAAAACTAAAAAAATGTATTTTACATATAGTAAAAATATACGTGTAAAAATAATTTAACACCAATTTGTAAAAAACCGCTGCCAATTAATTGGCACTTAGCTTCCTCAAACTTAATTCATTGTTCTAATATAACATTTTTTATTCTAATAAATTAATTTTAAATTGCTATATCTTTCTTTAATTAGAATCTCAAAAATGTGTATTGATTTATCATTGATAGTTTATCAAAAGGTATTTTTATATTAAAAGTACATGTTTAGTTTAAATTACATTTCACGTGTCTTCAGAAATACTGCTGTAGGCGCATTGGGTTTATAATTATTAAAAATTTTCTTTTTAAAAGATGAAGCTTCGTGTTCTTTTGTCATAATGATTTAAATTTACCTTCTCTTTAAATTTTTAAAATTCTTTTTATTTTCATTTTTTCATAAAAATACAAAATTAAAAAAAAATTATGTACTGAGACAGAAAAATTAATTCATTCAAAGAAATAATTGGTATTCATGTTAAAAGCTAAATATTTAATTACCATAAGTCATATGGAATGTATAAGTTAATGTGACCTGTAAATCTGAAAATATACGTGAAAGAGATAAACTATCGGGTAGCTGCATTGATCGCGATATTGATTCACAAAATACAGTATAATCTATGGTTATCTCCAAAAAAGCGTTAGGATCTAAGTCAAATAAATTTTCTTACAACCAGATGTTCGTTTATCTCTGAACACACATGACTACCTTGATTTTCCGTAAACGTGTTAGGCATCTATGCGTCATATCATATCGTAATCAAATAATTTTCTTGTCATGACATATGTACTTATTTTTAGACACATTAAACGTAAGGTGTAGTATCGTATAAAAAAATACGAAATTATATGGTTGCGATTCTGCAATACCTACATTATTAATTACATATATTTTGTAAAAAACAAGTAAAATCATAGAATGTAATACCGACCATATGATATAAAAATCATTAGTTTTTCTTGAATTTCATAACACTTCGTGTTTCAAAATCAAAAAATATACGTAAACTATTCCAAATCTTATAATATCGTATACGGTACAATAACGCAATGATATAACGATAATTAAATTAAAACGTGATCAATTAAATCAATCTATAGCCTCAAATTCTAATTAATTCACTTATATAAAATAACAACATAATTTATGCACGCGTGCCTTCCCTCATGACAACTCGATGCAATTTTGCAACACTAACCCCACGCAACTTATTCATCCCATAAAATCCGAGCTCCCTCCCCAACGATCGTTAAAACCTCCTCCAAATCTCGTCATTCCAATTGAATAACCCAAAAAAGAAACTCTCCTCCCATAAAACAACTCCTTACCCAACCAAAAAAAAGGAATAAAAAAATCCCCATACACACCTTCGACCATAAACTCTCAGCATATACACACACACAGCTCGAATTGCCTAAACAACAAATCGCTCCAGATCGCAGCTGCAGCACGTGTACATACGTGCATTGTCTCTTGCCTCTCTCTATCCGGGCGCGAATTCACACTGAAACTTTCTACCTCTCTCGTAGGATATACATATAGGTATTATACATATACGCCAATCTAGCGTGTACACATACGCGTACACACGCATATATGGGAATCTGGGCACGCGCACTCGCGCCCATAAACAAAGGGGGGACTCATTCTCCCAGGCGCACTTTCAGGCGCGTGTCTGCGTGGTATATCCGACTTCTTTTTTTTTTCTCTCCGTTTTTGCGTTCGAAAGAGTTTCATCAGCCGAGGCTGCTGTTCTCCTTTCGCGAGCGAGTTGCAGTCGTTCGTATATGGAGGACGATGATCCGATTGTTGGTTTTTGCGCGTGGGGACTCTTTTTTTCGGGCTGCCTTGAGGACATTGAGAGAGTTTGCTGAACTCGACAAAGAGCTGCGATAAGGTAGTTTTCGGTGCGTCGAAGTGTAGTGGGGCTTTTGTGTATGTGGAAAAGGTCGTAGATAAAGGTGCGTTGATTTATGTTTATTGAATGATGATGGAGGGTTTCTTGTACTTGATGTTACGCATGATTGACGAAAGTTCCAGATTTTTTATCTTTATTGGTTGTGTACTTTTTAGACTAAATTTAAATTTCGCGCTTAAATGCTACCAATAGCTCAAAGGAAGTTTAAAATAGTTACAAGATGGTGCAAGTATTTTTTTGGAACTTAAATCTGGTATGGATTTTATATAGAAGTGCTTGAAAATTCCATCAATATTACAATATTGTGAAAGAATGACCAGACGATGAAGTAATTAGAATTCAATTGAGTCAAATATTAATTATATACTAAGAGAAATCGTCTACTAGAGATTACTATTTTTTTTCGAGGTATACTTGATTTACTATAAAAATTACCATCTTCATAATAAAAATTGCCATACTCATAGGAAGAAATTAAGGACACTACGAGTTTGCTAAACTTCACGTGCCACGATATTTTCTGTGTCGTCACACGTGGAGTTCTGTGTATGGAAAAAGTCATGGAAAGATGTGTGCCGATTATATATTGAATAGTGGCTTCTTATACTCTATGTCGCAAGTATAATTAATGAAAGTTCTAGTTATTTATCAATTTTTTTCAATTTGATTCTGATATGGATTTTATATAGGAATACCTGAAACCAATAAAAAGTATATTGAAGTATCTTAGAAATAGAATTACATCAATATTGCAAAATTGTAAAATAATTTATCATGTGTTGAAACTATCATGTCTTACCTTATACTTGAATAATAATTACACGGGAGAAATTGTACAGAAAAATTACTATTTCTGTTTGTAAATTGGGATTATACTCGATTTGCCATAAGAATTACTATATTTAAAGTAAATATTCACATATTTATAAATTGATTCTTGATGAGAAATGATATTTGAAAGAGAAAATCGAGAAGTAATCCTCAGTTCTTATCATACACAGCTTAATTATTAAACGCATTACTTAGCATTTTTTATACTTCGAAATAGGAAAATATTCGAATTATAGAAAATTTGCATGGTCAAAAGTTAGAATTAGAGAAGTATCAATCACTCTAGTAAAAATTACCAAATGAAAATTGACAACTATGCATCTTGCAGAAAATTATCTAGTTTTGTCTAGATTTCCTGCTCATGATCAGGACTCCCAGATTAATAAACCGTGAACCTGGATAAAACTGGATAATTTTCATCAGGGCATATAGAAATATTTACTATATACATGTTGATTTTTGTAGAAAATTGAGTACATCTCCAATGTACGAATATGTATATACTAAATTTTGTTATACCATTTTTTGTTATTTTGTTATATCTCTCAGTGAACAGCATAATACAAAACTAGAGTCAAATTTACTCAAAACTTTATTTGTTCTTCAACAGCATTGCCATGAAATACCAAGAAACCATTACAGACATTGATGCTGTTCAACTATATTTACTTTACTTATATACATGTATATAACCAAGCTCATTTGTTTTCTCCGAATGCCATTCAATGTCGACTCTAACGATTGCAATAACATTATGTATATAGGAAGAACGATTATTTTTTACGATACATAGAATAATGTTGCACAAAGCCGAGTCACACTCTAACAACACGAATAATAATTGTACACGCTAACCGATTTAGAACTACGAAAATAATTAATGTTATATACACACAGACACTCCACGCATTGCATAACGAAGTCAAAAGAAAAAAATATGGCACGCGACCTTCGCAATCATCATTATCATCATTAATAACAGTCAATATATCATCCAAACTCATCACATCTACATTTCCTCGATACACACGTATATGCTTCTCGTCTCCATTGATGCAAGATTTTGATCTCAGCCTGATTCTCGCGACGCATGCTGAGCGGAATAATCCAACAGCGCCAATCGATTGTTCATCGAGTTTCGTTTTTCCCAAAGCCGCGAGATACATGCGTGCATTGAGGCCTGAGAAATGGCGCGGACACGCGCCTGTGCACTACGTGAGAATCATTTGCTAGATATTTGTTATATCTTGCGCTGCAGGTTAAATGTTAATGTGTGCTGGAAAAAGAGGAGCAGAAGCCAGTGCGCATCCTTGGCATCCTTGACATCCTTGACATCTCGTTTAATCGAGCTCTTTAAACGTCTGCTTTTAGTAGATGTACATGGAGAGAAATGAATAGTAGGATCTAATGAAATGCACGTTTATTATATTTGTATAATAGGTTGTATGTATTTTATGTGTTGGTTGTAGCTTTTGAAAAAAAAAGCAAAAACTCCTAGTTTTAGGATTTTAAATGTCATTTTCAGGGTATGTTCAGTCTGCATTTTCTAATAAGGAGATTCTTCTATTTTTAAAGATAGTTTATACGTTTTTTAAGACGCTATTTTAGTGTGTTTGAAACGGCAATTCTAACATTTTATTTTTTTCCATGTATATGCATTGGTTGGAGAAGTCAGACTTCTTCACTAAGTCATGTATTAATGTGTTTCGCATGATGGTCTGCAGTTAATGGATGCTTTATTTTTTGGTTTGTTTTTCAATGTTTTGAACTCACAAATGTAATTTTTCACCTCCTGTCAGTTTATCCAGTCAGATGATTTTCAAATTATGTAAGATGACATGCGTACAAGTTGAATTTTTAATAGCTAGTTTCGAACGTACTATTCGAGGACGTCTTCATTTCATCTTCTATTACGCAATGGTGAAAATGAAACGTAGTTCATAATAATCGCAAGCATTTTTTCAAATTTAATTTGCCTGCATTGAACTTAAATTAACAATCATAATAATATAACCCGCATTCAAGTGCAATTTAATATAAGAGTGTACTAGAAGCTATAATAAGTTATAATTTATAACTAAAATACTTGTAGTATTCTAAAAAAAAGCAGATATAATTTTTTTGTAAAACCTGACAACATTATTGAAGAGGTGGTATTTCTGGATTCCCCCTTGAGCAATGGACTCGACGAGTTGTTTTTTCCATTGAAGAGCCATGTAATGAATGCGAAAATAATGCGAGCGTCTATAATACGTGCCGCGTGTGCGCGCTTGCCTCATAAAATCCCGATGACCTTGGATTCCCTCGATAATCTCGGCGTAATTTCCCGTTTCGACGAGTAAATTACTATCATTTTATGAACTTGCGCCTCTTCTTTGCTTACTCGTTATATGTTCGCGGACCTTTGTCTTTTCATATAACAGTTTCACTTTTTTATCTCTTTCTTTCTTCTGTTGATCGTTCGAATCTCGTAAAAATGTTTATATCACAGATACTGTATTTCTTTATCAGTTCTCGGATAAGACTTTCATCATTATTACTTTTTTATGAATAAATGAATCCAATAAAAAAAACGGTTTAAATAATAAAGTATAACGTTGTTTTTAATCCCCAGCTATTTTAACAATTTATATAGCTAAAAAAACCGCGTCACAGATATATTGTCCATAAGTATAAAATGAACATTTATTTTTTCGTTACTTATACGCCAACGAACCTTTGTTGATAGGGAGTAATTTCTTTTTCTGTTATATTATGCTTAAAACGATCCCAAACTAAGAATCCATCTGTTATCGCCGCATAAAAAATAATTAAAAAATCGAAAAATTAATATTTTTGCTAAGATTTCAGTGGTGAACATAATTGAAGATATTTTTCTTATTGATGAACAGTAAATCATTTATCATATAAGCTAATATTGAATTCTCAGGGAGGCTGCATCTATTTGTCTGTATTACATGCTGTTTTGTTTTCTGAACATCAGGACGCTTAGCTATGTTGATATTGGAGACAGAAGTGGGGTTTTCGTTGTTCGATACTAATGTCAGAAAGAGAATAATCTCAGATATCTTCGCCATCGGCGATCCAGTCATTCAGATCCTCCTCGTCATGGTACACACCGATGGTGTATAACAACCTTATTATATAAGGGTTCCCAATAGTTCCTTCTCTATTCAAACGAAAGTGTCAAGGTGGTTTAGAACCTTCTTTATTAATTACTGATTTTTGGGGAACACCCGAATATGGGGCCGCCCGTCTTGGCGTTAAAGGGTTAAACTTAATACTTAATACTTAAACGCATAACAATCCATTATAACCCCTTCGACAACAACTATTTTCCAATAGCGAAAAGGCTAATTAATATAATTAAAACTTATAATCTTCAATATAAAAATGGCATATTCCGTGAAAACCACAACTATCTCCAAGCAACTCCTACTCTTGCTCACGTCTGCATCTCTACAATTCCACCATGATTCGCTGCTGCTCGCATGAATCCAATACCTCTAGACTCTGCCTCGTGCACTGTCTCCACATACAGATGAACGAGTCTTTATTTAGCTTATCCCACCTATTAATGCTTATCCTATTTACATAAACCAAACTCAATTATCATTAAAAAAGATAAAGAAAAGTACACTCTATTTTCTACATACATAAAGAAGTATTATTATAATTGTCTTACGATTGTTATTCAACAATGAATGTTAAAGCGAGTCTCTAGCAATCTACACACACAGACATGGAATTAGACATCGTCGAATCCAATAAAGCCAAGTTGAACTAAACCCACTCCACGCTTGCCTGCTTACATAGCATATTAAGGTAGTTCACCAGCTACTGTACTAATGAGAAGACATTTTCTTTGGATTCTGTTAAAAATGTTACTATGTGTAAATAGTAATGTTATTGCAAGGTCTAAAAATTTCAGAGAAAACCTTTTTTTTCTCGTACCCAAATCAAGATATTTATTATCAAATATTAACATTTTAGCACAAAATGTTAATATATATATATATATATTTTTCTTCTTGAATTCGATGAACGCTTATTCTCCCTAGGCTTCCTGGCGTCGCAATAAAAACGTCAATATATCAATCTCAGGGATCGCAACCCTATTTTTGAGAAATTTTGGGTAAAAAAGGGACTGATTTCGGCAAAAAGCGGTCATCATTTTCTGGAAAAAGGGGCAAAAACGGGACTTTTATACCCATCTTTTAACAACTTTCGTAATATATGACCAGTTTTAAATCATCACGTTTTCACATATACTTTGTTCTCAATATATAAACCAAAATTTTTCATAATTTTAGCATTCTTTTTAATTATTGATTCTTACGAGTTACCTACAGTTTCTCTTGTATTTTTATCTTTGATTTATAATGTTTGTAAATTCGACATCAAGTGAGAGTAATAGTATGCTTTTCCATAAATATTAAAGTTATTATCGGACCGTAATGGTCAACAGAAGTTAAAGAACATTTTTCCCTAGTTAAATAAAAAAGGGAAAGTGAGCTGAAAAAGGAGAAAATAGGGTCGAATTTTGCGAAAAAGGGATAAAAGGACACAATTGTGTAAAAAGAGGAAAAAAGGGACTTCGTTGCGATCCCTGCAGTCTTTAATAATAAAGTAAAATTTTTACAACAATCCAAAGAAACCTTTTTTAATTAGTATTGCCGGTCAACCTGCACCTTAAAAAGGAAGCCCCGAGCTGTCGCTTCGTCGCGTATATCGACGACGTACACAGTCTACCCAATGCTCGAAGCTTCTTTGCGCGTCGTGGATCTCTTCCACCAAGGACGAGCTGCCTTTCCCGCAGCAGCAGCAGCCTTTCGAAAAACTCGTAAAAGCTGCGCTTTCGATGATGGCGATGATGCCCCGCGGTGAGGAGGCTGATGCTTAGGAGCAGTGTCCGCGCTAGGAATTCGAAAGGTGTGGGATGAACGCGGCTGCGAGGCTGTAAGGGGCATGGGTACAGGAGGTATTGGAAAACAGGTGTCTGGGTGCGATGGGAGCTGTAGCTTGTATTGTGTGTGTGTACGACCGAGTGGTAGGATGGGTGAGGCAAATATTTCTTAATTGATTGGTATTTGATGATGGTGCATAGAGTCGTAGTTGTGATCTGCTCGAGGTTGGATTGATCACATATCGTATTAAATGAAATAGAAAATTGTTTACTATCGATTTACTATAGATATATTAACTGGTTATTCAAAGGTCGCCAAAGATGACTAATTACAGGCCAAGAAATGATTTCAAATTCTAGAAACGATTTTTTAAACAAGAAACATTTTCTTCTGGTTCAAATTCATTTTATTTTGAACATGTATGCATCTGCTTGGAATAAGAACAGATCATTTGGATGTTGAGCAACTTTTCATGGTTCAAATGGATACTTAGTCTAGTTAACATGACATTAACGAACATTATTTTTTTTGCAGGTAACTTCAAAGACTGGTTTTGTAATCACGCAGGTTAAACCGTGGATTTGCTAATCTTTCAATACGAGACCGAGTTTCTTACCGCTAAGCGTGACTAAAGAAAAATGTATTCATTTTTATTATCACAAAGAATCGGATTAAGTATGCAAACGATTATTCAGATGCTCCAATATAGATTGCATCTTGTCAATTTATTTAAAAGGATTCTTGTTCATCCGAATGATCTTTTCTGTGAGTGTATTATTTTAAAAATTAAAAGAAAAAGAAAATTTAAATTATAATGAAAAAAAGAACAGAAAGCTTCTTCTTTTAAAAAGGAAATTTTTAATAATTATAAACCCAACGCGCCTACAACAGTATATCTAAGGAAACGTGGAAAAATTTAATTTAAACTAAACGTGTACTTTTATTTAATAAATTATCTTTTGATAAACTATCAATGATAAATCAGCACACATTTTCTGAGATTCTAATTAAAAAGAGATATAGCAATTTAAAATTAATTTATTAGAACATTTAATTTAGTTTGAGGAAGCTAAGTGCCAATGAATTGGCAGCAATTTTTTAAGTGCTATCGCTGAAGTCTGATACTTTCTAGTTTTAGTATAACAAGCAGTTTTAGTATGATGACCCCTGGACATCTGCTTCTAATTTTGGGTTCATCTTCCCTTGGGAATAACTGCATATCATTTATAATCACCTAGGTATACAAGAATAGAATTATTATCCAAAGCAACGACGAACATTCAATCGAAAATTCAGCCGTTAGAAGGATTCGAAACTCCTTCCAGACCAGATATCGTGTATCAACGCAGACCACAAAGGACACCGTACACCGGAACGGATGTACAGGGAGCAGATCGGTAAAAAGAATAATCATCGAGCGCCGAGCCGCTTCGAGGATGGCATGCTGGCGAATCTCTTTTTTGAATAACAATAAAGCACGAGTAAGTGGGTCGCCGCCCTTGACGAGCTCGAATGGCAACGCGGCAAAACATCAGCTCGCGCACGGCTTTTTGTACGCGCGTGTTCCCGCGGCCTCGGAACTCGTTATCAATAGCATTTACTACTTATTTGAACGTGTATGCGGTATATGCGTTCGAATTAGCAGTGGCTGATGGGAGTGGGTCTCCGAATAGATTCATCGTGTGGACGCGAGCAGAATTTTTGAAGCTCGATCGTTGTTGCTTGGATAGGAGGCGGGTAAAAGTAAAAGAGGACTGTTTTGATGACCATTACTTGCAGTAATGGGTAGATATATGAATATTGACATGTTCTTGTATTAAAAAATTGTAGGTGAAAGGATTTGTCAATATTCTGCAGAAGTATTTATCCTCAGAAGTAAGAATTTTTTCGTCACTAATTCTGACAATTCTGTCAAATTTAAAAAAAAAGTATTTTGTTCTCAAATATTTCGTCAAATTTAGACATAATTTGTTGATATATAGTCGAAAATTTCACGAAGATTAAGAGACGAATAAATATATATCCGGTACGAGTTAACTGTGTAGCAAGACTTTTCGTGTTAGATCTATTCAAACAAAACAAACAAACTTTATGTTTGATATTGCTGCCTTGACTATTCTGTATTCACAGAGGACGAAAACAGTTATAGTAAATATTAGATCGCTGTGGTAACCAAGCATTGTTTTCTTTTATTGCACCTAAATTGTAACATAGATCGCACAACCAAGTTCTAGTTGTGCCAGCGAAACATTTTTCTTAGCGTGTGATCAACCAAGAATTTTACATGTGAACAATAAAATCTTTATTCGGCGTTGTAAAGATAACAAACGCCAAATATTAACATGCAATAAAAGGTACAATAATACGCATTCTATTGTTCTGTTATCACGCGATAACCATGCGCTTGATGAAGATTTTTCCAACCGGAGCACAAACACCCGTATAATATCAAAATTAGTAAACCATTCACCGTGAGCATACGTGGAATCGTTTCTCGATTTCGCAAGCGAAACGCAAGAGAAGCTGGGGTAACTGTTAGCACTGCAATTCTTCCACTTCCTCGATGACTCATGCATTAAAATCTCGACTAGTCACTGAGAAAAATAAACCTCCGTGTAGTTATTAAATAACTCACTTTTATTGTCTTCATTTCGTTTTCCAAACTCCAAACAAATTAACAAATTACTAAAGAAATCTCGAGATATTACGCACGCTTAGTCACACACAGGCACCAAATTGAAAGCCGAAACTCCCTTCTCGCCAAAATTCTCTCAACCTCTCCATCGCGCGCACAATGCGTCCCGCGTTCGCGTGCAGACGTTACAAAAAAAAAGAAGGGCCTCGAAAAAGAAGCAAAAAAAAGCGAAATGGAGAGTGAGAAAAATCGTCCCGAGGGGCAGCAAAGAAAGGGGGATCCCGAAAAGAAACAATGCCGAGCGAACACTCGAGTGCGCGCGTTGCGTTTCTCACGCGGCAACCGCACACGAAAGTGTACACGAGTGTATTATTTATGCGCCTCGAGGGAGCCAGCCACCTTTCCTCAAACGCCTTCTTTTAGGAGCTCGATTGCCATCGACTTGCTTCCTCTCCACTCGAGCAGTATGGCTTGCTTATTCTTTATCGGTTCTCGATCGCGATGTGAAAAAAGAGTACGCAAATGGAAAAATGGGAGGTGGAGGGAAAAACGTAATGGCGGCTATTAGACGGGCGATTAAGAGAGCGTAATCTCTCGTCGCAGCGTCGTGCGTTGCGTCATTCCATCGTGATTCGCCGTATTTGCGGATGGTTTTTTGTCTGCGGATACGTTTTTGATGGTTCATAAGTCGACGTTGTCGTATAGATTGTATAGAGATTCTCTGGTTGATGATGGGTAATTTAGTTTTTTGTTTGCTTGCTTGATTGGCTGACAGATTCGTGAATTTTAAAGATCTGCTGATTTTATGTCCTTGGATATATAATTTATCGAAATCGATAATATTTTATTGTGCGAAGTACTATTTCAAATGTTTGCTTAGTAAATCGATGGAATATTCTCAACTGAACATTATGAGGTATCTTAGATTGTTGATTCAATTTAACTTTGACATGACATGATATACTTTTTAGCTAAGCATTCTCCATCAAATCACTGAAAATGTTATTTGCGATCACAATAAATTTTTAAAGATACAACTAACTTTTGACACGGCTTATGTAGTCAATACAACTTATAAGACTAAAAAAGTAGATTTACACTTTACTAAAGAGATGTTTGAACAAAAAAGACATTAACTCATCCAAACGCCTTTTCACACACACCTAAAATTGAGAAACCTGTTTAACATTTTTTTCCATCGACTCAATAAAATGTTCAAATACCCAGTCATTCCTCTAAAAAACATCCACCTGTCAAAACAACACAGCTGACTTACAAAACGTCACAATAGACACCAAACAATAAATTTTACCTCCATTTTTATCACGTGAACATCGAAATTCTCGCTCGAAGGTCAAAGCCACCAGTAGACCTCCCAAAGAAGACAACGACCACATATTTGATAAACAGAAGTTTAGCACCTAAGATGATACAATTACTTTCATTATTTTCCACACTGCATACTTTTATTATGGTAATATATTACTGCAAGATAATGCGTAAGATTATAATCAATATCACATACATGCAATCTCGCGCATTATCTTAATAATTATTAGTAAAGATGATGTACTTTTCGGGATGTGCATTATCATGCGAATTATGAGGTGTAACCATACTAAAATTAAATGAAGCAATAGCAATGCATTTACTTTTTGATCGTATGGCCATAGCAGTTTAAATTTCATTTGCTTGTGTTTAAGGAAAACAACGCAAATTTACTCAGTATTTACAATAGGCTGCCGATAATTGGTTAAATCACCATATCACCAAACAGCAACCCAACCTTACAAAAGAAATAGCCGAAAAAGACGGAATTACGAGCACGCGAACACGCAGAAAAAAAAAGCCAAGCAGCCCAGGCAACCGGCGTGTTTTTTCAGGTGCTTCGTAAGGTGAATCATCGCGTTGATAGGCCGCGTGCCCGCCGAGACCTTGCCAAGGAGACGGACACACGAATATCATTACTGAAAAACGATGGCGCGGCCCCGGGGTCAGCAGTGCATAGCACCTGGCGGCCGTGTAACTTTCGACGAGGGGGCTTTTCTAAGCGCGGGGAAGCTATGCTAATGAATCACCCTGAAACGGCAGCGCGGAGCAGAGGTGGAAGACAGTAGTGGAGCTATAATGGGGCGTGAAGCTTTAGGAGCCACATGGCGAGTGTTGGAGGTTTCCTTTTTGGAGGGAAAGTGTTTGTTTGTCTTGTATGCATTTGTTATTGGACGCTGAGAGAAAGGTTACATGGAAAATTATTGTTTTGTGGGGCGAATCTGTGTGAGAATGAAGATTTTTGGTGCTTTTTGATATATTGTTAGCGAAATTTTACGATTAAACTTTTAACAAACTTTGCTGTATATATTACAGTAAAAATTATAAACTACTAACATTTATAAAAAGTGCAGTAATTCATGCTATGTATTATATAGTAAAGTATACTAGATTTACTGGAAATCATAGTAATTTATGTGTTTTTTTACTTGTCGAATTCTCTTGCATTCTATATATGCATAGTACGATTCTGATTCACGTGATATTATGTATACCTTAGAAGACTCAATAAATTATGTTTTTATGATTACGTATCGATTGTTGGAGCTCAGTACCAATAAATGATTCCATGGCCAAAACCAACATTATTGTATTTAATTGTGTTGAAACAGTAACGGTAACACATTTAAAATAATGTTTAATTGATTATATTCAAATAATAGTCTACAGCTATTAGATCCGGCTACATAGACTATTGAAAATTGGCAAAACGGAAACTTTTAAAAATCGTACTTTTATTTTCTAATATCTACCCACTTGTCAATTTTCGACTATTTATTACTTTATCATGTTACTCGATGATATGATTTTAAACATATGATATAATAATCATTAGATTTTTAGTCTTTTAATTTCAGACAAGATTCAGAGGTACTAAAATGTTTGCCGATATTTATCTCTGGCTACAGAAACTGAAGCAAAAATGCCTTCAAAGTTTCTGTGTAACTTATTTCATAGTTTCCAGACGAATAAAAATCATAAAATTACCTATATTTGAACAGTCTATATATTGTTCCTTCAATAAAACGTAATAAAGTTAATTACACTTTTGTTTAAGATATTCATAGAACTTACATGTTTAATATTAACAAACTTAGATACATTTAACCTATTACTTTAACGTATTTATTTTCAACCTAATTATCACATCTACGATCATTACAACGAAATCCATAACAACTGTATCTTATATTCCGCAATCCATTGAAGAAAAATGAATGCATCACCGCAAACTCCTAAAATCTCAAAAGATTTTCGCCGTCCGCAGAGATTCGCGCCACATTCCACAAGTTCCAGTTCTCTCGCGGCTTGCGCAAATAGAAAATTCCGTTTCTGTCGCCTTCCAGAAAATAACTACAAGTATAAACGAGCTCGCTCGCAGCAGTCGATAATTAGTCGCGGGATTCCTCGTTCTGTGTGCGTCTGTTATGTTGCGCGCGCGCGCCACTTTCTCGAGACGCACTTAAATGCACTTTTACCGCCTTCTCACACGGGTGTCAGGAAAAAAGGAAACACTCGTTTCTCTAAACATCAATTCCGAGGCCTGTGTGTATCGCGCGCGAGGCGTGCTGCACGCGCGAAGAATTATTATCACTTTCTTCGCGGAGCTTGCGCGTGCTCTTGTTGCACCGCGTCCTGGAGTTTGAAATACACACTTCATTGGGCTTGCTTTGCGTTGTGTCGCAAATGGAATTGTAACGATCGTTGGGTTTATCGCGGAAGTTGGGAATTGTTTTTTAATTGGTTTGTTTTAAAATACTTAAGTAATGAATGTATCGGCGACAGAAGTGTAGTATTTTTAGGCGGTCATCATAGAAACATAAAGATACGGTCCTGTAATCATCGACGGCAAGCGTGGTTTATAGTTTTTCATCAAACACTGATTTGTTTTAAATACTCTATTACTTGTGCGAGACTAAAAAATGTATAGCGCATAACGATCACGGAAACAAATGTTATATAAAATATGCATAAACCTGTGTAAAATTAGTTTTATGTTTTACATAAAACACTATGTAAAACATGCTTACGTGAAGTTGACAAAAAATATTGTGTTGATGAAAAATCTATTTATGTAAAATTAAAGTTGCAAGATACGTAGCCATTGCAAATATTTCCTCGTTATTGTAATTATTTGACTATACTTGGATTAATGAGGTTTTTTCAAGGTATACACCAAAAATGTTATGATCGGTTTATATACTTGTTCTAAGATACAGCTGCATTCATAATATATTTTTTGTAAAAAGTCGTGTCTGCTTGTGCTCAAAGATTAATGACCCAATTCTTAACCATTTGGTACCCATTTGCTTTCGATCATTTGCCAGTACTTCCAATAAAATAAAAGATTGTGCTTATTAAGAGAGTTTTACCTCAAAGTGATCGTTAAAAATATGGTACATTGCATACTAAAGGATTAAATACAAAAAATGTAATTACCCGCTGAAAATTAAAAATGACAATGCAATGAGAACAAAGCCATGAATATGGAGGATAGCAATATATAATAAAGCTATGGCTTTTTACTTAAACATTCCAAATAAAATTATTTTCTTTTAGAAAGTTATCGATGGATACTTGTACAAAAACACTCTTTCTAATTACCACTATAGGTTATTATTAAAATATTTTAAGAACAAGGCTTTTATGTATTTTAAATCTTTATGAAAGATTATAATACCATTTATAATTTAACCTACTATTTACAGAATTTTATGATACATTCAATTCCTCATTTCATCCGAAGATTCAATTGTCAATATTCTCCATAAAAACCATAACTCGCTATTCGCATTTAAATTTCAGTATCCACAACACGTAACTCCTTTGAGTTATTCGAAAGTTCGCAGGCGCACATTTCACGCGAGACATCGGTGTATACAAAAATTAATCTCACCGTATCACAATACCCATACCAATCCTTTACATAACCACCTCTCGGTACATCTTCGAACCTCAAACCGCCGTGTGTACACGCACCCAAAAAAGCCTTGGCTCTCACTCGCAGCAGGTTCATATAATACAACAACGGCAGGCGCAGCTTCTCAATACTTTCTTGTGCATATACATTAAAGACGTTCACCGAGTTATATACAGTCAATTTAGAAAGTTAATATTTAAAATAACGTCAAAAAGTGGCAATATTAATAATGAAGACCCTTCAATTTACCATATGTAAAGCATTAAAATATTAGTAAAGAATGTAAAAGTGACGAAAAAATACAGTCGAAGTGTGGGACTAGGATATTGTACCACGATACAGATATGTGTACTAATAAAATTGAAGTACAACTTTAAAAAGCTATATACTTAAAAAGGCTTTTTTACGATTTATTAAAATGACCATTATGCCCAGATTAGAGATCCTACGTTAATACTTGAAACTTCGAAGCTAAATATCTCAATTTTGTGTACCACAATAAGTATTGATATTTTAAGCAAGTACCTATAGAGCATTTGTTTTCATTACATAGGTCATTCAGCAATCGTAGGAGTAATAATACTTGTATCATTGGAGCTATCGTAACCTGCACGAAGCTTGAATCATATTTGTATTATTAACGTAACCAACATTAGTTGTTGTTAGGAGCTTGAAAGTCTTGATAGCCTTATATTCACATATAAGTTCCATGCCATTCTATTCTGTACAAATACAATCTTGTCATCCTCATTGGGGTCTGATTCTTGCAAATCCATTGTTTAAAGCTGTCTTTTCATCTTCATCTAGGGCTACCTAGGGGTTTTGCGTCATCTTATCTCCCTATAAGTACCTTATTATGAAAGCGCTGTTCTTTAATTTCCCATGCTATCGATGCACCCCTAGCCTTCGAGACTTGATCACTCTAGTAATATTTGGATTCCCATATAAGAATGTACATCCTCCGATGAATTCGGCTAACTGAACGCGTTTCAAATTGTTTGAAATACACTAGAGCGATTGGTTAAGTTGGTTCTTTTATTTTCATTCAGCACTTACATCGTCACTTGAAATCACGCAAATATTGTACTTGCTGATTAAGCCAAGTTCTCCACATACCCTAATGAACTTACAATCCTTCCATTTTTAAGACTATCTTTAAACTATCTTTCCACGTGTGTTCTAAAATTGCTCAAAGCTCCATGCGATATTTGAATGCACTTCGACAAACGACTCGCAGCAATATCCCTCTACACCCATGCGCCATCCCAAGCCAAACCTCACCCAGCACAATCTGCACAATGCCGCTCGGGGAATGCGCGCGTACAAGTTGCTCAATGACCTTTCGCGTGCGCTGCACTTGAAGGTGCCCGCGGTGTGTGCATAATGTATAATCCACGACGGAGAGCAGCAGCAGCATCAGCAGCAGCCAATCTCCTTATACACGGCCATGCTCTCATCTCCTCTCTCGCGCGTATACATACATGTGCAGCATCGCTCGCGGCCTTTCGTCATTTCTTCTTTCCCTCTCTCGATGGCATTTTTCACGCCCACGAGTGTGTACCATGCGCTTAGAGCCCGTGGGCTCTCCATTCGGCCATGCAGAGGAAAGAGGACGAAGGCGATGCGTGTGTGTTGTGGAGAGGAGATGGACATCGAGAGGGTCCACGACGGGGAAGCTTGCGTGCGCGCGAGTATGGGAGCTTGGGACTCTTTCGACATGATGAGAGGAGTCGGTGCATGGAAATGAGGAAAAAGACCGAGGTATGTGGAAGGTCTTCGGATGCCTTGTGGCCATATTAAGTCATCGGTTGTTGAATGAGTTGTGAAGGCTTTTCGGTGTCGCTTGGGATTTTCTTTAACTTGAGGTCTTTGACCTAATTAAAGGGGTTGTGAAGGCAATCGAGGAATGTAGAAGTGTTTGAGATTGGGTCCATGCGTATTTCATATATTAATTAATAAGTTCATAGTTATTGATTGAGTTAAAAAGGTTTTTGGAACTTTCCTTCGTTTAAGGTATTCATTTTTGGAAGTGTGGATTTGATTGGAAACTTGTTTTTTATATTAGGAAATTGCAGAAAGCGTGTTAGGCAACTAAGAGTCTTGGAAGTGTTCTAGGTGCTTGTCAACTATTTTCAAAAGCGATTTCGTTTAGATTGCTTTTGAAAAATATATGGACTTCAGTGCGCACTGTATAAGTTATGTAAAGTCTGGAATGTAGTGGTCTCCACGAACTAAATTAAGATTCACGAACCGTCTACTAGGCTCATTAACCGTTTTAGACACCGTATCTGAAAGGGTTGTCAATTAAAAAGAAATGATAGGCGGTTGTAATTCAGACACCACATAATCTGTTTGGTTTTATTCATTTATTTGAATATTGAATTTATTAAAAAATTGTTAGTTTAAATGTAAAACTAATGTTTACTGTACATTTTAATTAAATCATACGCTATACTGTAGACTGGCTGCATAGTTACCTAATTTTAATGCTATTTAAATATTTTTCCAATAAAGTAAATGAAAAATCTTATTCAATCCTTTGACGTGCTTAAACACGAGTTTCTTCGTTCGTGACCCTATTAAGAGATTATACGGTTATGTATTTTATGGTATTCGATGCTTTTTGTTAATTAATCTTTCTAATATATTCTAGCGAGTCTTACTGGACAGAATCTTTATGATAATTCTAAAATTTCCTTGGCGAGAACCGGAACACAGTATGCCTTTATGGCCTTAATAAAATATTATAGAGACATTTTTTTTGTCAGAGACTAATTTTTTGCTGTCTTATTCTAATACGTGAAGCAGAAAAATGATTCTATAATCCGTACAATAATCTTTGAAGGCCTAATTCTATGTGACGTGATACTTTTTTAAATTTTCATTCTTATAGATAACTAGTGGAAAAATACTAAGAATTTCAAATCAAATGTGTTTTGTCGTATAGAAAAACAGGTAAAACAAATTAATTTTTATTTTATTAGTTATTTTTATCGATTCTAGTTTTCCTTACATATATAGTCAGGGTTTTTATCTTTTCATGATGATATGCAGAAAAAACTTGTTCGGTTGACACAGAAAAAGTAAATATTTTTTACACATTTTATTAAAAATACAGATATTATCTAATCTATTAGTAAAAGCCAATGATAATCAATATTAAAACTGCGACTTTCGATGCGCAATACATAGAAGTAAATTCTTATCATTCGCGATCTTATTAAAATATTGCAAATTTTCTCAACACTTCGTCTTTATTGATAATTGATTTTTTTCTTATTTTGTCAGCACACAAGACTAAATAAAAAGTATGTGAACAAATTACTTATTAATTTCACAATACAATTCATCGTTCACAATGTTATTACTTCAAATTCTAAAGGCACTTATCCCAACTACAAAATGTCTCACTCAATTTCAACTCCAATCTCGCATTACACCGCGGCGAATAACGAGAAAAGTCACGTAACAAATGACGCTTTACCGGCAACGTGAAATCGCTTCATTTCTCTCGTTGCGATCGAACTCGTATCTTGTAACACACGACTCCAACGATTCTCGGTACGAAACGCTCGAAAACCGCACGCACTCTCTGACGCACGCATTTTCTTCCTCGTACACTCATGCAGGATCGACAAACGAGTTTCCGAGCGCCGTTTCAATTAAGGAAAACAGGTAAGATGCGTAATGTAACGACGCTTTTCCGCGTCTAACAATCGTGGAGAAAAACCGCCGCTTGGACGACGGATCGGCTTGGAAAGTAAATTAGCGCGCGTTTCATAAGCGAAGTGTCGTTACGGAAAAAGCGATAAACGACATCAATCTCGGACTGGAGTGGGGCAGGATATACAAAATAGTCGATGGTATACGTAACGCGCGGCAAAAAGGGTAATTTATAGGTAACGAGCTGAAAAAATCTGCACGCTAATGATTTTAAATCTGCGGTAAAAGTGGGTGATTTTGGTGTTGGATTGCGTTGTTAAAAAATGCTTCGTCTTTGATTGAATTCTAATTTTCTTTTTTTTTAACAAACCTATTTTTTGGTACGATTACGTAAAGAAGGATATGTAATAGGTGCCAGATTTTGCCCCATTTTGAGAAATCAATTTTACCGTAATTTCTCATTATATTTATCTAGTAATATTACATTTCGTAAACTACATGTCATACAGATCATGGGAAAATATTTGGATTAGCTGAAATACCTTTTTAACACATATTTTACACTATGAAAATCTATATTACATTGCAATTCAAGCACTAGAATTATTAAAATTGTAAAAATTTTCGCTACATAATTTAATCCTTAAGTGTTTTTAATTTTCCCTGGGTGTACAGAAGGAACACTGTAAAATTAAAACGGATGAAATAAAAAATACTAATAATAAATGATGAAGATTTGACGTTCCCTGGGGGCTAAGATACGAAGTTTTTACATATCCCTCTTTTATTTGTTACACACATAAGAATAGTATGCATACAGTGATTACTTTTGAAACCAGAAATAACCTGTTTAGACGTACAATATAAATAGAATCACGGATAAAGATAAACAGATATGAACAATAATTTATAATCACGCTGTGTGACTAACTCCAATATGAGTTGCTTTTCCATAATTTAAATAAAACGTTTAATGATGTTTGTACTAAAATAACATTCAAATGAGTATAATTTCGCATACTTAACTGAATCTGAATAATATATAATCTATAATATCAAACTCAATTTTAATTAAGTGTACTAAATGGTATTTACCATGATTGTCACGAACGTTTTTAAATTTTCAAAATGCCATTATGTAATAATGAAGTTATGGGACCTATTCTGACAGTAGTAACTAGTAAATTTATTTTATATGAACAGTAGAATTCGTACTGTAAAAGTAAAATTTTTACAAAGTTCGCTATATGAATGATTTAAAAAATTTGAAAAACGTTCAAGATAATGGAAAATGCGTTCAAGTGTCCAATCATTTATCATGCAAATTAATCAAACGTCAACTTTTAGATTCAAACTTTAATCTCAAGCTATTAAAAATCCAGTTACTGAAAATTCCATGTCATTTTTTCTAAATAAACAACTCGTTATCGGCAATAAATCAAAATTTTAACACTAAAAATCGTACGCGCGTACACTCACCCTGACAAATCTCGGCTTGTAACCTTCATCGTCGATGTCCCCGGCGACGATCGGCACGTTCATGATGTCCTCATATTACTCTTGCTGCGCCTCCAACAAATCCACGCTCTCTCTCTCTCTTTCTCTCCTCTCGCTGCAGCACCAGCCTCTCAATAAGACTCTCCACCAAACGCTGCGACGAATCCTGCACTCGCAAAATTACTCCCTCTACGCGATACAAAACACACTGATCTACAATTTCACAGCAAGAACCACAGCTGGGCAGTCTGCAGCAACAATACGAACACCACCAGTAAAAAAAACAAACAAACAAACAAACAAACAACTCCTATACAGCGCAAAATCTCTCAAACAGGTACGTACATACAAAGCTAACAAAGCTAGGTTATGTTCGCGCCCTTTGCTCTTCGAACTCTCGCACCTCCACCGTCTCGCACTTAACACAACAATACTTTTTTTCAAAATTCTTAATACAATTATAATACAAAATCCGCCAATGCGGGCAGCTCGGGAGCGTCGACGAGCGTCTTCCGCGCTGCTGGCACACGGAGAGACTAATGCTTATTTTCGTGTCGCGCGCGCGCTCCGCGCCAGTCTCACTGGAGAACCGAACGCGCTGCAGACCAGGTGACGTATACGTACGTGTACGTGTGTGTGTAGGTATAGGTATAGGGTACATACTATACCTACCCAACAGCGTGCGCGCACGCTATAGCGCGCCAGCGCGAAAAAACACGAGCGAGAGTGCGAGTGGTGGTGGTAGGTGTGTGCGTGTGTATATATAAGGTGTATAGTATACGAGTAGGAGCGTGTAATAGTGTTAGTGTGTCCTCTCCTCTTCTCGGAGCGAGCCCGCCGCTGGCTGGACTGGCTGCAGCGCCGCAGCTCGTGGTTGCGGCTTGCGGCTGTACCGGTTGAGAGAGAGAGAGAGAGGAGATCGAGGAAAAGCAGCGTGCTGAGAATTGTGTCTCGTCTCCACTATTGGGGTTTGGCGGGGTTGAGGGGTGCGTCGCACGTAGTTTAGGTGCCGATAGATGTGTTAATAATTGTGAGTTTTCTTGGAGAGGTTGCATTGGAGTTGAATTTTCTTTTTGGGCCTCGATTTATAATGTTGTGGAAAGTAGAGTGGAACAGTTGAATTGTAATCAGAATCAAAATTTTTGACAATGCCGGCAATGCGCTCAATAATTTTGTTGCCATCGTAAAGAAAATGCATTGTTTTACTACAGAAAATTTTTGTCATTTTTGAACGTTAAAACATACTATATGACTTGGGGAGTTCGAATAAGCTACTTCCAAAAAATGTCCACTGTGTGTGTGTGTGCGTGCGTGCGTGCGTGCGTGCGTGCGTGCGTGCGTGCGTGCGTGTGTGTGTGGGTGCGTGTGTGTGTGTGTGTGTGTTTGTGTGTCGCTCATCGCTGCTCAAACAGATATAAGGAAGTATGTCTAACAGACTTTTTGCAGTTACTTAAAATCTAAAATTGGATCGTTTTTATGGGAAAAAATTATTTAAAAAATCGTTAATCATAAACGCATCAAAGGAAGGCTTGTTTACACCTGTTTTTAGGGTTTTTCATATTATAAAATTTATTTTAGCAGATAATAGCTTCAATTTTGAATGCGCAACTTTAATGTGTGATCAACAGAGACAAAGCGAGAAAGTTAAAAAGATACAAAGCTAACACTGTGTTTCATCAGCAGATTCTACCAGAAAATAAACCAATTTGTAACAATTTTTTATTCATAATTTAAAATAATTGGTTTGTTTTCTGAAAAATAATATTAAATAAATTTTGTGACGGAAATAGTACATTATGTGGCAAGGGCAAAAAGTCGAATATTTTTCCCGTGGGTGATTTTACTGCTCGCCAGTATCACCCGAGAGGAAAATCGACTTTTCTCTCAAGTTACATATAGTACTTTATGCCCATCTCAACTCCGGCCATTTTTTGACTTGGAATATTGTTAAAAGACAATCGAAAATCAGGGTTATTGGTAGAACTTGATGAAATAAAGGAATTTGGACTAGTTTCTAGTGAAGTCACTTTTCCCCCATTTACGGGATAAAAATTACTTTTCTCCCGCATTTGCGGGAAAAAAGTAACTTCTTTCCCGCTAATAATTTTTGCGGGCAAAACGTGTAATTTTGGTCTCGCGTTTCAGGGAAAAAGTGGCCATTTTTGTTCAGATGGGCATAAAAGTATTTTACCTAATTTTAAGTTCTATACCAAATAGAAATAACGCTGAGATAATTATAAAATTTTGTACATAGGTTGTCACATGTCTCAACAACACTCACATAAATTTTCAGAAGGCTAGGGTATCTAGAAGTCGAGAAATCAATGTTTCTATTTTTTCTATTTAACATAGGACTCTTATGGGAAATTACAAACTCACCGTACGTACTTATTTACATATTACAAAGCATACGGCGCTAAGATGTTGTTCAAAACTTTTGTAGTATAAGGCAAATGTTTGATGAAGAATTATTGCATTTGAAAAATATCATTGAGTAGCTTATAAAAGAGATTTATTGAAAAAACAAAAAACCGTACATTTAACCTAAAAAAGAAGTCAAATCAGCATCTTAATAGAATTTTTGATTGATAATTAGGTTGAAATGAATTGTTTAATAGAAATGAATAATTTTTAGTTTATCTATGCAACCCTTGTAATCCAGTATACCTTGTGAATAAACAAGAAATAAAAAGTGCAATCATTTTGACGAGTGTAATTGGTATAGAACTCCCTTAAGTACAATTGTACACTCGACATGGGAAATTTCTGGTCGAATGCATTTGAATTTTTTTGTAATACTGCAATTTCCTTGGGTCTCATTGGATCGAAGGCACGTTTTCGCTTAGCTCATTGGGGGATTTCAAACGCACTCGACCATAAATTTGCCATGTCGAATGCACATGTCAAAAAAAAACCGAATTACCGACGGAAAACAAAATTCACTCATCAGGTGTCCTAGAATCTTGCGCGCCGCAAATATGTAGGGTATGAATAATAGTAATTTATAGTAACGAGTAGAATCAAGATTTTGAGAATTTACATAGGTATATATAAAAATATTACCAAGTAATAATATTCATACAATTTTCAAAATAATTACTTTAAAAAAGATGTTTTAATGGCCTCATAAAAATATATATATATATATATATATATATATATATATATATATATATATATATATATATATTTAGAGTTCAATCCAGGATTTCCCTATCATCTAATCTTGACAATTCAATGTTGAATTATAACTATCCCGAATAAATAGAAAGCATATTTTTCTTAATGTTTTTTATAATAGTTGTTAACGTTTCCATTGTATAAACAGGATAAGCGTCATTCGAATAAGAAAAGCTAGGTTACAAGTAAGACGCTATGAAGCATGTGATGGAGACCAGGCATAAGAATTGGAGAAGGAGGGGATAGAGGACCTCGCGAACGCAATGGTCCGTAAACGCGAGAATGCCTCCCCTCAGCCGTTGCTTGGCAGCGGCGCAGAGTTTTGAAAGGGAGCGCCCTCTAGCTTCCCTCTGTCTCTCTTTTGGGTATAATATATAGCTGTATCTGTCTTTCTCTATCTCTCTCTCTCTTTCACCTGTCTCTCTCTCATTATCTCTCTCACTCTTATTATCCCTCCCTCTCTCTCTCTCTCGCCCTCGCTCTGACTTACTCAGTTTGTGAAAGAGGGAGAGAGAGAATCAACCCGCGCAAGGTGTCTTGTTAGTTGTGATAGTTCTCCACTAGTGTTCTCCAGATTAAAGGCATAACTCCAGCGAGTAGCTATTTTGACCTTATGATTCTAAATTTGGAGTGTAATTTGTACAAATATGCCTAATTTTTAAAGTTTAATTTTTGTCTAAAAGTTTGCCCTTCAATTATGTTTAACAAATAAAAAATTACTAAATAAATGTAAAAACTTGCAAAGAAAGGTTGTTTCCAGTAATCGTGTGTGTCATACACGAACATGAACACACACACACAGTACGCACACAAATACACACACGCACGCACACTCAGCCATACACGTACGCATACACATTGTACATACAACATACACTCACATCCATACACACATTTTCTAAAAATACACACACATATACTCATACACTTACACACACACATATCCATACACACATTTTCTAAAAATAGTATTTAGATTCCTAATGTCTCAAACATGTTCCTATAATGATTTTAGCATAATTCTTCTTTACCATCACAAATTTTTCGTATTTTTAGTTCATATATTGTTTTATTTATAAAAGACCATAAATTAAGAGTAAACAGCTTGAAAGTATTAAGGGAGTACGAGTACTATCGGTTCTCCGTGAGTCAAATGCGTGTTTGGTCGACTTCCTTGGTAGGCCAAATCCAAATATATTTCTCAAAGTTTCGTCGAAATCAGAACAGCAGTTTTAAAAATCGTAAATATAAAATTCTTAATATCTTTTTTCTAGGTTGGTGTAGCTTTCTAAAAACTTATATGAGTAAATTTGAGATCAGAAGTCACTAGTATACAAAAATTCCGATTTTTCTGAACACTAATTCGAAACCGATTGTACTCCCTTAACTTACTTTTGTTACTAAATTGTTGTTGAGATTACCATGACAAAAAAGCTACCTAAGTCTTAATGTTATTTGACGAAAAGATCAAGATTGTGCACAAATTTTAGTTTAAAATTCTCCTAATTATTGTTGAGATTACCACGACAAAAGAGCTAGCTAAGTTTTAATGTTATTTGAAAAATCGGTTGATTTCCTACTAAAACGAAAATTGTAAATAAAGATCTGAAAAAAATTGAATCTCTTCCTTTGTTTGGACCGATACCCGGTGCTACGCGCTTTGGATTTTCCGCGCACTCTTTGCAAGGAAGGAGCTTTTCCTCGCGCCGATCTGCGGGGTCCGAAAAGCTGAGCATTCGCGGGGAGTCCGAGGAGGTGTGTGCTTTTTCCCTTCTACTTGCTCCGCGAGGACCACCTACGGAGCCGGAGACAAATGTGATTGTCGCGGACCTCTCGGTCTCTGTTCCGGCCTTGACTTTGATCTGATAAGATCGTACGTGAGTTCGCGCTTTAAAATCTCTCGTCCAACCGCGTGCCTGCCTAAATCGGACCAGTTGACGCACACGTACACAAGGCAAGTTGAAGTTAAATTGGACGAAGTTGTTGTATTATTATTGAGACCCAGCAATTAAGGCCCTGTATTGTTGTTAAATTAAACAATAGACTTGAATTCATGTATACGTCTTACACCTTCACAGGTATGCACGTGGCGAAGTAAGTTGTGCACGAGCTAGTGCGCAGCATCCCGAAGATCGAGTGATTTAAACTTTATTAAATAAGCTCACACCTACTTACTTTTGGGTTTTATTTATAAATTACCGCGATTCGGTCGCATCATCCTTGTTGGATAAACAGAAGAAACTGTTGATAAGATTTCATAAAATAAACTAGTTATCATTTGACTCACGAAAATGATTAAGAAATGACATTTTGTTATAATGACTGATAAACACGAATAAAACTAAAATGTAATTCACTGTTTGTTCCATGTATACTAAAGTATATTTTCTGAACGTTTCAAACAAATTCATTAAAACGTCATGCTCTGAGAGAAAGGATTCCTTGTGGCAAATGAATCGTGTACTTGCGGAATCGAATTATCACGTACTTGCCGTAAATGTTGAGTT
This sequence comes from Gastracanthus pulcherrimus, assembly GCA_949152435.1. Lineage (NCBI taxonomy): Eukaryota > Metazoa > Arthropoda > Insecta > Hymenoptera > Pteromalidae > Gastracanthus > Gastracanthus pulcherrimus. The sequence continues at coordinate 216,972,935 of OX424572.1, read as the reverse complement.
CTTAATAGTTATGAACTCGAACTTGATAAAAGTCTATACGAGTAAGATAAACATGCCGAGTGCGAAAGGTTATTTCACGATTTTCTAGCATATAATGATGCTTTGCAAGCATTAAAATAAAAAAAGATCGTATACGTAGACATAATCGTGGCAGGCGAAAACGTATACTAACATGTAACGGTCATATAAACATCTTAGAAAAATGAAAAATTCAGTTAACCTTAAAGTCAGGCGGTCAGCCATTGGCAAGCGACTCAAGTACTCAGTTCTTAACTATTAAGACAATGCATTTAACTGTTAAGAAATATCCATTTGACCGTATTCAAATCCACAAAACTTAACAATTAAGAAATATTCTTTACCGCAAAGAATGCTTTCTCTCAGTGTGGACAGGCCACTTTTAAAAGTTAGAACAATTAGTTTGGAGGAAAAAAGTTCAAGGTTTTAATATTTTGCCTAGCTTGAAATGAAAAATTCTAGTGAAGACTTTGTTTTCAAGTTTTAGGACAGACTTTACATACTTGCCCCAGGTAGCAAGCAGCCCGTGCCGTTGCGGACTCGTCGCTGTTCTGCTGGTTGCGTTCACACAGGCGCATATTGTACTGCTCTGATGTGAATAATATATTTAATCCTATTTGCAAATATGCACATTTTGTATTGATGAATAAGATTCAATAGATTTTCTTTATTAGAGCGGTCAGTCAAGAATGATCGAGAAGTGCAATGAAATATTATCATTGACGCCCTAAATTGTTTTTTTCTCTTTTTAATACAAACAGTTTTTCAAAATCAGATTTTAAATTATTTTCAGACTATCGAAGGACTCAGGGTTCCTCTACATTATAGGGGAGACTTGCACCTACCCGGCATACGTTTTCGACGTATTTCGATTTGCACTTTACTACTACCTTCGTACTTTTAAGTGTACCAGCTTAGTTTTTTATTTTATTTTATTATTTATTTTATTTTAATATTCAACGGGTGTTACCCCTGTACAAATTTTGGCCATAAAAATGGCTTTACTGTTAATACAGTTGTAAGATGGTACTTTGCCTAGTATTTACAAAGATATATAACTTTTAATATAATTGCAATAGTGTCAATTTCAACTTATTTTAAAAACTTAAAATACTTGGAAAACTATCCATATCAATTTGTAACAAATTCCATAATCTGCGCAGTTTAAATACTGCACCGTGGAAAGTCGAATCCAGATTACACTTTACTTCTTTAAGTTGACGAACTTGCCTAATAGAATACTTAATAGTTCTAAATCAAAAAAACTTACTAATAAGAGGATGATTAACATTGTGTATCAAGATCTTATATATAGAGACAGCATTATTCAATCTATGCATAGATTTGATCGTGTTTATGTTAAAATATTTCGAAACATGACTGTAATCGTGATCAAGTCTATGCATAGAGATATGATATATGTACGTTAATATTCTTAGGTACCGGTGTTGAATTGCTTCAAATTTACTAATTGCATATTCATGATATGGCGTCCAGATAACTGAGGCATGCGTTATTATAGGTAAAACTAAGCTTTTAAATAATGCAATTTGCGAAAAAAATGTTTTTAAATTGTTTGGTGTTTCTGTAGATAAATCCGAGAAGACTAAGTGCCTTAGCAGAAATACTATCAATATGATTATTAAAGCTAAAGTTTGAATTAAAGATAACACCTTAACCTTTTATCCAATTTACTTTATTTATAGTTTTTTTATAGTTACTTTATTTAAACTGAGTAGAATGATCTTTTACCGTCTCATTGATCACAGACCACTTTTTATTCGGAGTGTTCAGCTTATTCTCCACAATTTTAAAATGTCTTTCAAATATCAAGTTTAAACCTTTTAGCAAATTGGGCGAGATAGAGTTTACTTCCTCCAGAAACTGAGTACACACATTGACAATAACACAATACTGACACATGATTATTGTTATTCTTTTCATCTCTTTGAATTACACAATTTGCCTTAACAGCGCATTCATCATTAAAAACTTTATTGCATTCACTGCACTCGTACCCGCTGCTTGATAATATTTCACCCTCATCATATGAACACTTGAAATTGCCTAACCTTTTATATTTTCTAGTGGTTATAATATAAACAGTTTCTATGTTTATGTTTCAAGTACTTTTATCTAGTACTAATTCAGGGAAAATAGTATGCGAGTCAATGACAGAGTCACTACTAATTTTATTATTATTGTCTATAATTATAAATTCTCCTACTTCTTCTATTTCTTTTGAAAATAACTTCTCGTCATTTCCAGTAATAAATTGAATAAAAGTACTTTTCCCGGATCACGGATTACCCAGTATCAGTATCACAGCCTTATATGCACCGAATTTAATATTCTCTTCTACTATTTCACAAATTTTGTATTATGTATATTATAGGATATATTAATTACTCTCGAATTCTAATTATTAATATAACGTCGGCACATGTATCAATAAATAACTATGGTGTGTCTCTTATCAAATGTATAAATAGCGACCAAGGGTATTAGAATTAATATCCCATCAGATTCCTATATAAATAATAAATTATATTATTGCGCAAGTTTTGGCAATCTTACTATGGGTTAATAATAGTCGTCCTCTTCATATAATTCTCTCTAGGTCTTGTTTGTTTGAGCCTTCACGAATGAATAAGTGACTAATAAAAATTACGACTGTTGCTGTTTCCGTTTATAATATGCGTTTATAGGTAGTACCTCTCTCCCGCCATTCGTAAAAATTATGGAAGTAGAGTCGTGATTCACTTGGTGATTAAAGGCTGGAGTGGGGTTGGGATTTAGACCGGTCGACTTTCAGCGCATTTGTTACACGTAGTTGTTTTGCTGACAGCGTTCGGTGACATTAATTTTAGCGGAGGGATTGTCGGCATTCGGTGCTATAATTATTTTTCTACTAAGAAGGCTTTGTAACGATGAAAATTTCGAGATCCGAAACAGGTTTCTATAAGAAGGATTTAATTTATTGGGTTTTTCTATAGATATTCCCCGATCTACAGATATAACCCTGGGTACATGTGGAATATGGTGTGAATAGAAAGGGTTACTAGGTAAGAAATGAAGGTACAAGAGGAAGCTGTAAAAACCGAAAAGGTTGGGAGTGAAAATTGTATTTTCCAATAGGAATTTTACTTTATAACTTGAATTTATGAATATCATTATGCAAATAAAAAATATTGAATTTAAAAGTTTAAATGTTGATTTTTCATGTACGGTACTAAAATTCTCAAATCCTACTCATGATAACATGGTAAAATGATTTAATGCAAACTTTTTTTTGGTGAAAAGTAGGCGAAACATATCATTATGAATATTTTATCAGATACGCAGCTTTTGTTGGATGCCTTTTAGCATTAATTAAGTTTTAACTTGCATACTTAGAAATATAGTAATTTTATGAACATACACTAAACTTTGAATTTCTTGTAATGATCCTTCCCTATATAGTCCAGGAGAATTAGACATTATACATGGAGTTCATATTATTGCGGAAAACTGTAGATTAAGGTATCGCATACAAGATGTATAACTCTCCGGTTGTGCATCACTCTAAATATCTGTATAGTGGGTGATTAATGGTGAGAAAAATGGGTTTTTCAAAGTAACTCGTTTGTTATCAGTTGTAGAGAAAAGTCGTATGAATAAGAGTTGTAAATTAAGTTGCAGTGGGTGATTAGAGGTGAGAAAAATGTTTTTTTTTTTTAAATAATTCGTTTGTTATCAGTTTTAGAGAAACGTTGTATCAATAAAAGTTGTTGTAAATTAAGTTTTCGTCAAAAGAAGTCCTTTGTTGGATATCGATATGATTGTCAGTTAACTTGCAAAATTCTAAAGTTCAAAAAATTACAAAAAATATAATTGTTCACAAATATATATGTGTGCAGAGCGAGATATCTCGGTGAAGATTAGTAATTTTAAAGTTCCATTATTACTTTCAACCATCACCAAGTTTTAGATCAATTTGTCAATTAGTTTATTTATAAAAAAATTTTTCGTGTAAAAATATAATTGTTATACGTGGCGTTGTAGGAGTCGGACAAAAATTGATTTTATTAAGGCATTCGTTTTTTAGTTAGTAATGTAATTTTAAAAGAAATTTTTTATTTTTTTAATAAATAAATAATTTTTTGGCAATTAAAAATATATTTGTTTAATCGTATAAATACTCTTGCTCTACAACATGATAATATATTTATTCAATCTTAATGCAAAGAAACATTAGCTGAAATAAATCATTTTTATATATTCGTTAACAATTATATTTTCTTTTTAATTTTTTGGGCTTTGGCATTTTGCAAGTGAAGTAACAATCATCCCGATATCCAACGAAGGAATTCTTTTGAAGAAAACTTAATTTGCAACAACTTTCTTTCAACACGTGCATGAAATAGGCCGTTTTTTGTGCATATAAAGTGGATGGGAAATTGCGCATTTCGAGTGTGATGGAGAAAAAACTGTAGATTGTGTGGAAATGAGCCCATTTTCTCCCGGTCTGTATGCATTAAAAAGGGCATATTTATGCATTAATTAAAAAATACGGTATGTAACAGGAAGGGGGGAGTAGGAAGAGCTTTTTCAGACTCGAATGATGATTTGAGAACTCATGTTAGTCTCGGCCTTCGGCGCCTTCGGCGCCTTCGACTTCCACTCGTGCTCAATCATCATCCTCGCTTAGAAAAAACAAATTACCCCCCCCCCTGCCCTAGTTGCACAATGCACTATTATTCATACAACTTTTCTCTAAAACTGATAACAAACGAGTTATTTTAAAACCCCATTGTTCTCACCTATAATCACCCACTGTACAGGTAGCTTGAGTACTGCACAGTCGGAGAGTTTTACACCTTGAATGTGATACCTTAAACTATAGTTTCCCGCAATAATATGAACGCCATTTATTTTTTGTAGCCAGGCCCAAATTTCGTATTTAATTCTCCTGGACGAATACTGAGAGACTAAACTTGCCGAAAATAAATCTGAGCCTGATATAGCGACATTTGCACAGGGAGCAGAAGAAAAAGTAGGAGGGTAGAGATTTTTTTCGAAGAAAAATTCATTTAAGGTGTTAATATGTTTGTTCTTTATATGGCTATGGTTGGAGTGGAGCAGAGTTTTGATAAAGTACCTCAATTCCTTTTTACCAACAAAAAAGCCTAATATATATTTTTCTCCGAGCGTATTTTATTAAAATTTCTCAAATTAAATTGCATTATGTAAGCGGACGTAGTACGTCAATTTACTGAATATTCTTCTAGATATTCCAAACCATATACTAGTTTTTCAATGATTTAAATAGCTATTATTTAAATAGCTAAACGATAGAGAAATCCATTGCATCTATCGTTTGAAGATCAAAAGGGCTCGATGTGAATAGAATCTATAAATCTAATCTATGTCTGTATAGCTAACGACTTTGACGATAAGGCGATGCAACTGTGGTGTGAAGCATCTTGGGTGTTGTTCAATTAAAATTTAATGTTTTACATTTAATTTATATGAAAATGTGAATTTTATGAGTAAGGAATAAATTGAGCCTTAGAAGATATTTTGTCTCTATTTATTCGCATTTTTATTTGTACAGTAGAACCTCCCGGCACTGTGACTCACGGCACTGTGACTGCCGAGCGTCTCGGCACTGTGATTTCTCTAGGGTCGGCTCTATGTATGCGTGAGGCCACGTACCTCAAGTTTGCGGAAAAAGTTTTATGAATGGGTTTAAACCACGAAGATGTGATAGAAAAAGTTTTCACACTTCACATTATACTGTCATAATTATCTGTCAAAAAGCAAATTATTTGGATGGAAAAAATAAATAGATAACTGCAGTTTTATACATATAACGGATAAAATAATAACTTTTGGCTTCTTATTCAAGAATTTCTCGGAGGTTTCAACGTTTTTCAGATTCAAATTAGAATATTTCGGTCAGAATGGATTGTTTATTTTTCACCTAAATGAGTCGTACTTTCGCTAAGTCTACGTGCACCCAGGCTATAATGACGATATGATATAAGGCGCGAAAAGATGAATTTATTGACCACCACGAGCCAGTTATACTGTTTTATTTATAGTAGTTAGAATTCTCAAGAGGCAAAATTGAAACAAGGAACAATCACTCACTCAACCACTCACTCACTCACTCACTCACTCATTCATTCATTCATTTATTTATTTAATTTTATACTGGCATAAGTTGCCCTTTTACATTGAGTTACATTGTGGAGGTAGAAAAGAATTAGCACTTGATCAGTGATCGCATATTACTTAGTAACTTAGGTTACATAATATACATAATACATAATACCACTGTAGATAATAGAAGTGATTCTGTTCAAGAATGTTAAAGAAAAATAATGCTTACAAAACTATTAGAAACGGTAATACCGGGAATACATTAGATTTAAATATTCTTAGATTTAAACAGTCTCTAAGTTCAGTGAAAAACAATTCTAAGTCCTGTGGAGCCATGAAATCCTTGATTAGAATTATTGTTCCCTTCGACTTCTGGAGTTCTAGGATTACGGATAGAATAATGTATGTTTCTATTGTTTAAATTACTTAATAGACTAGAACATTTTATACAATCGGTGTTACATAAATTTATAAGATATGTTTCTTTCAAAGCATATGGTAATATGAAAAGATTTGATCACGATTATGATCCCGGATTGCTGAGATTCAACCTGTTGTCTATATCGTTCATGCAAAAATACAACGATTGTTTAAATCGTTGTATTTTTAGAGCTTAAAACATTAGTATTGCTGATATAGGCAATGCTAAAAATAAGATATATTTATATAGATATACTATCAACGTTAATGAAATACGCTGCATCTGCTGTACAAAGACTCACTTGATAAAACTACAGGCACTGGGCTACATGTTTAGGTACCATAAAATAATCCCTAAAGTTTCACAAGTTCTGTGCACTCCCCTTGTGCTTCAATGATTTATGATTTACATATTATTACTAACATACAAAAAAAAAGAAATAAAAAAGAACAAAAATGCATTCAAAAATCAATAAAAATTGTTTTAATCCCCACATCTCGTAGTGCAAAAACAAAGAAAGCGAGGTCTGCACAATTATGTTTACTGTAACAATCTCTCGCTTCTACTAGGTCTTAAATGTATATAATAATCTCCTTGTTCATGTAGCTAAAGTGTTTGTTTATTAAGGTTAATAAATACAATAATTAAAAACGTTATCGAAATTTAATGATATATTTATTTATTTACTTATTCATTTATTATTTATTTATCTATTTACTTATTTATGTATTACTTATTTATTTATTTTATTTATCAATGGAAATTTCTGCTCTTTTACATAACATTTAACAAACATATTACAAACTTTTATCGGCCTCAAATTTGATCTTCATCACCGATGAGTCCGGATCAACAAAGGACTTTTGTCGCCTAAACAATCTGACTGACGGGGATTCGAACCCGCGTCCTCGTATTAATTATTTACTTACATATTTTATTATTATTGATACTTTTACATAAGTATATTTTAATTTATAAAAATTATCACATATCTTAATAATAATCAATTAAAAGAAGTAACTGTAAATTTATCGGTCAAGACTCTTTTACAGTTACCACTTCAATTGCTTAACATTTACAGGGCCGGAAAACCACTATAGTGGAGGTAGAGAAAAGCTAGTTGCATTCATGATCTACACTCATCTGCCTATGTGTGTATAGGTATTTATATCTAGATACATATTTCTTGGAATTTCTTGCCCGATATAATTATGAATTCTCATAATTTACAACAATTGACAGTTCCATCTTATTTAGCGAGCCCAGAAACCACTGAAAACTTATTTTCTTAAAATTAAAAATTTTTATTGTCTTAATTTTCATTGTCTTTTCTCCCAGGGCCGGGGCCGCCACTGGCTTAAGGAGGTTCGGGTGCTTTATATCGATCAATTTTTTTTTCTACGTAGTTAAAACTTATCAGTGTTGATTTATATATGTGAAAAAAGTGTACATTATGAACATTAAAAAATTCTTTTATCAACAATTGTGATCATACAAAAACAATTATTGCGAATTGAAAAAGAAAATACTAAAAATGCATAAACTTTTTCTTATTATTCATACGATTATAATGTTTGAGATCTTATTTTGTTACTTAAATGTTCTTTTATAAATCGACCGAAACAACATTTTAAAATAATTTTCGGTTACTAAGAAAGAGCTAAATGTCTAATTAGATTATGTGAATTCATATAAGTTTAGTTTAAACTATAAGCTATTTCTTAGCAACCAAAAATTATTTTAAAATCTTGTTTCGGCCGATTTATAAAAAAACATTTAAGGGACATAATAAGATTTCAAACATTAAAATTGTATGAATATTGAAAAAGTTTTTGCACTTTTAGTAATTTTTTTTTGAATTGGCAATAATTATGTTTGCAACATCACAATTGTTGATACATTTTTTGAATGTTCATAATGTACACTTTTTTCACATATATAAATATCGGCACTGATAAGTTTTATCTACGTAGACAAAAAATTTGATTGAAGCACCCGAACCTCCTTAAGTGGTAGTTTCTGTGATCGATACTGTGTATAAGATAATTGTATGGTGTAAGGTACATTTTTGTCGATTTTCTTCGTAGAATCTGGTATTTAAATGTCGACCCTCTAAAGGTTAAAATAATATCATAATAAAATGATAATTGCAGCACTCTACTGTCCTATGCCCATAAATATTATGACACATACTTTTTTGCATTGATAGCTTATATGGCTGATTGTCAATTATCAAAAAACATGGCAAAGAAGCTTTTAAAGTCATATAATCTATTGATTATAAAATATTGCACTTCATTAAGTCTGAACATTTCATTAATCTCGAATCAACCACGTTGAAACGTCAAAATTGTTACTTCGGTGGCACATCTAATACAAACAATATTAAATAACTTTGAAGAATAGATGTTTATATGTTTTTTATTTCCTAGTGGATTTCTAAATTATTTGTATTATGGAATATTTTTTAGCAATTTCAAATATACCGAACTGTGTATAACTTTAACTAAATAATAGATAATTGTTATTACTATTATTATTCATGTCATTTTTGTAGTTAAAGAGTTTAATTATTTTGACAAATGCCCATATATAATATTATTTTATATACATACTATATTATATTTACATATTTTTTTTTTTTTATTTAACATCGCCATGTTTGTGCTTCCATGTGGTGCTAATCGACGACGGGAGTCTGCGGTGTGTTTGTAAACAAAGCACATGTAATTTTTACAGTGGTGCTTGTATCAATCGGCAGAGACTAGGATTCGAACCGGATCCCCGGCGTGGGAATCCGACACTCTACCGACTGAGCCGCCGCAGGCCCCATATTTACATATTGCTTTTAAAGATTTTCGTAAAAATTAATATTTGTTTGCTAAAGAATTGTTTACTCTCATAATCGTAACTTTTATATTCTACTTTTTTGGGCGACGATAACAACCTATAATATCCTTATAATTACATTTTTTAACTTTATTTTAACAAAAGATAAATCGTTGCATTAAAATTTATCACACTTTTCTTTTCCTTTTGGCATGTCGCTATCTATAATATCGTTTCTTTAATTGCAACCGTAACATCAAATAAGCCGTCAAATCCAAAGTAACATAAAGTCCCACTAAGATGAGCATCGAAAACAAGTAGTCCGAGTGCTTCATGTCGACGGCGTCTAAAAGTTTCTTTGGCATTGCGAAATGGCAATAATCTTCGGAACACTTCATCTTTGGCCTGTCGTACCTAAAAACGCAATTGACAAAAGCTTATCCACCTGTGTGCTTGTTTAAAGTTCAAATTTTTCCCGAATAAAAATTAATTCGAGCTCACCCGTAAATGGCGAGCATCACGCCCTCGAAGCCATACTTGAGAAAGGACGCGTGAAAAAGCCAGTGGAAGTACGGATGCGCGTCGCCGAGGCGCACGAAGAATCCGCTGAATATCATGAAAGGCAGTATCGCGAATGGCCCGAAAACCACTCCGTGCTGTAAAATTTCATAGATTGCATTGATACATATTTATGTATTATATAGATATATATGTTTTATATAAGTTGGATCAATATTATATAATGGAAAAAGTTAAATCGTTTATCTCGACGAGACAATGGCAACATTATTTATGTAAAATGAATCTTCTGCATGTGGCTCGTAATTGTAAAATGTTATTGAGCAATGCAAATCATACTAGAGTAATTTTTAATTTAAACGAGACAAGAAAAGCTGAGTTATTTTGTTATCTCGCACACTATTATTAGTTACGCTAATTCCTCTTTTTTTATATTGACTTTAAATTAAAAACCTATGATCTATCTAAAAACCCTTTCTATAATCTTATTTATTTTGAAAACCTGAAGACTCCATCTAAACGCACATCGAGAGCGCTAGTTTAACTTCCTCACACCATCCATCGTTAATTTACTCATCGCCTTTCTTTATCTCAATTCTTATAAGCCGTACTAATACTATACGCAGGAAAAGTTGTAAATACGTTTCTGCAATTTAGGTACGTTTCTACAAAAGTTTAAAGAACATCGCAGAAACCTTGAAATGTCCGCTTTCCGTGCCACAAAAAACCTTATAGAAACGTTCCTGCTGTGACATTACTGCTACTTCGAACTGGCTAACATGTTATTTGGTATGTTGTAGGAAAGTTGGTACAATTTAACAAAAACATTAAAAAAAATTGTAAAAAGTAATAAAAACAGGCAACACTTTTCGGAATAATCTACCATTTTTGTTGTATCATCGTTGCATCATTGAGGATATTACAACCAAAATGATCGATTATTCCGGACGATTTTGTCTCCTTTTTATTATTTTTTACAAACTTTTTTAATTGATCTGTTCAAACATTATGGTCACGTTAACCTACAATGTACCAAATAACATGTTAGCAAATTCGAAGTAACGTCACGGAAACGTCTGTACAATGTTTCATTTGTCACGCAAGTGGATATTTCTACAATGTTCTCGAAACTAAAGTACTAATGTTACTAAGTTTCTGCAAACACGTTAGAGAAACGTTTTTAAAATGTTTCCTGCTATATAGAATTCAGTTAAGATATTTCGTATTATACATGTCTAAATTTGAAGTACAAAAGACTTTACGACAGATATGGGAATTTTCACAGAAATAGTGCCTTTTTAGTGTCAAATTCAAAAATTAATTCTTTGAAGATATTTGCAACATGTAACTAGTAGTACATTATGTCTACTTATATAAAGAAAAAATTATTTGAACTTTGTTCAAATTAACCAATTAACGTTTTAAACGTGATCTCCGAAGCCATTTAGAGACACGTCATCTTTGAAGCCTTTTTATATATTTCTTGTAACATTACCCAATCGATTCGAATAAGGTTTAAAATATTTAGACATCCTCTTCTCAAAGTATGCACATTTTCAAAATCTAATGTAAACTATAGTACCACATAGGGAGTACAAAAGTCGATTTAAGAATTCAAATACCGCCTCGAATGTTACTGACCGAACAATGAATAGGTAATTTGGTATAATTCGATATGTATAGTCAATTATGTAAATATTATTCAAATGCCATTCGTAGAGGTTTTGACGTACTTGTTTGAAACATATTGCACAGTGGTAGATAATAGTAATACGGAGGGTAGTGACCTATTCGTTTTGCATAATTAACTATATATATAAATATCGAATTATATAAAATTATTGATTGTTCGGTCGGTAACATTTAAGGCGGGAAATTTGAATTCCTAAATCGACTTTGACACCGACTTATCCTGGAGATGCCCACATGCGGCGTCGGTTCGCTCTGTCGGCGCTCACCTGCAGACTGAGAGTGGTGCCGACTATGAGGCCCACCGTCTGGGCCACCAGGCAGACCAGCACGTACATCAGGACGTAGAGCACGAGCCGCCTGAACTCCGGTATCTGGCCGCTCATGTAGTAGACGATGAGACTGTAGCCCGCGGTCGCGGCTACCTGCACCGGCAGATCGGCCAGCTTGTTCGCCATGTAGAACGAGCGCAGCTTGTACCAGCGATTGAAGTGTTCGCGCGTCAGTATCGGCAGCTCCGCCGGAACTGCAATGCGTAGACCGTGAGTACAGTGCGAAGATATCGAACGAGGGGACTGGAACGTGCACCGATACGAGGGACTGCATCGCGGTTAAGAATACCCAGCTGGAAATCTGGTTGGAAGGTTACCCGAAATCCAGCTGGAAGTTCAACTGGAATCCATTTGGATTTGGCTGGATTCCAGCTGAATTTTTTTGATATTCCAGTGGTTGCCCAAGTAAGTTTCTAGGAATGTGCGATGAGTCCAGGATAACGGTCGTCTCACATTCTTAGTTAGCACATGAATCATATGCGTAAGCGGCAATTTTAGGGTACAACTTGGAATATGAAATGACCGTTTGTTGTCCTGGGATCTTGCATATATAAGATCTTGCATATATAAGATCATGCATATATAAAAGCTTATATTGATCGAAAGTAAACATCATGGTTCTATATAACATAAAGAAAAAACTGTTTTGAAAAGGATGGGTCACAGATGATGGTCAGTAATTGGAGGGATTAGACTACGACTAACTGTATACCCACGATTCTACTTTTTATAGGGTTCTCGACTCGATTACTATACCATGAAGGAAATTTTGGTTTTAAGGATTTATACTCACATGAAATGATAGTGGCGCTGAAAGCACTAAACATGAGGAACATCATGTTAAAGAAGAGCAGATTGAAGTTGTCCAGAGCGTAAGCCGCATCCTGGCCAATTTTGAAGAATATCGTTCCAACAAGAAATGCAACAACGAAGTGCATCGTTAAGCGTGTGAAGGTAAGAACCTATAAAGAAAAATTGTAACTTTACAGTCCCGATTATTATTTATAAATTATACTATGCCAGAGTTTCATTCTATTAATATTTCATTCATCAAAAAATGTTCTTCTCGTATAAGAGCATTTCTTCACAAAAGAATACTTTTAAAAGAAAATTATTAAGATAAGGAAGAGTCGTACAGTACGCCAAAGCTTATAGTACGACAATTTATGCCTTCCTGGCTTCCACCGACAGATAGCGCCACTAAACCGAGCATTAATCAAAAGTAGAGTCATAAAGCTAAACAAGCTGCGATTAGTGGGAAACTTTTAAATGATCCAGTTCCCTTTTCTGACTTACTTGCTATCATAAAAGAAGATTGTAAAATAGAAAATGAATGCAATCTTATTAATATAAGTAAAGAAAAAGGAAAATTTTATTTCGGAAACTTCTATGTTAAAGCTATTAAACCTTGGTTTCACAATCAAAAATTAACAAGAAAAGTGATAGTATCGATTAATCGTATTAGAAGTGGACACACTTCTCTTAATTCCTGTTTGTACAAACATAAAATCGTTGAGACTGACATGTGTATGCGAATTGGCTGACACGATTGAACATGTATTTTGGAATTGTAAATGTTATAATTCAGAAAGAGATAATATGTTCAAAGCAATTAGAAAAGAAAACAAATACGGACCATTTTCTGTGATAAATCTCTTAACTATAAACAATGTTAATATTTTAAGTATTATTGGAGACTTTATTAATAAGATAGACTGTAAGATTTCATTATTTTGTATTTCGCACCAAAGTAAATGACGTACGCACACACGTATGTACATAAATCTGTATTTACTATGTAAATATGACAATATAATATACAATTTAAAGTCAATAAAGAAACTAAACTAAACTACCAAAAGTATATCTACCATTCTTCCTCAAAACAATGCCCAATCGTGGCCAATCGATTGATCACCTCGAGAACAAAGTGTCCCACTGGCACTCTCCTCGTGAGCCATGCACACCCAACTGTACTCACCCTGTCCCTGGAGAGCCTGAGGGCGTTGCGCCTGAGCAGTACCCAGAGCTGCCGCCAGGAGCCGGTCGCGTAGTAAGCGGAGCCCTTGGCCTCGCACTCGTAGAATATCGGCGTGGCCGGTAGGGGCAGCCTCGGCGCCAGTTCGACCCGCGAGATGGCGAGCTCCCGCAGGTGCTTGTCCCCGGCGCTCGCGATCGGCTCCGTCGCCGACCTGACGCCGCCGCTGCGCCACAGCGAACTGCTGCCGTTCTCCGAGGTGGAGATCAGACGCGGCAGGTGCTCGCCGTAGTCGCCGTTTATGATCTCCAGCACTGCGAGATCGAAGGGTTGAGGTTGAGGTTGTTACAAACGCGTTGGCAATGTGTCGAGGTATGGGGGATCGATGATGTGTCCACGGGGAAATGGGACTTTCACGAGACTTTGGGAGATGTTTGCCCGTGCTTGAAAGTGATCTCTATCTACCGTAGTTTTGGATCGTGGATCCTTATTTTCTGGATATCGGCTGCTATTCGAACGTTTTAAAAACTTTAGAGTTCAAACCTTCAAACGTTGAAAAGCAAAGTTTTAAATGCGTCTGAAAAACGTTGGTAAAATGTCTCAATGTCCGCAGATTCGTTCCACAGAAGACGTTGTAAAGCCGTTTTTGAAACGTTTTAAACAGGTTTGAAAGTGGTTTGAAAAAATACTAGCATATAATATATCGAAAAAAATCGTTTAAATAGAATTTGATGCTACAAATATTACCAATTTTGGAAGTTCCATCTGGATGATACTTCCAAATTTGGTAATATTTGTAGCATCAAATTATATTTAAACAATTTTTTTCGATATATTCTATGCTAGTTTTTTTCAACCCATTTTCAAACCATTTTCAAACCATTTTCAAACGTTTAAATTTAAACGATTTAAAAACGCTTTTAAACCGTTTAAATTTTTACCATTCAACAGACCTTGGAGAGTTTATCAAACGTTTTAAAACCAGTTTTACAACGTTTTAAGTGTAACGTATCTCCGAACATTAAGACGTTTTACCAACGTTTTTCAGACGTATTTATAACTTTTGTTTTTAACGCTTGAAGGTTTTAATTCTAACGTTTTAAAAACGTTCGAAAAACGTTATGTGTTATCAGGGATGCGTTGTTTTAGTGTAATATTGTACTATAATTGTAAAACTCTGTACATTTTTACGTTGGAAAATAATCGAATGTAAAGTGAATACAAGTAGACATGCAGAGCTTTCATTTATTAACCTTTGTTTCGTATAGAAATATTAATTTATTCCAAAGTTATGACCAATCGAGAACGATGACAAAAAATTGCCTGTATAACTGCCGAATTTAAGAGTCAAACATTTTTTAATTTATCGACACCATCTTCAATTGCCCTTAACTTTGGAATATATTAATAATCGTACATGAAATTCAATTCATCTCTTTTCGTTTACTTTAATTTGCTCATTTCGAATCATTTTCCTATCTTAAAGACTTATAGAGTTACGTTGAAGTAAAACACCTCATACCTAGCAACTGCGACTGTACTAGACTTCATTTCGATTATAACTGGCGGCAATAATAAAGCGAAATGTACGAGATATGGGTCATGATTTTTTATGAAACATTTAAGAATCATTTACTAGTCCCTAGAAATGAAGCCTAGTACCAGCAGAAAGTTTAAATAGGCCTTATATAATGCAATACATCTAAATATGGGCAATGTTAATGTTTTTAGCTACATCTCATCATATAAAGCCTATTCGCTTTGTGCGTAGACTTAGACAACACCTAGAATATATAAGGTAATATTGACGACTGATTCTGAAGATACTTAACATATATAATATAATATATATTATATACATATACATATAGTAATGCATTCAAGTCCGTGCGCTGCGATCGTTTCCTGCATTCCCTCCAAGCGGACGCACGGAGCGAATTCAAAGAACCTACAGATGCTCGACTTCATTCTTAGACACGACTAAACAATTCTTAAATGTCTCCCGAACAATCGTGACCCACGTCTCCTACTCTCTCCTCGCAAGTCGATTTTCCGATGACAATGGTTCAAAAATTCTTCGGAGTACACTTCCCCAACTAGGTAAGCCCCGTGAAAATCCCCATCTCAAGATGACGACGAAGTATCGGTGAACAAAACAAACAAACTCACGAAAGTCCGCGGGATTGTGATAGGTCGGACAGTGCAGTCCGAGGCCCCGCAGGTAGGGCACGAGATTGCGCGAGCCGCCCGCGTAGACGCACCGGCCCTCGGCCACCACGTACAGGTGGTCGAACATCTCGAACTGAAGGGCGCTGGGCTGGTGGATCGTGCAGACGACGGTGCGGCCCTCGCGCGCCAGGGACTTGAGCAGGCCGACGCACTGGCGCGACGCCACGCTGTCCAGGCCGCTGTGTAATTCCAGAACAAGGGGGAAAGACAGAGGTTAGCGGGGATTGTATTGAAAAGTAAGGTTAGATACCGTTATCGTTAAAGATTTTTCTAAGAACACCATTATCACTTTCTCGGAGGTTTTGACAAAGCGTTAGTACACTGACAAAAAAATTTGTTAAATCTAAGTAAACGTTTCCTTGAATCGTACTAAGAAAAGATTTACTAAAATAAAGTAAATATTTCTTAAATTTAGTAAATATTTATTGAATTGATGAATACCAGTCTAAACATAATTAAATATTTACAATTATCAAATAAATCTTTTCGTAGTACGTTCAAGGAAACGTTTACTTAGATTTAACAAATCTTTTTGTCAGTGTATTCATTAGAAAATAGAAAAAGTACTGGTTTTTATAAGGGTCTTCTGAATAGAACTATAGCTGTTTTTGAAACATCGGAAGTGTGCTAGGCTTTGTAACGAGCGTTGACATGTACTTTGACAATTGTGGAATATTAGTCATTTTTAATGTAATTTTTCTGTATCTTCGATGGCTGAGCGTACAATAGTCACTCCCTCTCCCATTGTTATTTTAAAAATCTTGTTGAACAAGTTATAAATAAATAAACACGAAAGAATGCTGATATTACATATTAAGTTCATTCGTACTTAAAGCTGTTCACCAATTATTTTGATATGCCGTACTCGGGAGTTTTAGGATGGATGATTTAAATCTAAGGTCAAAACAAAATACAAAATGACGGAACCAATGTGTCAAAAATGTTAAAGAGAAACATCAAATCGTTCTGAAACCCCCTATAGGGGTATTTCGGGGTCTACATACAATTACTGATTGCAAATTTGAAGTTGGATTTTCTAAATTCTAAATGACAGATTCAATATGGCAGTACAAAATGAACATATACAGAGTTTGAAGTCATTTTCTCATTTTTCTCGCCATTTTGAATGGGCTCTTTTTATTTTAAAAAATATGATCTTAAATTCACAATAAGCGACCATAGAAAAGTATAATAACATATATAACATAGGGATTAGAATGAATCCACAATTGCTTGGCTGAAAAGGTTGAACCCTAAAAACGTAAATATACATTTTTTATAAACTTTCAGAATACCTTCTTTATGAATGAAGACAAGTGTTTCTTCTAATTAAAATATATTTTTTTTTAACTTTTCAACAAAATTCTAAATAAGTAATTTTATACACGTCATTTTATTTATTTTTCAACTTTTAATCAATTCTGCTTCTCTGAGAATACGCATATTCTGAAGATATTCTAAAAGTTAGGGAACGTCCATAAACTATGTAACCCTTGTTTTCATACATTTCAACCCCTCCTTCCTCCCCATGTAGTATACCGTGGTTTTCTCATCGATCCCCCCCCCCCCCCCCCCCCACTAAATTGTTACGTAGTTTTTTCTTTAATTTTTGCGCGATTAATTGGCATTGAAATGAAATAAAATATTTAATATTTGATAGATATATATATATAATGTAGATCGTTATATGAAATAAAAACTATATATATGTGTATAGTTTTTATTATATATAACTATCTACATTAACAAACGGTAAGACTAACCACTCGTGTAAATCGTCTATTATCGGAATTTAGTCATCGATTACAGATTCAGGAATTTTGTCAGGTTATATTGAATCGAGTTCATAAAGAAATTCTGTTTCTCGTTTAGCAAGAATTTTTTTTGCGCGTTGCTTATGGGTTTCGCTTCTGCCATGCTGCAGTGTGATATTTTTTGTTTTTTGTGGCATAGTAAGCGCCACAAAAATCGCAGGTTCTTCCTAAAAATTAAAAAAATTTATATAATTATCGAAAGAATTTAAAAACAACTTATGAACCGGCAGCAGCTATGGCGGGTTTTATTTAAAAATGTCATGTAAAAAAACTACGTAACTTTTCTACTTAGACCCCACTCCCCTTCCCCCATGTAGATTAACGTAGCCTTTTTCCATACCCCACCCTAAATCGGTTACATAGTTTATGGACGTTCCGTTATCAAGATGGACACAGACAGTCTTTGCACGTCATGGACGTATTACCATGCTGAAAGACAATGGAGTTTATCAAGCCTTAATTAATTTACTAAAAGAGTGTCAGAGGTTTGGAAAGCGATATTTGATGAGACTTTGAGAAATGTTTACTCAGTTTACTGACACCTAAAATGAAGTGTAGCACCCTTAGTCGGTTACAATGGGTCCTTATTCTTCAAAAATTAACCAATTGACCTCAATCGTTATTTTAGTAAAAAATGGTACGTCTACTTCTGATCATATCTGTGCAAATTTGTACGATAGAAAAGATAATTCGAAAGTAAATAAATATAGATTAAAAGAGCTTTAATTTTAGTTTTGTTTCATACAAAAATATTAATCTTGGCCAAAGATATTAACTTTCAAAGAAAGTGATGTAAATTGAAAAATGCAAAATTCTAAATTTGAGGATTTTAACTCTTTTAAATACGGGAGTTTTTCATGTAATTTTCATCACTTTCTTTAAAAGTTAATAACTTTGACCCAGATTAATATTTTTGTACGAAAGAATACTGAAATTAAAGCTCTTTTCATGTATTTTTATTTCTTCTTTATTACTTTTTTTAGAGTAAAAATTGGATTGGAACGAACTAATGGTGCTATTAGTTCATTTTTAGGTATCATTGAACATCCCTCAAAGTCTCAACAAATATCGGTACCAAACCTCTGATACGCTACTGGTGGGAATGCACCATTTTTTAAGCAAAAAAGCTTCACAATGTGTATTTACATTTTATAAATATATGTAGACCTCAATTTGTATTTAACAAAGGCTTTTCGTCTTAATAATGCTGAATAGGGATATTGTTATGGGAATTTACCTCGTGGGTTCATCGAAGAACATTATCGGTGGATTACTAATTAATTCTAATGCTATGGCTAGTCTCTTTTTCTGTCCGCCGCTCAGCTTTCCGGTGCACGTCGTTCGTACGCTGTCCAGACCCATTTCTCTTAAAATTACGTCTATCTGAAACACATAAGAAATCACGTTATCGCTACATTGATTTATACCATATTATTAATAATATTTTGCTTGATTGTCGTTTTTTTATAAAATCAAAACAAAACGTTATACTTCAAAATGATGTTCTAAATAAAATTAACAGTATTTGATAGCTTTGGAGCGCCTGAATTTAGGCAACCTCGGAAACATGCATGTAAAGAAGCAACTACATTTACGCAATAATATTGTTTTGAAATGATCATAAAATTCACTTATGGTGACTTCCCGGTGATTTTAAAAAGTTTTTTTTAACCCACGCTAAAAATATGAAAAAATTACCTAATATTCGTACCATAAAAAGAATGTTTTCCAGACTTTTTCAGATTATTTACTCGCCCAGATTTCAAAATATATATACACTTTCGTCATATTTTCGATTAAAATACGGTAGGTTTTGTAAAATTGGCTTGCGTGAAGATATTCATAGAACAAATTCAGAATAATTTTACACCATTCTAAATACCAAAAGGTAGAAAAGTACAATAATTTAGATTGAGAAATATACATATTTAAATCATAGATTCAAGTTTAATATCATTATATACCATCACTAATCCTTCAAAATGCTAATTTTTATTCGAAACACATCAAACAATAATTGAAAAAAATTTCAGAATGATTCACTCAATACTTATATTGAAGCAAGTTAAGTTTGGGATATTGGAAAACTTGAAACTGAGAAAATCAAGCTTTTGTAAAATAAGACTAAAACTTGAATAAATTATATATTGCGTCTTTACAACACTTTAATCAAAGCTTTTTAAATTTGTCATTTATCACATAAATTAAATACTACTTTAAATACCATATACTATATCATGTATATAACAATTACCTCTAAATATGTTAAGCTTCTAAGTCTTCATTCCATTTGGTATAAAAGAAAACAAGAACGATACAGCTTTAATTTTAATTAATTATTTCCACTATAATAAAAATTGTTTTCTTGCGCTGGGACTACTGTTCCCGTTAAGAGATAAGGAGAACTTATCGACATAATTTTCTTTTTAATTTTTGTTCGAACATCATCAGAAATCTACCCTCGCCACGAAAGCATAGATATATATGTTTACTATAAATATAGTACATGAGCAAAAAAATTATCCCCATTGCGCCCTTAGATTTCATAAACAAAACAATATTTACAAGTATTTACACCGCTGAAGCGAGCTCAACGCATAATTTGCACGCGATCCTTAGAAAATAATCATTATAGTCAGGCATATTAGACATCGGCCATCAAGAATCCTCCGATTGGCAATGTTGCTGCATGAATCCGCTCAAATGGCCTTCAAGAACAAGTATATCTACTAAGATAGAATTCACATTTTATTCCGCGCGCGCACTGGCCACCTGTTGAACTATCTCCCGCTCTACGACTCGCGCTACGACGCCGGCTCACGCGCATGCGCAAACTTTCACTTTGGATCACTCGGAAACCATACGCTCAATTCTTCCCAAGCAAAGTGCAATATGAACTTTAAGGCTTCCCTAACATTTCCTGAAAGTCTCAGCTCTTAACCATACATACAACACGAGTTATGATTTTTTTTAAATCGTTCTTCGTTCCTATTGTTCGTAGACTAAAAAAATACACGTTTTTGAATACACAACATCCTATTTTAATCAGATTTTTCGTTATAACATATGTCATATTTTATCAATTTCTATTTTGTATTTTACTCTCTAAAAAGCGTCCATTTAAGAGACAAAAAAAATCCAATGTAGTATCAAAATATCGATCCTAACGAATTTTTTTAATGGTATGGAAATTTCATAAATGTTACAATTTTGAATTGAAAGTTAAATTGGCAAAAACTACTGGGCCGCTTGGGAGCGACAACATTCAAAATTTTAGCGTTAAGAGCCCGGTTACGGCGAAACTAAAAGTTCAATTTTAACGAAACCTGTCTCATTTTATAGATAATTTATCTAGCTATAAATTTTGTAGATAACGTTTTTCTGTCCCATCGCTGATTTTCGATTTATCACGATATTAATAAAAATACACTGCTGTTTTTTACTTGATCTACCCTTATAAAAATTCTACTTAACCAAATTTCTTGTGGCACCGGTGATACAATTGTTGCCGTAAAATACGGGGAACCATGTTATTCATTCGATATTCAATTTTGAGAAAATATCTCTCTGAAAAGTTGTTATTTTTGAGTAGGACAATAACGTTTTATAGAGATATTTACTCAAAATTAAAAATAAAATAAAAAAGTGGTTCCTTATATTTGTCGGTGACTGGTGGCTTTAGCATCACCTTAAACGGATTCATGTAGCAACATTGCCAATCGGAGGTTTCTTGAAAAACTGCTTGAAACTACTATAATATGACTGGACTATCATGGAATTGTTACAGTCAGTCCAGCCTTCAAATTTCGAATATAAAAGTTCTTTGATTACTATACATATACAGTTATCGAGTATTTTACATTCCGCATTTCCATGGTTATTTATGCATTGAGCGCGCTTTGGCGGTAAATACTTATAAAAACATGTCAGTCTGTATTTTTTTTTCTGCAAAGAGTCTAAACTTTTACTGTATTTATAGTCAACATATATACATGCTTTCGTGGCGCCATACCAAAAAAGAATATATTAAATCCAACTAAATAAAAAAATAAAATAAAAAATTCATAAATTATTTTTTATTCGGATACTTTAAAGTTACCACGTTGGCCATCGTCTCCAACTATTTTCTCTCTGTTGCGCAACAATTATGCACCGTCTCCGCAGAAAGTATAAAACACCTATATTATTGTACAAGTCAGGAATGCAATATCCACGTAACCTACGATCCCCAAATCTCCAAAAAAAACTCATCGACGCACGCGTAAGCATCCAATCATCTCCATATTCATGCATATTTTTTCTCTCTCAAATACTTATGTAAAAAACGAGGAAGAGAACAATACTGACGCCTTGCTGCCTGGCGCGCTCGGTGGACTCGAGCTTGAGGTCGGCCGCGATGCGCATGGCCTCCTGGACGGTGAGCAGCGGCTGGAGATTGTCGTCCTGCATGATGTAGGCGGATGAGCGCCGGAACGCGCTGAGGTCGCGCCGTCTGCCGTTCACCCGCACGTCGCCCGTCACGCCCGACGTTCTGCAAACACGAGAGACGACTGAATGTGTAGATAAGTGGTAAGTAGCGGGCGCGCGAGTTGGATGCAAAAAAAAAGGGACATTTTATATCTGACGGTACATGTTGGAATATCGCTATGCTTTAGCGTACGTATGTGTGTAATTGTAGTTAGACACTGCTACATGCTTGTACAAAAATGAATCGACTTAGTAAGAAATGTCCCAAAGACATAAACTGAAATGAGAGATATAGAAAAGAGTGGAGAACTATATGCGTCAGCCCCGATGTTCTCTTATGCCCTTTTGTCAAGTGTTTTTAGTCGTACTAGAGCATTTAGCTAGAGCAGTCGCACATTACTGACGTTATTCCTTCCTTGTGCGAGTTTGAATAAACGAAAGTTATTTTATTTGAAATATACATTGTGTATTATCATTTATTTAACACCCATTTCCAATAGTACATTTGAATAGATCGTAGTATATAGCGTTTGCTCTGTGTAGCTTTTCGAATTTGGTCAGTATCTTGGAAATCGAAAGAGATTATATGACGCTCCAGAATGTATCGTGACGTAACGAGCACACAGTGGCACACATTGGAAGTTGTTATGATAGTGACGTCATAAAAATGTTAGAACTTTTGCTTGTAATAGAGAGAAAACGCTTTTAAAAGAACATGTTAGAAACATGTTTTGGGACATTTGTAATCAAAGTACACTATTTTTATGAAGTATGCGTATGTGCATGCGAGTGTGCGTTCGTGTGTGTATGTAAGTGTGTGTGTGTGTGTGTGTGTGTGTGTCTGTGTGTGTGTGTTTGTGTGTGTATGTGTGTGCATGTGTGTGCGTGTGTATGCGTCAGTGTGTGTATGTGTATGCATCCCTTGGGCTACCATCAGGTTTTGAAAGCCAACATGATCAAATTGGCGTTTTCAAGGTTTTATGATGCTCAAAATACATGTAGTTTCGATATGAATGTGGTAATTTGTACATAAATATTATTGACCAAAGTTATAGTCCATTTAAGCCAAAACTCTTCGATTTTATTTTAGATTTTATTATGAAAATGGCTTAAAGAGAGAATAACTTTGGTGAATAATTTTAATATACAAATTCCCACATTCATATCATAAATACATATATTTTGAACATAATAAAACCTTGAAAACGTCAATTCGATCATGTTGGCTCTCAAAACCTTGTGGTTATAGTCCAAGAAATATAGAGGATTTCATCATGGACAATCAAAAACTAATCTAATATCTAAAAACCATTAAAAAGGTAATACATTTTTTGCTGTTATAGTTTGATAAAATGTTCAAATTTATCGAGAGAAAATAGGAAACATATGATAAGTGACTCATGTTTACCTCAATATGTATTAACAATTAATTTAAAATTTAAAAGTGTATCTGCCCCCTTAATAGAAAATTTACTATTATTTTGACTTCTTCATATTTTACATTATTTATAATTTACAAAATTACGTGGTACCTAAATGATATAATATGAATTTAGAATATGCAATACAATCAATTTTTAATATTATTTTACTTTGTGTTCGGTTGTCCATTATATTCTAAGTTACTACTGAAAAAAGAGAATGAAGAAAAAATTTGGCTTGGAGATTTGACCCATGAATTCTCGGCGCGAGAGTATTTTCGGAGGGGCTACGGGATCGCTGAGCCCCACCCGTATATATGAAAGAGAAACAAATAACTACCCACACTAATGTATAAGTCGCTCTGCCTCTTTCTCAGTATAGGGACAACAGTCCTCCGCTTGTATCATCGGTCTATACTTTATAAGTCTATGCTTTACCCCCATGTCAAACACAGAAAAGCATTCTCTCCTTCAAAATTACATCACCTCTCTCTCAATCCTATAAATACCCCACAAAACAGTCCTAAAAAACGCATCCCGCACAATAAAGCACCATAACACAGGAACCAAGAGCTCCCGAAACGCCTCGACTGAATCCGTGGCACGTTGCGCGCACATGTGCTCACCCTCGCATGTATTCGTGAATTTCTGCGGGAATGCCAAGTCCACAACGTCCCGCGTTCTCCACACATGCGTTATTCTCTCTCTCTCTCTTTCTCTCTCTCTCTCTAGTAGTCCCTACACTGAAAAAAATATTTGTTAAAGCTAAGTAAACGTTTCCTTGAATCGTACTAAGAAAAGATTTATTTGATAATAGTAAATATTTAATTATGTTTAGACTAGTATTCATCAATTCAATAAATATTTACTATATTTAAGAAATATTTACTTTATTTAAGTAAATATTTTCTTAGTACGATTCAAGGAAACGTTTACTTAGATTTAACAATTTTTTTTTCAGTGTAGTAACTTAAATGCTACATACACATTACTGCTTAAATTTTAGCTTTAATTATACTTATTTATCTATTCTCTATATTTTATATTGTTATTGCGTCAAATTTTGCGGCCAAAAAGCTGTCCAGATTACTTTATATGTCTTCTATATTTTACTTTATACACTGAATATTGTTCGAACCTTGTACATACTGTTGTTAAGCACTACTATTGCGAGCGTACCGATCACGTTATATATTATATTATTATATTATTATATATTGTATATTGCTAATGTTTATATTGTTCTTTAAGCCCTATGGGACAATTTCAGTCCCAGGGTGGAAATAAACAAATAAATTTAAAATCTAAAAATCTAAAAATCTCTCTCTCTCTCTCTCCCGACATAATCCAGCGCGAAGATGGAGTAGCGCGTTAATGTTTGAACGGCGCCATCCTGTATTCGCGCGAAGGCGTGTACACGCGCGTGCCCTGCGCGTGCACACAATAATACTCCCGCGCATCACCACTGCTATATGCAGCGCAGAAACACGCGGACTCGTTTTTCCTCCTCTTAGCTCTCCACTTGTGCGCTTCGTCTCTCCCCGCGTCAGACTACAGCATTTGAAACGTAACTCATGTTTAACTCAATTAATTATATCGATGGTCCCTATAAGAAGAAAGACGTATCTCGGCGAGATTTTAAAAGGACGCAATTCGCCTTCAAGGTGACTTCAGCGACTTTTTATAAAAACACTAACGGCTTTGAAATTTTCCACAAATAGTCTTTCAACATTATACTTTTGATCTGTGTAAAGAAAATCTGGGGTAAAATGACAAAGTTATAAAGTGGCCATTACGGTTGAGTCGGGAATAAATAAATTTTTTTATTTATTGTTGGACTGTTGGATTCCTTTTTTTTTGGTATGTTAGGAATAATATTTTTGTTTTAGTGTAAACGCATTTGAAAGAACATAAAATTACCTATACTTTGCGACTCGCAATTATGGATAACCTTCACCAAAGTTTAATCAAAATCCGTGATCCGAACTCCGTGCACTCCCCTTGCAAGTGCAAACTACTGATTAAATAGTTTTAAAAGAGCAAATGAAGGGCATTGCTCTGAATTAAAGTATACATTTATAATTTACTACTTTAAAAAGTAAAAAATTTTACTACTATATTTTAAAAGAGTAATTAGATCACTTTACTCTTCATGAAAAAATAAACTCATAGATCGATAATTAAGTTTTCTTTAATGATACAAACTCAGTTTAATACTATCCTGTAACTCAAGCAATCGTTTGAAGAAATTAAATTATAATGGTATGCGAGAGAATTAAAAAAATCACAATGGCCACTGAAATGTAGAAGTTCGTTAACCTTACTAAATTTCTCGACATGGTATAACTTTTTGTTTAAGCCAATATTGTAATTCACTTGAATGTTTTAGCAATGCAACATTTTTCAAGAGACAAAAATATTAAAAAGAATACAAATACTAAAGTTTACTAAAAGTCTATTTTAATTTCACGCAGTGCTGCCAACTTAAAATCAGAGAGAAAAAAATATATTTCGAGGTGTTTGGTTTTTCATTCAAACGACAAGGCGTCTGGTTCTTCGCTCAAAAGGCGACGTGTCTGGTTTCTCTTTTAGTCAGCGAGATATCTGGGTCTACCTCCCACCCACCGAATGCTACTATACGTCCGTATATAAAAACACGCACACACACACGCTCAGACGCACACACACACATCCATACATACATTTTCTAAAAATAGAGTATTTTGATACCTAATATCTCAAAACATGTGTCTAGCATGTTTGTAGCATGTTTCCAGCAAAACCGTTTTTTACCATCACAAAGCTTCGTCTATGAGGAAAAATAATAGTATAAACTACTGTATTTCACTTCAATACATAACTCTATGATCACTATTACAAATCAACTGTGCAGAATATACTAATAATTTATTAAATCGAACTAATATAATTTGTACTAGCTTTTGGTAAAAAATTACAATTCCAAAAGAACATTTCGATTTTCTTATTTAAAAAAGAATGTTAAGTTGCGATTAATATATAAGCCGAGGGCAGTCAACTATAAGCATTTATCAAGCGTATGGATACAATCTCAAGAAGGGGTAAATATCACAGACAGAGTTTGAATACATTATATGAAACTTTTTCGCTTATCTGTTTATAGTTTATAGTTTATTTGTCGTTTTTGTTACAATTAAAATATATATTTCTACGATACATAATTTTATGTTTTTTGAACTAGAATATATATTATCCACGATTAAATATCTTTTACTATAATTGAATATTATAGTAATCGCTATATCAACTGGTTATTTCTCAGTATATCTTATTGGCTTCACTTTTATAATTTTTTCTCCATATTAAACAAATGGACTATGTAGTGTTAGTTTATATTTAATTATATTACGTAAATATCAACTTATCAAATTTGTCTTACTGGCTGATAGTTTCGTATTTTTTATATTTGCTCTCAATTCTGTGAGGTATTTTACTATTAAATGAAATTAGAAGGACATTAATCGACTACCAGAATTCAATCACTGGTCACTAGAACCGACTAGAACTATGTCTGATAATAAATACAGTCAAAATTAAGTGGTCGAAATTAAGAAAATGTCTTCTTTCTAAATAATTTGAAAATGTAGTAAAATCTTCGTTTAATGGTATATTTTCAAAAAAAGATGCATATCC
Organism: Gastracanthus pulcherrimus; assembly: GCA_949152435.1. Lineage (NCBI taxonomy): Eukaryota > Metazoa > Arthropoda > Insecta > Hymenoptera > Pteromalidae > Gastracanthus > Gastracanthus pulcherrimus. The sequence goes on along the minus strand of OX424572.1, from coordinate 216,945,399 downwards.
CTGCATCGTAAGAATGAGTATAATAAGACTCTTTTGAATTTAAGAGTGCAGGCCTGGGTAAACTAAAAATAAATATTTTTGTATAAGTTCATAAATTCTTTTTCTTTAAAAAGCAATCATTCAGAATTTTTTTAATGATAAACACTTGATAGTACCTTCATGTTTACCAATGTAAATCTTTATGTTTACCGTTGTAATCCTCAAAATCTTGGTCTTATCCCTCAAAACTTATTGTAACTGTCAAAAATTTGTTTTTCGAATTTCAAATTAAACTTTTTTTACTTTTTCCTTGACACACAGATAAAAGTTCATTGAAGTTTATCTCAAGATAAATGTCTGCAGCTAAATGTATATCCTTTTCTCATTGAAGTTTAAAATATAATTATTGATTACTTTTTAATACTTTTTTATTCGCGAACTTTACAACCTACGAGCCTTCAATTTACATATAATAGTTGCTTTACCGTATGAAGTTACTTTTTAAAAATATTAAAACAATGAAATAATAAAGGACTTTTAGAACTTAAATAATTAAATTTCTTATCATAATTGTTCGCTGAATCTACGTGTAACAGTGTAGGCTTATATCTGAGTGAGCTATCTTTCGGTTGGATGTAGATAAAAGAAACATTGTTGCCAATGCCACAATGATCATTGTTATCGTGACTGACAAGCAAAAGCTATATTGGCGAAATTCTGGCGTAAGGCATGTCAGGAAACACACAAAAGATGAAATAGAGGAGTATCTCGTATAGATAGGAATAAGATAATTTATTTTTACAACTTTATCGCGTTCTTTGTATCTAGCAAAATTTAATAATACGTTATCTAGTTGGATGGTTTACGAAGACTTCCTAATTGAAAACTACAAAGTTTAATAATCCTTATAAAAGCGCAAAGATTTTATCTCTTATAATGGAGATTCTTTGTCTGTATAGGAAAACATTTTTATCAAGCTTCAGTGATTAATATTTCAATTGCTTGATATCAGCAGTTTTGTACCACTGTTAAAGATAACAGATAAACTATCATGGTCCACTTAAAATGAAAAAGATTGAGTTAGTTTATTATATCATTAAGGCTTAATCAAAGCTTCACACACAAAATAATTTAGGACAAAAGATCTAGTTTTCTTTATACGCAAATTGATGATATCAATTTCTTGCATAAGACTTAGTTTAAGTACTAGATAGACTAATGTACTAATTACATTTTTTTTTTCTCATTGCTCAGCTTAAAATCTAAAAACCATTCGAAAAGATGTACATACAGGCTATTTTACCATTAAATCCCAATTGAAGTTGCGTTGGTGTCTTGTTTACCACTGATCCCATAAATTATCAAATTGACTGTAATTAAATGTAACTTACGTGAAACCGGCCAAAATGTCCATCAGCGTGGATTTCCCAGCGCCGGACGGACCCATGATCGCGGTCAGTTCTCCTGGTCGAAAGTCACCGCTGACGTTCGATAATACTTTTTTTCTCTCTGCGAACAACGAAAAAAAATCCATATTTCATTCGATCGACATGGAATGCACTTTGCGAAGCAATAATTGATGTCTCGAATCGTAAGAATTATGATTATTTTTTGTGACTCATTAGACAAGAACATTTAATTTTTTTTAGTTGCATAAACGTCTGTAGTTTTTGTTTGCGGAGTACCTCTGCAATTTTGATAACGTTTTAATCTATCTTTTATTCGTTTGTCTTAATTAGTTTTAATAAAAACTTAATTATCTACATTTTGATGCATTCAGTTACTTATCAAAACTTGTTATTTTTGAATTTAATTTTTTTTTATTTTCTATGCACTTGTGTACTAATAATTAATAATTATAATATACCAAGTGTTAAGGAAATTAATTAATCAGCTTCAAAGAGTCAGAAATGGCAACTCTTTTATAAACTTAATAATGACTGAAATATCTTTCTTACAAGTTAACTAAATTGCAAAACATTTATAAAATATAACTGATGCTGAATTTCATCATTATAACATACGTACGTGAAAAATCTAATTTTACATTGACTCCTCAATAACAGTCCGAACGCCATAGAATATATAATGAATAATGATATGTATAATGAATTATACTATGTATAACAATCATAAAAGAAACTATTAAAAGCAACGTTGCAGATAAACCTCGCGAGCAGTAAATCAACGTAATGAGAGCGAGTGCACTTAATTTTCCATGAATTAAAGAAGCTAATCTGTTCTACTTTCACATACCCGGGTAAAAGTGGCTCATATATGATCATATGATCATGTATAACGTCACAAATGAGTTATGGCAACACATGAACATATCTGACCACATATGAACATATATGCTCATGTACGGTTTCTTGTCATTAAAATATTTATTCGAGAGGATTTTTCATTATACGACTTCAAAAACTGCACTGAACTGATTAAAGTTATCTTCTTAGTATAATCCGGATGATACTATGATTCTAAAAATATTTTCTGATAAGCATATTTATTAAAAAAAATGAAATCCCAAAATAGACAAAATTGATTTCATATATGCCAATATATGGCCATATATGATAATATATGATTATACATGATTATATAAAACCCAAATGAGGTGCTACATTCGACATATAACCATATATAATAATGCCACATATAACTTTATACGATTATATATGACTGTACATGCTTACATATGACCATATATGGATCCTTTAGAACATTCAAATGAAAAATTTTATACGTATAGGTATATAGGTATGTAAATAATGGTATAAAGCCATATCTGGACATACATGACCATAAACGTTCATATATGCGTATATGTTGCCATAATTCGTTTATGCTCATACATGGATTAATATTTACATATATGATCATATATATTCATGATGACATATATCTTGATATATAAATTCTTCTATGATTATATATGATCATATACAAGTATATATAAAGTACATATGATCCTACATGAAGTCATTTTTATAAGCTTATAAGCTCATCATCAGTTCATCCCCCTGTAAGTATACATGTGCTTTAGACTAAAAAAGAATCATATATGATCATATATAATACATGAATTTTCGAGTGAAATTTTCGTGCTCAGATGATAGATAATTAACATAGATACAGTTGTCTGTTTAGGATGTACCAAGTGGATGATAACATTCAAACTGAGAGACTAAGCTTAATTTAAACAATAATTAGTATTTATAAACATCAATTATGTATGATCCTATATGATCATATGTACCCAAAATTCGGATATGCGCATATATGATGATATACGATCACATATAATCAGACATGATTATATAATTATTATACGATCATACAAAAATTTGCAACTAGTTTATATAAATTTCACATACAAGTATATATAATCATTTATAATTTTATATGATTGTATACAGTAGAATCTCGGTATCTAAAAATCATATATGATTATATATAGTTGTATACGGTTATATTTTGATTAAAATTATATAAAATTGTATATTAATATATATAATAATATATAGTTATATATAAGCATATACTCTTACAACCATATACAAGTTGAAATTCATGAATCGTGAAGATTTTATATATAACTATATATGTATGTATATATAATTGTATATGATTGTATATTAATTTATATAACTATATACAATTATAAATAAAAGTTTTTTCACAATTACAGTCGATTTGATGAACTGTATATATAATTATATATGTTTGTATACAGTTACATATAAAACATTTTACTTTTACGATTGGTTTTTATATAGTTTTATACGATTATATATATTTATATACAAGTACATATTGAATTTTCAAGTGTTCTCAAACTATTTTTTTAATGCATAACCGATCGGAGTAGGAGTCCAAGTCGTTATGGTGACCGATGACGAAGTTTACGTAGTGCGCTCCGTAGTTTTTGGTGTCTAGATGTAAGTACAGGTCAGACATCTAGGTATTGCGACATCGTCATCGACCGCCATAATTACTTCGACACCTTCTTCGAGAAGTATGTTCATATAGACACAAAAAGCTACACTGAGAGAAAGGATTCCTTGTGGAAAATGAATCGTGTACTTGCGGAATCGAATTCTCACATACTTGCCGCAAATGTTGAATTCTTAATAGTTAAGAACTCGAACTTGAGAAAAGTCTATACGAGTAAGATAAACATGCCGAGTACGAAAGGTTATTTGAAGATTTTCTAGCATATAATGATGCTTTTCAAGAATTAGAATATAAAAAGATCATATACGTAGACATAATCGTGGCAGGCGAAAACTTATACTAACATGTAACGGTCATACAAACATCTTAGAAATATGAAAAATTCAGTTAACATTAAAGTCAGGCGGTCAGCCGGTGACGCTACTCAAGTACTTAGTTCTTAACTATTAAGACGATGCGTTTATCTGTTAAGAAATATTCATTTGACCGTACTCAAATCCACAAAACTTAACAATTAAGAAATATTCTTTGCACATAGCAGGAAACGTTACAGAAACATTTCTTCAATGTATTTTTGGAAACTTAGGTATTTTCCTATAAAAGTTTCAAAAACGTTGCGGAAATGTTGCAGAACCCTTGGAAGGTCCGTTTTAGCGTTTTAATAGAAACCTTGTACAATCGTTTCTGTGACGTTACTGGCTACCTCAATATGTCTAACATGCTACTTGGTCCTTTGTACGAACGTTTCTACACCGTATCAACAGAAACTACAAAGCGCACTATCTAGATCTCGTCATCGACTATTACAACCACCTAATAGACGCCTTCTCCGATCAGTACCTACATCTAGATACAAAAAACTAAGGAGCGCACTACCTTGACCTCGCCATCGGAACCTATAACCACCTGGTCTCCGTCTCTGATCAGTAGTTATAGCTAAACACCAAAAACTACGAAACGCACTACCTGGACCTCGTCATCAGCCACCATAACCATCAAGACTAAGCGCGTTACGCTTAGGCCCGTCTTTCAGCAGTGCCTGAACTTTCACTGTACAACAATATATTACTGTTACTACCAACTCTATTTTACTTTTGTGAAGAAAAATTTTCTAAGTTCATTTATATATAATTGTAATTGTATATTGAATAAGTATATACGACTATATATTTACCTACCAATATACCTTATAATAATCTTCGGAATCCATTTTTATAACAAGAGTCGTTGGGGTAGTGATTAAGGTAATGGCTTCATACTCAAGGATTTTGGGTTCAAGACCCATGCGCGGCATTTTTTTGATTCTTTTTATAGATAGATAGATAGATATTAATAATCTTTAATAATTTGTTGTAATAAGAAATGCATAAAACATTGCTAATCTTTAATAAAAACTATTATTTAAGTTAAATTTGCATAAATTAATTATTATATTATTAATTTATAGAATTTAAAATTTATATACAAGTATGTATAATTATATACAATCATATATGATTATATATAACATTATTCTATATACAATTATATATAAATTACTTATGTATGATTATATATGATTATATATAAGATTTTTACTCCAGATATATATTAAGCATTTTTATACGCAACTAGTACTTGGATAGGTAACCGCGAGGAAACCCCGTGACTAATACATATTTTTCTATACATAATCCTGATTACGTACAAAATATAAAAGTATGAAAAAATAACTATGAGACATTTGCTATGCCAAAAGGTTGCATAACATACAAAAATAATGTACCTAATCGATTTCAGAAAATCGTAAAATAAAAACAAGGTTTTAAAAAGTCGAGTCGATGAATCTTTGAATTTATTTCTAATTTCGAATCTTCATTAAGAAACGAAAAAAATGAGCCCTGTTTGGTAAAAAATGACCGTGCCATTCTCGACACATACTCGATCAAAATAAGATTTTAAAAGACACATAACCTCAAATATCTCGAAATATAAAGGTCGTTATGATCTGGGCTTAGAACTCGTTGAAGAGATACTAAAGAGCTACCGTTTTGGAAAGTTTCAGATCAAATGCTGCCGATTTATTCCAGAATTCGCTACCGAATAAAAATCGATTTTTTTTACAAAAAGATCTTTATCTCAAAAAAAAATGTAAAGCCTAACAAATTTTACAGAATATTCTTCTCCATATTCCAAATCATCTCAATTTTTTTCAAAAATTTTCCTTGCTATATTTCACAGGTATAACCGTGTAGATTTCGAAGAAACAGACCAACAAGCGACCAGATGTTCACACTGATTTCAAGAAAGCGTATGACTCAATAATAAGATGTAAAATGTTCCACGCCCTAGTACTGCTAGGGGTACCAAAAAAGCTGTTTAATCAGAATGTGCCTAGATAACAGCCTGGGCATAGTCAGGTCAGGTAAGAGCCTATTGCAGCCATTTGACATTCACAACAGGCTAAAGCAGGGAGGTGCTCTATCAACCCTCCTATTTAACTTAGTTTTAGAATACGTGGCCAGGGCGGTATAAGAAAGTAAAGAGGGAATTGTAATAAATCGCTCCCTAACGCAATTGCTAACTTGCGCAGATGACATAAACATTATATGAAGAAACAGAGAAACCGTAATAAAAAACGTAGAAATACTAATAACACCAGCTAACGAAATAGGCCTAGAAAAAAGTAAAAAGAAAACCCAGTACATGGTCACTAGTAGAGTAGGGCCCGAGATTGCTGATACCGACTTGAAAGTCTCAGGCAAAACTTTCAAAAAAGTAGACGAGTTTAAATACCTTGGCTCGATAATAGACCATAATAATGAAACTCATAAAGAAATCAGGAAGAGGCTGCATTCAGGAAATACATGCCTATATTCGGTAAATAACTTACTAAACCCACAATTACTATTCCTAAAAACTAAATTAGAAATATATAGAAAAATCATACTGCCAGTACTTCTATACGAATGCGAAACGTGGGCGTTAACCAAACGGGAAGAAAATAGATTTAGAGTATTTTAGAATAAAGTCCTTAGAAAGATGTTTAGGGGTAAAATAGATGAGACTACTAGAGAATGGAAAATTTTACATTATTATTTACAAACATTATTACCAGAGTGATTAAATCTCGAAGACTAGGGTGAGCGGAGCATGTAGCTAGGATGGGTAACGAAAGAGCAGCACTTAGAGTGCTCGAAGGGAAGCCGACAGGAGCAAGAATCCCAGGTCGACCGAGACGAAGGTGAGAGGACAATATTAAAATGGACCTACGAGAAACAGGATGTTATGAGGAGGATTAGATGCCACTCGTAAACAATAGAGAAAGATGGCGTGACTGTGGGAACAAGGCTACACAGCTACAGATAGCTAGTCCCAACAAGTAATATGATAGCTATGGTGATGATGCAAGCACGTCTACAGCCAACATAAAGACTATGTGACAACTGTTGCCCTGCAGGCACCGTTGCTACTTATCATTGCTACTTGGCCTTTATAATAATACTAATAATAGTTGTATTTCCTACTTCTATGCAGTTATAAGAAAAGGTTAAGATGGGTTAAAATATCAAAATTCTAAAAATTAACGAAGTCAAAAGCTTTAGGTGTTTGTTGAATAATAAGGCTTATAATTTAGTATTCACTCGCCAATGCTATCAAATCCAAAATTCTAATGAAAAATTGAGCTCCCGAGGTAGAACCTTTTTCAATCAGTCATCGATGTGGTACCTTTTCGAAGCCGATCCCAACGTATGGTACGTTCTTTGTCTGGCTCGACGATACATAACCATATGTAAGTCTAGTGATGTGTTATAACATTATAAAATTATATATATGACTATGTATATAACCAGTTCATATATGAAGATATACAGTTATAACATATACATAACAATATAGCATACTGTACAGAGATTCTCGTTATTTCTGTTGTATAGTACTCAATTACCCCAGTAAAAATGATTTATATATAATTATATGTAGTTACATATTTTTATAATTTTCTATGACTATATATATATATATATACTATATACAAGTAATCATATATAGATATATGGATATAGAGTTATATACAATTATATATAAAATATAGAAAATCATTTTTAGTCAGGCAGACAAATGCCATCGTGATTATGCAAAACAAAGAGAACATAATCTTTATCAAATTGTCGAAGAAATTTTCCAGTAGAAATTTTACAGTCACGCGTGAGTAAGAGAACTCGCCGAACGATGATGATAATAACGACGAGAGGTTGAGTCTATTCTGGCTCTTCAGTTTCTGCTTTGTATGTAGGAGAGATAAATTTACGTACGCGTGTGTACATGTGCATGCAAATTGACGCGACACGAGAATTATGCATTTGAATAATCGCGGTTTAATATCCACGGCTCGTAATGCGCGCTAGACGTTTCACAAGAACCATAATGTAAAATTGTGATCGATTTAGGAGGTTTGAGTTTCTGCTTTATAGTATCAAATTATGAAAACTTCATATATTTAGTTCAATTTTATAAGGCGATTCATTATATAAAAACATATTTTCAAAGATTTTTCTATGAGGATTCCTCGAGTTATTTTCATATGAGTGAATTTTAATAAATTAAATTTACAAAAAGAAACATTCATATGGTTGCTAATATCTATAGGTACTTTTGCGTGTGCGTAAACAGTGCGACAACGCATTTAAAAAATTGCAGATAACGCGAAATTGTACGAAAATCCGCGATTATTAATTGATCATTGTCGCAGACTGACATCGTTTATTAATACACGAATGCGTGCACAATATTGGGAAATGTGCATAATGTATGATGCTATATATTGAGCATCAAAAATATGTAAAGATATAATATGGTACACTGTCGGTCATATCAATCATCGTCAAATATTTAAGGTGGATCCAACGGTGCTGGCAAGGAAGGCTTTGATTTTGTAAGCGTAAAAATAACAAATTTTATGGAAAACTACTTAAAACACAATTTTATTGAAGCAAAAAAGAAATATTTTCTTATTTGACAAACGAATATTAAATAAAAAATGTGTTTCATGAGCGCCTATTTTGCGTGTAGTGTTTTATATAGTCACATTTTACATTTATAGTTGATTATCTCTTATTTTTCATCGCTAAACTAGTAAGTAATAACTTTCTTTACAAATTTATCTTCTACACTTCAAACTCTTTAACATAATGTGTGTCCAATGACAGCAGCTGTATTATACAGTGCATCTCATAAATATAGAAACACCAGAAATTTTCATGTTTAAATGTGTGTAATATACCTTTTTTTAAAAACCCGTAACTTTGGAAGCAAAAATACGAGGATAATTTTAAAAAAGCAAACGAAAGGAAATTATATTTCTCTTTAAAACGTTGCCAGATTTCTGTTTCTACATTAACTTATGACAAATTCACGGATGGTTTAAACAAAGTTTGAAAACTACATAAATAATTTACATTGATTTAAATGGGTCTAAAAATTCAAAGTGTTTTTATAGTTATGAAACAATGATAACTTAATGTTTTAAAGAGAATACTTTTTCCTTTCATTTGCTTTTTGTAAAATTATCCTCGGATTTTTGCTTTCAAAGTTACAGGTTTTTTTAAAAAAGATATAATACGTACATTTAAACGTGATAATTTCACTATTAATTTCTCTTTATTTTTGTCGTGTACCCCCACTTTCATATGCAAAGCTTCATATGTATCTTTTTTTAGCCCTGGGTCGATGAATCCACCTTAATTCCGATGAAAATTCATTGTGCGTAGAGCCTCACGTAAAATACTAAATATGATAAATATTTAATATAAAGACTACTAAATATAAGAATATTATATATGTTAAAGGTTAAAATTTTCGTCATTAAGCAGCATAATTTTAATAAAAAACAAAATAGTAAGGAAGTTATACTCGTATTTAAAATTTTAATGTTTTAAAAGCAAACATTACTATTAAATTCAAAATGCTTTTTGTACATAGTTTTGTAAATTAAAGTGAATATTAAAAAATATAATTGTTAATAAAATTGATATTAAACCGTATAGTAATTATATTTGTATGTATGACAGTGCTTAAAATCAGTTTATCATTATACTGTTCAGCTATGAAGTAATACTTTGAGATTAGGATTAATAATAGGTTTTTTCCATTATCGAATAGTCAAATCTTAATTTGAATATAAACTCATATCAATTTTGGTATTAGATTAACTGACCTCAATGTGTTATAAAATTGCCTTGGATTCTAGCTATGTACAAAATATTATTGACTAATCCAATATATTACTTTACTAGATTTAGATATTATAATTTTCATTCAAACTTACAATTCATTTAATAAATATAATTTCACTTTGTTTTTAATTATTAATGATTGCAGTACAAAATGTAATGTAAAATAATACTTCGATTATGATCGGTTCAAATGACTGATACTACAATCGGTAAAGCAGAGTGTTGGTAAAGCTCTAGACACATATTTTTAGATTAAATTGATGTTATTCATGCATAGTAAAACAAATATATGCATATCGAACTTAAAGCTTTATGATCATTACAAAGTCTAAAACAAATGACATTTCTCGGAAAATCTTTTATAAGAGAATCATAACACGAAAATTTTGTTGGCACTTAATTGTACATATTTTTTTACACTGAAAATTTTCCTTTCTTTGTTCTCGTAGCTATGAATAAATTGTTATGTATATTTAATGATAGGAAAATGAGTTTTAGACATTATACGCGATTTATGGAAAAAAACTGATTTCAAAAACGTAATCTTCTTACATAGTTAGTTTTCTTACCGAAACGTCAGAAAATGTACCTACATATATTTATCAATTAGAAGAAAGTATGTAATCAATTACAAGTCTCATTCATCGTTTTATCTTGGCAAAATATCGATTAAATATAAGCACCTCCCGAAAAACTGAAAAATACCTGGAGCGGGATAAGGCAATTATTATATTCTTGAAAAAAGAAAATATTTCTGATCAGTTTTATGTGAAAATAACGATTTTGAAAGTTTATATCGGTAAACATAAATGTTCAGTGGGATTGCTTTTAAAAGAAGATATAATATGACTTCTCTTGTGGAAAACATTTTACAAATTAAATAAACTGTCTTCATTGCTCTAACTATGATATATGTTGAACGCTATCATTTTGATGAGGCTTTGAGTGGTATTTTCGGGTATCGAAAGATGAACCCCAGCACCCGCCTTTAGTTTTGAATAAGGAGCACGTATTATCGCGATATTGTCGATTGTGTACCAAAGTTCAATAGTCTGAAAAAATAATTCAAAAGTAGGTAAAAGTAAACAGAAAAAGCATTAATTTCCGTAACTATCAAAGAAAGTGATAAAAAATACAGGAAAATTTAAACATTTTAATTCTTTTAAATTCGGTGATGATTTGTGCATTTTGAATCGCATATTTTAGCAGTTAATAACTTCTCGGAACGATATATATTTTTGTACGAAACAAAATGAAGTCTCTTGCTGTGTAATTTTACCTACTTTTGCATTATTTTTTTAGAGTAAAAACTTGTAGAATTATGGTCTGAAGTAGAGGTACCATTTTTTTTATTAAAAACAGGTATTTGGGACACAATAGTCTATATCTTGATAATAGGCGTACGTTCATCAAAGCAGCAGGAGCTTCGGTTTATTTTAATGAACCAGAAAACAACTCTAAAAGCCTTATCAAAATTGGCCAGCCGTCTTTAATACACTCTGCTTGTTAGTAGGTATTCATCAATTTTTATAGTCACAGCGATGAAGACGGTTCTTTTGCACAATATTTTCCATGTGACAAGTAATATAGACCCTTCCGTTGCAGAGGAAACCTATACGGCAAAACCTTTTTGGAGTGAAAATAATGTACTGGAGTTCGACCACTGTTAACCTGAATTACCTGTAAGATACATAGTTCTAACAGAAGTTATATTTTTGTATTAAACGCATATTTTAAACTATTAAACTCTTATTTTGATTTTTCAATCACTCCCAGGTTAAAAATTGTTTTGCATGTAATTATATATCATTATATGTCGTTACATGTGCACAAAAAATGCAATTATTATATGCGACTATATATATCTTAACAAAAATTTTGAATACGTTTAATATTATATTTCATTTTTCAAAAACCAGTCATTAGTCACCACTCGATTTATCCAACTGAAAAATATCATTCTTCCAAGTCCATAATTATAAAGTTTCTCAACGATTTTTGTTCTGAACGTATATTTACAATGTGAGAATTATAAAGGCAGATTTTCTCGCTATTATATAAGTGATCTTTAATCACTAAATAAAATCCTGTGGTAAATTAGACCTATGTCGCCATTTGAAGATCAAAATTGGTGATATACCTTTGTATACCTTTGGGCTAATAATTTGCAAAGCATAATTAATTATTTAAATCTTTAAGAAATCATAAAATAGATAAGTTATAAACGCATATTCAGTGCAATGATCGTTAAAAACCTTTGTAATTATGGATTTTGAATACCTTTGTGTTACTTGTATCACTGAACCGCGTAATACGTTTATAGAATAAGCCCCCCCCCACCCCCCTGCTACGAAAAAATTTTGTGTCATAAAAGTGTGACGTTATGAGTGTCTGTGTCAGTTGGAACTAATTTTGTAACAGATCTTTAATTTTTTCTTACATATAAGTAAGTAACTATTACATCACATTTTTGACGCACCTTTTTTACACTTAAATCGAATCTTTTTACAGTTCCATAACATTTTTTTAACATTTATTCTTTTATATTTAGTTACACTTTGTTACACTTTTTCAAATCATAGTTGCAAAAGCAACGTTCCTGGAACGTTCTCATAGCGTTCCGTGCTATTTGGGCAGTTCTGATTCGGAAATATTTTTGTGACAATATCTGACTAAAATGTATGCAATTGCGACAAACATATTAGAAAACGTGATAAAAATTTGATAAACATATTGCATTAATATCCCAACTATGACAAAAGCTCACATTTTTATCACATTTATCACATTTCTTATTATAACTATAGGGATGTCAGAAAGTGTAACAAAAATGTGACAAAGAGTGACGAAAATGCGACAAACGCGTAAGAAGAAATAACTGAAATATTCGTACGAAAAACTGTGATAACAACCTTATATGATAGTGCGAAACAAACTTTTTGAAACTCCGTTTGCGAAGCTCGGTTTCTCATGCGTGGATAGCGTGCGCGAAGCGCCCGATTCACACATTGTCACCGAAGCGTGCGCAAAGCATTTTGTTTCGCGCACGCTGTGTAAACACAAACATTTTGTCGCGAGAAGTCTACTTCAATTTATATACCTCGCGTAATCGACCTTCTCACACTCGTTTAAAAAAAATAGCATGTGCAACACGTGCGCGCTCACGTAATTTTCGAACTCGTGTGACTGTCGCACTCGCTCCGCTCGGGTGACAAGCTTCCCACTCGTTCGAAAATCACCTGCTTCGCGCACCAGTTGCAAATATACTATATTAAAATATCCGATTATACCGTTACACTAATGCTCACATTCCACTTCCATTACACTGTAACGATACACTCAGATACGAAAAAGTCAGAAAAGATTAAAAATCCCCGTACGCACCTTTGGACAGGAGGCCGGTGCGCACGCAGATGCTCAGATCGGCGAACGTCAGGTTGAGCTGATTGGTGCGCGTGGGCGTCGCAACAGCAGCAGCAGCTACCGACCGCTCCGGCGTGGACGGCGGCAAGGGCTTCTCGCCGGTTGGCGGCGGGTCCTTGGAGCTCTTCGCCGCGGAGAAGTCGAGCCGCAGGCCGACCGCGCGCAGGATACCGAGGTGGCCGTTCGATCCTGGCTCGTCCTTGGACGCCATTGCGCGCGATTCTTCTCGCTGACTCGAGGGGTGGCTGTTGTCAGTGCAGGCGTTTCATCGTTGATCTTTCACTTTTTGGCGGCGCTAGGTGGTGGTCGTTTTCTTCTTGCGGGCGGTCTGACTTTGCGTGAGACTGAAATATCGATTCACATTTCTAAAAACGAGCAGTTTGGGGGATTAGAATTGTTCTTGTTTCGGGGACTTTTGAGATTACTGCGGCTGAATTTGAATGATAAAGAATATTCCTGACTGAGAGTATCTTGGTGGTTAGAACTTGTGGTCACGGATTGATATCAATGTTGAGATAACATTTCTTTCGTGCGTGTCTCTGTGCACGTGTGCGTGTGCGTGTGTGTATGCATGCGTACGCGTGTGCGTGTATGTGCGTGTATGGATGCGTCAATGATTTTGTACACTCATTGAGAAAGGCCGTGGTGCAGTAAACGTGAAGTTTATTGAAGCTGCAATAAGAATAATAATTTATTCTACGCATTACACATCAACTAGAAATATATGTTATGTTTGTGCATGTTTCGTTCGAGGGAATGCACGTTCGTTTTAAAACAAGTATTTTTCTTAAAAATATATGTATTTTATTTTTAAAAAACTACAAGAACTGTACATAAATATAAAAAATAAAGTTATATTAAAAATGTTGATTTTGTTTAAATTTATTAAGAAGGGTCTTTCACTACATTTAAGACATAAAACAAAAACAATTTATAACAAGAAAGATTTATCAATAAAGTTAACGGAAAAAAATTGTAAAATATATATATGTAATAAAAGAAAGCTAATTGTTTATAAAACTTTACTCTTTTACTGATAAATAATTATCGTTATCTTATTACAGATATATTAGAGTCATTGGACGCCGTATGTATCCCTCAGGATACATTAAAGAAACGTCTAACAATTTTTTATCGGTAGAAACTATTGGGATATTTGAATTAAAGTACTTTTTATTTAAATATGTCAAGAAAATAGCTATGTTTTTACTGAAAAAGGGATCTCGGTCTTAACGGGTTAAAGATCTTTATGTCTGTATTTACATTTGTCTGAAAATTTGGCCTCGATATTTTTTCCGTATAAAGCTATCTGTAACCGCGCAAATATTAATTTTTAGTAAATTGTGGCTTCCCGGAATACTTACTAACGTTAAATTTTTTTAAATTTAAGTTTTTAGTGATTTTGGTATCTATACATTGTATAGGTACTTTCATATAAAAAGTCAGAAATTGTAAAAGATCATCTATTACTTTTTTTTCATAATTTATACTTTTCTTTTATATAAGTTGAAATAGTAATTGAAAAATTGAAACTTCACTATTCCCACATTTTAATAAATGAACTTAAGGGGAGTCCGTATCTTCTGTCCTTGTTTAATCACGTTTTTGCTATTTATTCAAATTGTAGTTTGTTAATTGAAAAACTAAAAGTTGGCCCAAATTGGTATCAAAATAAGGAATATTTTGAAACCATAAAAAGTATCTAACATTATTTCCTTATCGAGAAAACTTTGGAATGTGAAAATTGAGGTTAGCTTTTCCGTTCCAAAGTTTACTCGAAAAGGAAATAATGTTAGATACTTTTAAAGATCTTAAAATATTCCATACTTTAATACCAATTGGGACCAACTTTTAGTTTTTCAATTAAAAAACTACAATTTGAATAAATAACAAAAACGTGATTAGACAAGGACAGAAGATACGGACTCCTCTTAAGTGGTTTTGCCTGATAAGGCCACCAATTTTTCCAAGCGTCCTAAAACACTTCTCAAAGTTCAGAAAAAAATAAAAGAACGAACAGAAATGAAACAAGTATGCGCCACGACAAAAGTTTTGTATTTGTTCAACATCGCATTATCCCTATTCAAAGATGCGTTTTATCATCGATTATGACGTCACGTCTGATACGACGTCACAAAAGAAAATGCAACCGCGTCTTCTGAATATCTTTGTTAACAGTAACAAAGAATATTACAATATAATCATCAATCTGTAGATGCGACTGTAGAGTCATCTGAAATGAATAATTGAAACCACGTTTCCAGAACTCAAAGTCAAGAATATAACTCTATACTATATAGTAATATAGTTTAAACACTAAATGCACTCACTGTTTTAAAAAGCACGTCGAGTAAAAATATATATGCGTCACTCGCGGGAAAGAAAATCTTGAATAAAAATCACCTTAAGTTTGCTTAATTACTTCAACAACTACTTCCGCATTTACGTTGATTCTACAATAGCTCGACAAATCTCACTTTGCACGACTGAAATTCACACAACTTCAGACTCAACTTTGCTCAGTCCAACTTAAAACACTCGCGGACAAAAGAAAATACTTCGCTCAACTACTCGACTACAAACCACAACTATAAGTTCCACAAAAATCCCGCAAATCCCACAAGACTAAAAATTCACTTCAACTCCAGACTCAACTTGTTCAATCGCTTTGAAATCAACTTCCAATCGGAACTCATCCTTACGCGCTTACGCCACCACGTAAATAAAGGAAAACCTAACTCGATCCGTCGCCTTATAAGAGCGTGAAAACTCGAGTGCGTGCACGTATGCACACGCGCGCGTCGCGGGAGAAAAGAGCCACCGAGCCGCACACGCTCGAATAAATTAATCAACAGTATGCGCGCGCGCGCTACTTAGCGTGAGAGCAAGAGAAAGAGAGAAAAAAAAATAAGGTGCGCGTCATCGCCATCTGCCCGCCACGGAGACGACGTTACGACTGAGCGACCCATGCGCTCCGATAATACGTTATATTCGGCGGCTCGTGGCTGTGCGAGTAGCTCTCCCACTGCGTGTGTATATAAGTATACTATCTCGGGAAACTCGTCGGCGGCTGCTGCTGCTGCTGCTGCTGCACGAGTGTGTGTATAATAGCGGAACGCGTGGCGTAGGTGTTGGAGATTGCATTGGATGTACAGTCCGCGGCAAAAGTTATTGTCGCTGTTTAGAAGTGTTCTTTTAATTTTGGCTTGCGGCATTGGGTGTTTGAATTGTCCCGGTGGTATCTCGGGAACGGCTTGACCGATCGAGCTGGCTGTTGGACAGTAGCTTTCACTAACCTCGGCGATGGTGAATAGCTCGTTATGTTGACCCTTAATAACGTTTTTATTGTCACTTTAAAGTCAAATGTGATTTTCTTTCTTGTGACCTTGTCCCGACGATATCTCGAGAGCGACTTAATACCGATCAAGCTGAAATTTGGACAGTAGCTTCCATTGCCCTAAACTATGGTAAATAGCTCAGTATTTTGACCCTTGATCCCGTGTTCAAGGTCATGTCAAGGTCAAATATACTTTTTTATTTGTAACTTGATACCGACGATATATTGAGAACGGCTTGGCCTATCGAGCTGAAATTTGGACAGTAGCTTTCACTCATCTCGGCGATGGTGAATAGCTCGATATTTTGACCCTAAATAACGTTTTCGTTGTCATTTTAAGGTCAAATGTGATTTTCTTTCTTGTGACCTTGTTCCGACGATATCTCGAGGACGACTTAATACCGATCAAGCTGAGATTTGGACAATAGCTTCCATTGCCCTAAACGATGGTAAATAGCTCGGTAGTTTGACCCTCGATCCCGTGTTCAAGGTCGTGTCAAGGTCAAATATACTTTTTCATTTGTAACTTGGTACCGACGATATATTGAGAACAGTTTGGCCATTTTTTGTTGAGTATACGCTAAAATTCATATCATTCAAAGTATAATTCTTTACAGTTCTACTAAGTAGCAAATATACAAGGTACTTTGAGTAATTAACACCTTCGCTGCGGTATAATGAGTCACCGGAGACCCGCGCAATTTTTACACTTACTAAAGATCTTATTACTATATATTACAATGAAAGATAATCACAAACGGTTTTCCAGTGATTCTTTAATAACTTATATCAAATAGTAATAAGTAAAATGTACTTTCGGAGCTTTGATAAGGGGCCCTCTAGTGAGTTTTCAAAATATTATATAAAAATAGCTGCTATTTTTAGAATTTTGTTTAAAATTAAAAAATTCTTGCAGATTTACATTACTAAAGTATTCTGCATGCTAAAAATGCCTAAATCATTCTCTGAAGGATGATTTCTTCTACTCTCTAAATATCTTGGAGTGGATTTTCACTCTTTTGGAGTGAATTCCCACAGCAAGCGATTATGAAAACACAGTCACTTGTTCTGGAGTGAATCTTCACTTTTAGAAAGACTGAATATTCACTCTTTTGTAAAAGTGACTATTTAGAGTGAAAGAATACGCGTCAAGAAAAAATAATTATTCACGTTGTTTTACGTTTTACAAATGTTTTGATGAATGAATACAGTTTACTGGAAAGGCTGCAATTGAGAAATAAATTTAAAAAACTTCAGAAAAATTGTTGGTTGGATTTGAACCCTGGTCGTTGAGGTTCTGGGGCTGCCACTCTAGCGCTAGATCACCGTTGCATCTGAATTCGTGTGCACTAGTTTCTCCTATGTATTCGAATTCGTTGATGAACTTTTATTTAATACTAAAATCAGTTTAAGCCATAATAACTTACAGCTAATAAATAGTTGTTAATAGAAGGATACAAAAATTATATTTTACATGAAATTCAGTACTATTATGGTAATGTTAATATTTGGCAAAACAGTTTGATAGTATTTTTACTACATTTTCTTAAATTATGCATTTTTAAGAAATGTTTAAGATGTTTTAAACAATAATATTTTAATAATTAATAAATTTTTGCAATTTAAGGTGCTGTAAAATACTGGCAGATTACTACCATACCGGCGTATCATTTATATTTTGTAAAATAAATCTTTCTCTGTAAAATAAATATTTATATAAAACGTCATTATAGGCCTTTACTAGAAATGTTCAGTTGATTTTTCAAGAGGTATCATTAACTTTCTTAAAAATGGGTCGACAAATGTTAAGAGGATGTGTTTTTATTTACAAAATTTGTTTAATCTCGAATAACTTGTTGAAATAAGAAAGTCGGTAATACAGATTCCTGTAATAAAGTGTATTTTTCTTAAATGGTTCAATATTTCCTTGTATTCGTAAAAACTATATCTAGTTAAGTTTTTAAGAGATTTTAAATAAAAGCTCCTCTTTCACCTCGAGTTAAATTAATTAACCACATAGTTGTATATTTTTTAACCCATGAAATTTCTTGAAGATTTAATTGAAGATTCGTAGTGCAAATAATGTTTTTAAAGTAAAAAGTCTCAATTTGAAACATTGATTAATTTGTAGGTTTTATACTATAAATTTCACTCCAAACTAGTGTGAAAGTTAGAGTGAATCCTTAGTCAATCTCTAATTTAGGGTGGTAAAATTCACTCATTAGACTGGAGTGACCAAATGCACTCTTTTAGAGAGAAAATACACACTTTTGGAGTGAAACCCTAGGTCACTCTACATTTAGAGCAAAAATTTCACTCTAAAAAATTTAGAGAGTAAGATTCATTTTTTTAAATATACGCATATCGCAATATTAAAAAACTGTATGTAAACTGAGCTTAAAAGACTTCTCTTAGCTTAAGAAATATAAATTGGGTTTCATTTAAACAACATTTTATAAGTGGATCATTAATTTTGAACTTTGCAATAGATTTTATAATTTTTCAATAACTTTTTTTAATAACACAATGAATTTATTGTCTTAATAACGAAAGTTTGTTCAAATGAAATCCGACTTATATTTTGTATGGTAAAATAAAGTGTTTTATGCACAGTTCCAATAAGATTCATAAATGTAACATGCGTATAGCTCATTCTAAGCAAAAATTAGGTATTTGAAGAAATCATCCATCGGAGAGCAGATTAAGTATTTTTAGCATACATAATACTTTACATACCCCACAGGTAATCCAAATGTGCAAGAATTCTTTTAATTTTAAACAAAATTCATAAAATAGCTATTTTTTAATATTTCGATATCTCAAGAGCCGAGAGCGGCTTGACCGATGGATCTAAAATTTGAACACTACATCGTACACCCGACCCTGAAAACAACTTTTGGAATGTGCCGTAGAGGAAGCTGGTAACACCCGGCTCTATCTGACCTAACGATGTTCACGTTTCGAAGGGAGTTGCATTTTTGAACCCCATGAACCATAGCGCCGTAGTCTATGACGTTCTTGGCGTTGATAACCTATTAATGGGTTGACAAATGCAATTCCCTTCGAAACGTGAACCCCGTTAGATAAACCAGTACCAGCTGTCACTAGCTTCCTTCACGGCACATTCGTAAAATTGTTTTCAGGGTCGGGTGTACTAGTCTCAGCGAAGATGAATAGTCTCGTTACAACAGTATATATTAATACATTCATATAATATATTGATATAAAACAATTTTTGTTGATCAACGATTTCTTGTGACCGTCTTGATGGTAGCTTAATTAATTATATATTAATATATTCGTATAATATATTTCTTCTAAAGTTTCTACAAGATCCAGCGGTACTAAATGATATTATTTTAATTGATTATAGGAAATGGTCAAGGTTTATATGATTCTAAAAATTATAAAATAAGAAAATAAAACAATAATACATTGCTCAAAAAATGAAATTTTTGTTTGCGCACTATAAACGTAAAAAATAAAAATGAATATAAAGTAGCTGAATGGTCGGAAACATCAGTTTATAATAAAGGAAAGAAAAAAATTGGTTCTTCACCAGAGAAACAAATTGGTTTCCATTGTTTTATTTTTATTTGCCTCATTTTCTTACGTTTTTACTCATGGGCTTTAAAATATTTCGTTTTTTGAGCAAACTATTTATGTTCAATTTTTACATTTTTTATGAAAATTTTTCAAGATATTCGACATTTTGGGCAACATTTGGTGAGTGGAAATTTTTGCATTATTTTGAGCACTATTTTAATTTCCTTCAATTTTTCATATCACCATAAATGATTAACAAATTTTAATTCGTTAACAACAGTACCCCGATAGGACTTCAAAGTTTAAGTGCCTCTGATTCTTATTTTGTTGCGCGGGTACCAACTTTTCAGCATGCCGATTTTCCGCGAATAACTAGCTGTCGATTATCTTAACTATCTATAAACTTTCCATACCATACACAGAAAAAAATAGATTTTGTGTACAAAATTTGAAGTGATCGAGAGCTATATCTCTCTTCTTCTTTATATTTTTCTTACCGCTTGTTTGGAAGTTGGTAAACAGTGTCCAGCGTTCGATTAAACTTTTTTTTATAGTATTTATTGGTTATCAATACAACATTTAAATTAAAAAAAGAAATCTACTGTGCGGTTTAAGTTTATTGTACTACGGAGATTTTCAGTGCTCGGTCAACCTAAAATGTGTGACTTTATTTTGATTAAGTGTATATTGTATTATTATTGATATTTTGCTGATAAACTAGTATCGTGCCCTTACGAAAAAAGCGTGCATGTGAACGCATGTGAATGAATGTGCATGTAGACGTGCATGATGTAAACATGCATGCCAATCTGCATGCGAACTTGTATTGGGATCTGACACGGGGACGTGGCCAATATATATAGTCAACTAATATGACGGACGATAACCCGTAAAAAATTGATATATATCAAGAGTATTTGCGATTGGGCTGGCAGTAATCCTTCATAACGCAAATTTGTAGAAGGTGACCGGGTTTATCAAGCAGGGCACATTATAAAATGTGGTAAAAATGCAGTAGCTGAAAATAGTGATAGCATAAGCTTTACACGCACTGAGAGAAGAAAGTCTTTAATCTAAGTATACGTATGTGCACTTGAAAAATAAGCATAGGTGAACTTTGTCTTAAATATAGATTCATTAGATATGTGTGTAGGATGTATTCAAATCAAATACCTTGATTGATTTCCGGGAGACACATATTTCTTAATAATTAATTAAGAATAGACTAAAAACACAAACACAATGTCAAACAACGTAACCAGTCCCTTCTGTTATGATTTATGCCGAAGCAAATCAGCAGGATACAGTAATACTAGGTAAAGCCCAAACACACTTCCTTTGCCCTCGCGATATCCTCGCGCTGGCTCCGCCATTTGGTTTTGTTCAAATTCTGTCTTTTAATTCGTAATCAGTGACCCCGAAAACCCCTGTATACTAAATTTTACCAATTTCTATCGAAATTGTAATAAAATTAAGTAAACGTTTGATGATGCTAGTATGATATAATACTACTTCTTTAAGTAATATTGATATTGAAAAAGAAGTGAAATAATACATGTTATCCACAGTTGAAGCCTTACATGTATATTAAAATCATATGGACAAAAGTGACAAACCATATTGACATCACAATCGTATTAAAATTTTAAGAAAGAATTGTATGCAATACCGCAATATTGAATTTTTGTATAAAATCTCTGTTCGAAGGTGTAGATACCCACTTTCTTCGTTTGTAAAGCGGCTGAATCTCAGAAACTTTTTTTGCTTAAAAACATACCTGCGTAGATACGATTTTTAATCTGCTTTTTCGACGATTTTAAGAAACAATTTTAACCGTATCTGCAGTTTCTTATTCAAACACTTGAAAACATTAATTTTTTTTGCTCTACTGAATAGAACAGGTTCGTTTTAGTAAAAACTGATGAACAGTCTTTGAAATTATTGTGCACCTGAAAAGGAACTGATGTAAACGCGTTTTATCGATTTTATCAATTTCAATCCGAATGCAGATACCCACTTTCTTCATGTTCACGGCAGGTGACTTTGTCCGCCACAATGTAATTTGAATTTTTAGTGTTCTTTATATTTAAATGCATCAAAAATAAAAAGGATAAATAAAATAAATAAAAATAGATTTAAAAAAACGCTTTTATCAAATGCACTAAAATCCATAAAATAATATTTTCTATCAGTTCTACATGTCTACATGAAACCCAGTGTTTCATGATAAATATTAAATAAAACCGTGATGCGCTTAATTGCTCTCTTAAAGAGAAAGCATTGTTTTGAAAAAAAAAAGATGTTATCATTTTTTAACGTAAAAACATACAATATAACTTCGAAGAGTTCGAATGAGCTACTTTCAAAAATGTCCACTGTATGGATATGTGTGTGTGTGTGTGTGTGTGTGTGTGCGTGTGTGCGTGTGCGTGTGCGTGTATGTGTTCGTGTTCGTGTGCGTGTTTGTATATGTGTGTTAATGTGAGTGTATGTGTGTGTGACTGCGTGTGTGTATGTATGTGTTGCTCACCCGCGTACAAGTATTCCACGGTAACACTTGACTAAACTCAGCATGCAGGTTTTTTATCCATGTCTAACAGATGTTTGAAAATTTCAGCAAATATGGTTTTTTCATTTCAATTTTATAGCAATTTTTAGAAATTTTAAAAGTCAGGTTATTCGAAAAATTTTTAATAATGAAATGCTTTTTAATAAGCGAAATTTTTTCACATTAAAGTACTATAAAGTCCTTTAATTTAAAACCGTAAAAGAGGCAAACTATACCGTTATCATTTGTGATACCGTGTGTTAAGGAACTTTTTCTTACCTCTATAACTCGAAAATTAAAGGATAAAATTTAATAAAATATTTACTAAATATTATTTTTACAATCCTGGAAATTTTCAAGTCATAAGACTCAATGAATTCCAAAGAAAAAAAATGTTAAAAAAATGCATCTTGTTGGACAAACGATATCTTAAAAGATTTTTTATATTGTCCTTAGAAAGTAATAATTTATTAAGTATAGAGATGTAAGCTTACTAACATGGTTTTGATAATATTTTTTGCAAGTTTTTACATATAATCAGAATATACGAGGGGAATAAGATGATACTTTCACAATAATTAAGCTTTCTGTATGTATTTATGTATATAGCTATGTATACATGTATGTATGTGTATGTGTGTGTATACGTGCGTGTGTGTGTTGTGTTTATTTATATATGTGTAACTTATTTGGGACCAAACACCAATGGATATAATCTAATCAATCTGTAGTAACAATTTAATATAAACATCTAAAAGTGTATTGTATTTCCTATCCAAGTACAGCGAAGTACACTTGTTCAACTTTTGAAAATGTGATAAGTATTCAGCGTCCCACGCTTTTATTTAATATTTATGACAAAACAATATGGGTTTCAGTTAGATATGCAGAGCTAATAAATGAAAATTATGTTATAGATTATAGTCCATATAATAAAAGCGATTTTTAAAAATCATTTTCTTATTTATTTTATTCATTGAAAATGAACTATTTTAAGTGGTTTTCGTTATGCATTAAGTTTAATTGAATTAGGGTCAAATACAAGATGGCGGTGTTAAGTTTTCGTCTAAAATTTAGAAAAATTGACAAGATATAATTTTTTTTTAATTACTTATACGGACATTACTGCCCTTATCAAAGTAGCGGTTTTTTTAACGTCGCCATATTTGTGTTTCCATATGGTGCTAATCGACGACGGGGGTCTGCGGTGTGTTTGTAAACAAAGCACATGCGATTTTTACAGAGGTGCTTGTATCAATCGGCAGAGACTAAGATTCGAACCGGGTCACCGGCGTGGGAATCCGACACTCTACCGACTGAGTCACCGCGACATTACTACGAACACTAGTGCCCTTATCAAAGTAGCGGGTTGTAGGCCAAAACTTCACCGACATATTATTTTAATCTTTGTTCAAATGTTTATATTTGAACGAGAAATTCTGAAATTTTGTATAAGTACAGTTTTTTGGGTTGATGATTTCGAATCGGATATCAAAATTAAAAAATTGAAAATAATTCATCTAATATTGGTAAATATCAGTATCTCGTTTTTTTCGTGTCGCTGGTTACGAATGCAATGTCAGAATTACAAAATTCAAAATGGATGAGCCAATATGACAGAAGAATAAAATACAAACGTAGTTACAAAGTTCAAAATCTGTTATCTATAAATACGTTGAAAAAAATAAATAGTCAGCAACACAACAAAACGTTCTTTATTAATCACCAATTTGTACCATAGTAATTTTCCAATTAATAAGTCCGGCATATGAGATCGGATATTATGAATTTAGAAATTTAGAAGGACATCAGATTCGTATGATAAATCACGTGATCAATTTCAGTATGGGCACCGCAGATTTTGACATTTATTTACGATAAAATTAAAGGTATTACCAAGTATTTATAGTAAAAAAGATTCCTTTTAACAAAAAGAATTTTTATGGACTCATACAAATAAGTTTTGTTTTTGGATTCAAAAACAAAAAAGGGTGGGCTTAAAAACCTATATAAACACCCATTTATCCATTATAACTGTTGTTCATGATAATACGTAACAATGTATACGCAATTTAAAAAAATAGGAATTATGTGATAATCACGTGACTATTAAGGCGGAAATTCGATCATAAAAACTAGATTTTCACGTGACACTCACGTTGGCGACAACATTCGTAACATCCTGTAAAACCTTAGAGAAGTTAAAAATAAATTATGAAAAATTTAAAACATATTGTACACTTGACGTGAAAAATATCTGGTCTAATGCATTGGTTCCAATGAAATCAAATGAAATTTCAGTATCTCAAAAAAATTTAAGTCCATTCGGCCAGATATTTTTCGCGTCGAGTGAACATACAATATGTACGTACTTACTCTATTAGGTTAGGTATAAATTTAGAATAATTTTTTAATAATATATACATAGTTTGTTCAATGTAGTACGACGCCATTATAAATATTGTTACAAAAAATAACAACTTATGAACATATAAACATGTGCATATGTAATACTAAATGTATTGATAACCAATTATTTCTCTTCCGAAAAGTATTCATAGCATCTATTTTGTTAATAAAGACACTTGAACTTTGGTACTTTTTATGTAAATAATACTTTTCAGATGCACGCGTCATTGTGTAAACAAATAACCTAACGTGCACTACTACCATAAATTTAATGCACATCTGAAACTTTAGTTAAGTTAAATTTTATTAATCTGTTACTTTTTCCATTACTAATTAATACATAATACACATATTACATATTTAGGAAATTTCATATTAACTACTATAGAAAATTAAGCAGATTAAAGCTATAAATTAGCTTAATAGTATGTCGTTTTTAACATGATCTCTATCTATTTCCTTAACCAGAATTAAAGCATTAAAGCAGATTTAGAAAATCTAGCTAACATCTGGCAAGAAACAAGCTTAAATTTCTACCAAGGGAATTAAAAAAGTATAGCTCGTTAGAATTTGAAGTTATATGAAATTAATATACGTCAACATTAATTGACGATTCGAGTATATTAAATATTTGTATGATTCTCATTGTTTTTGAACAATATCATTTTAACATTCATCTACATCATTTCATTATTTTTAACCCCTTCCGATACATATAATATTTGCTTTTTATTAGTGATTGAAGAATGAAAAATAATGACGGACCATACTGGGTATGTCCCACTAGCTGTTTATATTTAAAACTCTATATAATTGCCCAATATGCATATTTCAAATTAAAAAAAAATTCTTACGTTAGTTTTTATGCTATATTTCCAATCGGCCTAAATAAAATTATTTCTGTACATCAGCTATGGTAAATGCTCGAAGTTAGGTGAGCCATATTAGGTACACTTCTCTTATATGATGAATGATTTATTTTTAGCTTTACATGTATTTGCCGTCATTGCGTTGATAGCTGTACGAATCTTTTAACTATATTTATTAAATATTTTCCATTTTTTTTCGACATGCTATTTTTCATATTCTACCATTTTACCGCCGCAATTATCATAAAAAATGAAACTTGACTTGTCGCTTCACTACAGTACTATGCTTATTTATCTATTCAAGGATTTTTTAATGATAAATAAATGTATCAGTAATACACCAGTTCAGATTCCATATTTTGCTTGAACTTCAGTTTTTTTCTGATCTTTCTGGTATATAGTTGATATTTAAGCTGGATGGAAATAAAACTTAAAACTGAAAGCCATAAATATTATTACATAAATAAAGAAATACACCTCGAATAAGTAATTATGGACAAAATTACTTTATCATTATTCATTATTTTTATTATTTGGTATTTTACTCAAGTAAATAGTTCAAATCAAAATAACTGGATCGACGATGTAATCAAAAAAATAACCAAAGATACTAAAATACGACATGTTCATTTAATTATATCACCACCAATGACGACTGTATCTGTATCTGCATTAATAATACAAAAAATTATGAATGAATTTCAAACTTATGTGGCATTGTATGCTCAACCAAATAAACATTATAAACAAAATGATCCATACTGGAACTATATGATAATGTTGAGTTCGGACCAGTCAGCATTGAATATAATGTTCGTAGATGGGTGTGATCTCACGAGAGATAAAAACAATTTGAACAGTTATTTCGGTTTTCAAAATAAATTCGGTAAAGACGGCCAAAGAGCCCCCATTCTCATTTTTTATGTAAATAGTAACACGGCATTTAATATCGAAAAAAGTCTCAAGAGTTTGTGGCGAAGCAATTATTTGTACGTCACTGTAATAGAAGTCTACCAAGAAATATGTAAAAATGGGTTAAATACTTCAATTGATATTGGAAATCAACCTGTTCTTGTTCATCAATATAATCCTTTCAACAACTCTTACGAAACAGAACATCTGTCCTCAGGTATCAGAATCTTCAAAGACAAGTTAAGAAATTTACATGGATATCCTTTGAGCGCAATTGTAAATGGTGACCATTTTTATACAATGAAAAAGCTTAATTATTCTGGTAGTAAGATGTGGGATTTTCTCTATGGTGTAGAGTTCTGGCTCTTCGAGGCCATATCAGATGCTTTGAATTTTACTGTCAATGTCGTTACGTACGACGAAGTATCTTTATCGAGAGATAATTGGATTGAATTACTAAATGCATTACTCAAAAATGATTTTGATTTCTGCATGTCTTCCATCATATTGCATAAAAGCATAGTTGGGGTAAGCGCATTTTATTTTATCGAAGCATATAAAAACCATCATCTTTTACTAAAGCAATACGGCTACTATGAGACAATAATTCCATGGGATTTATTCACAACAATTATCGTCATAACTGTTATTATTAGCATTGTGATAGCTTCCACGTATCTACTTCGATCTGAAAGCGAATTTATGTCAACGTACAATATTGTTAGGATTTTGACTGGACTATCAGCAATTTCTCGACCACAAAAGATAAACCAACAAATAATTTTCTTGTGTCTATTGTTCGCATCTTTTCTTGTTACGTCGCAACTTTTGGAGCATTTGGTCAACCTAAATTTAAATCAGAAGAAGTTTTACAACTTTGAAACTATGAAAGACGTATTTGAAGCAGGCCATAATTGGACTTCAATACCTATAACGAAACATATTGTGGCGATGAATGAAAGGTTTAACCAATATGCTAGTTCTATAACTGTATCAAATATACAAGTATGTGCTCCAACGATGATTAAATATAATACTGTCAATATGTGTGAATACTACAAATTTCTCGGAGATATATACGCTAATATATACTCGGAGCCAGAAAATGGATGGATTTTAAGCGTCGTCAAAGAGCCAATATTTCCCGGTTGGTCTGCATTTATATTTTCAAGGTTTTCGCCTTACACAGAGAAATTTGGCA
Organism: Gastracanthus pulcherrimus; assembly: GCA_949152435.1. Lineage (NCBI taxonomy): Eukaryota > Metazoa > Arthropoda > Insecta > Hymenoptera > Pteromalidae > Gastracanthus > Gastracanthus pulcherrimus. Next base: position 216,917,003 of record OX424572.1, on the reverse strand, counting down.
GAATAATAAGAAGTATTCATGAATCTGGTATCCAAAAATTCTGGTTGAGTTGTGCAATCAGAATGAGTATGACCGACCGGGTACGGGGAAATAAGATTTGGGGAGATGCTCTTGACATCTTTGACAAAGGATTATTTCATGAAAACATTCATCAAAGACAAATGTATTTTCAAGCATCGAACAAAGAAAGCAATTTAACAACAAACTTAATTTACATACTCTTGATAGGACATTTAATATCATTATTCATTTTTCTAATCGAGATGATTTGGAAACGATTGGTAAATGCTATTCGTAATTGCATACCGACAATAAGTTTCCGAAATTGCAGAAGATATGTAAAGAAGATTTTTCTATAGATCAAAGTGAGTAGAATTATCTTAAAATTTGTAGAATGACTTCTATTATGGGTGTTCGAAGGTAAATTAAGAATTGAAATAATTATTTATAATTAAAAAAAGATTTAGACAAAACCCAAACTCGCTTGCCCTTCATTGAATAGTAATATGCCTACGTATGAAGTTTCAGACTTCAAAAACCCTGGCGCCCTACAAAATTATTGGATTGAACATTTGACGTTTTTAACAAAATCACATGTATTTTTCTAGCAAAAATGCGGCACTATGAATTTTTTCAAACAGCTAGATTCAGATCTGTCGGAATAAAAAATAATAGTTGAAAAATCACGCTTCACCGAGGCTGGAATTTCTCAATCTACCACTTATCTCGATTATTTCGTATGTTATGTTGTATCCTATGACTACTCTGAATATATATATAGACTAATCTACAAGAACTAACCCGAAAATGAACTAAAATTAATACTTAAATATCCCAATATTTTAAAAAAATAATAAATATAATAACAACAACAACAACAATAACAACAATAACAACAACAACAACAACGACGACGACGACGACAACAACAACAAAAACAACAACAACAACAACAAGAATAATAATAATAATAGTCAGGACATAAACAATAATCAATAACAAACATAGAATGGAGCTGGAGAGATCGAAGGTTTGTTTCAGAACTTCAGCGGCTATGGAAAAACACCCGAGGTCAAACTAGTGCATGTGTACGCAAGCGTCACAAGATCTACAGTACCAACAGACATCTGAAGGCCAAGTGAACGCACGTCGTCGGACCTACAGAACCAAGGAACATCTCAAGAATAAGCGAGTGCAAGTGAACGTACAACACCAAACCTACAGTACCAAGAAAGATCTGAAGGCCGAGCACGTACAAGCAAACGCACAACGCCAAAACTACCAAGAAGCTCTCAAGGCCAGACGTATGAGACGAGACAAACAGTTCCAAGAAAAGCTTGCAAGTCCTGACAAGACAAACAGTACCAAGAAAGCCCCGAACACCTGCAGGGGGTGTCTAATTGAGTTAGACTCTTATGGAAATTAACATGTTAATCTATTTTTGGTAAAATAAGCCAATTTCTTTTATTTTTTTCTCGTAACTGGGGTACCATATATAGTACCATTCTAAATTTTGTTTTATCTTAAAATATACATCTAAAACTATCATTGAAATTTCTTTCAACAAAATTGCTTGTGGCGCTCAGCTTAAAATTTCGATGGTGTCTTGGCAGAAATTAGGACCAATCAAAATCATCAAATTCGGTGATACAAAAAATACTATCATATTCTGTATCAAGTTCTCTTTCCAAAACACACGGACTTTATCTTACTTAAAGTACTTTATCTTTTATAGTTCTTGAGATAAAAATACATACATTTCGAGAAAAATGAAAATAATGCAAATAATCATGTTTTTTACCTTAGCATAAATCTTAAACCAATAGAGGTAAGGGTTGAATTTTTTTTACATATTTTAGGTATGTAACACATCATTTCTTAAAGTTTCAGAGTTTTAAAATTTTTCACTTGCTCAATTGACGTGGAATCAGCCATCTATTAAAAGGCGTACATCTCTTGTTGGCATAATATAACTCCTGTAACGTACACATTGGGACCGATAGCCGAAATCAAGGAGGGTACGATCAAGGTGCAGTCTCATTGGCTCCCTCTCTCTACACAACAACCACGTCATGCAGCATAAGCATACTGATAACCAATCCAGGAGTGGAATGAAAGGGGGTAGTCCATTACTCGGCTCCCCTCTCTGTCCAACCACGCAGCATCAGTTTTACGGAGCATCATCGAGAGTAGCAGCAGAGTTACTCTAGATCCGTTGGTCCGAGTCTGAACATCCTCGAAAGTTCCATATTATTCCTTCGTGTATCAATTAATCTATTCATTCTCTGTTACAGAGTGATTCTTAACTATCTTATTTCATATTAGATTTCTATTCGTATATCCAATTTAATGCATTCACTATTTTAACCGATAATCACGTTAATATATATATTACGGTTTATTACTTCGTGTATTACAAAAATTGCACACTTTTTAATGCGGCTGTAGAGAGTACGCCGGTCTCAAGCCCGAAGTATACGCAGGGAGAAAAGTGTTGGGCTCTCTCTGGATGAAAGAAACTCTCAAGTTGAGTGTTATTTCGTGCCCTCAACTAAAATTTGGTGAGTTATTAGACTTGTACAATATAAAAATTCAGTTGAGCGTACGAAATAACACTCAACTTGAGAGTTTTTTTCCATACGGGTCGTTTTGAATCGCGCGTATTCTCACTCAATAAATATAAATAACGTTAATACTTTCTCTGGGCAGAAGAACCCTAATTTCTATTCGTCATCGTGATGCGTTATAACGCGTAGATCAAGTTTGTGAGGGCTCCCAATATCCATTTGTACATGAACTACGAAATGTTCGAGTTAAGAAGCAGGATGAAAAACGCGCGGTTGATTCTTAAAGTCGGACTCAAGATCCTCTCACGACTAAAAATTCCAACCCCAGTATATATACTGCTTTAGTAGAGTTGGCATAGTGCGTTTCTTACACATAAGAATTCTACACGTAATTATTGTGCACAATTTAGCATTGGTCAAATATATCTATATATAATTTGACCAATGCTAAATTGTGTACAATAATTACGTGTATAATTCTTATGTGTAAGAAACGCGCTATGCCGTAGAGTTTTGGGACTCGACATTTTTGGAATAGTACATGCACCCACCTTATAGCGAATTTCAACATTACAACATTTAATAATGATGCAACTTTTGCATGTGATGCAATGGAGAAATCTATCATAAAAAATATTTAAAATAACAGTCAGGTCAACACTTACTTAAGTGGTTACCTTTGATTTATTTGTTCAGTTATGTGAGTAACTCTTAATTTGCGTGTCCGCCTATAATTAAGTATTAATTTGATCGTTAATTACAACTTGAGTATTTATCTATATTTGAGTATTCATTTGAATGTTATGCGCAACCTGAATGTTAACCTATAACTAAGTATTAATTTGACTGTTATTCACAACTTGAGTGTTTATTTACAAGATGGTGCGAGCTCTTTTAAATATGATTTGAATATAATAAATTGGATTTTTCTGTAGAAGTGTGTGTGAAAATATGTATTATAAATAATATTTTATGAACTCTATATGTATAATCCTGTGAAGAATAAAGAGAAAATTTTGATTAGATGTTGGGATTTTTACTTACAACTTTATGGTTTGTATTTTACATTCTCATAGAGGAAAATTTATAATAGTATACAAAATTTTGTTAAACAACATATAATAATACGTTGTACAACTAGGGGAGAAAATGAACTATTTCTAGCGAGGGTGAAGTATTCACCACGAGTCGAAGTCGAGGGCGCCGAAGGTGCCCAAGACAAAAACGAGTGCTGAAAATACCTCACCCGAGTCTGAAATAGCATTTCTTCCCGCGTTACTCACAGTATTTTTTTCAACAATGTGATCGCGTATTTCAAGTCGTGCACAACGCAGTTGAATATTGTTGTATTTTTAATTTTATCTTTTAATCATACAGTTCAAATATTTGCACCTTTTCTTAATTCGATTTTAATCTAAACTCGCGCATGCGCAGTTACCATTCTAAATTGCGAACTTGTGACTAGTATCAACAAATGTTAAATCTGAAAAATCGGCCCTGAGCTTATTTCCAACATTTTTTCCCATTTTTTGAGAAGTGGGAAAAAAAATATTTTTATCCGCTAAATGAATATTTTTTCACACTGTTTACAAACACGCTTGAAACTTGCGATTGTTTACGCTAATTTTAGGTATGAGAAAAGGCCTATTTCATGCCTGAGTTGAAAAAAGACATATTTGGTGCTTCTAAGAATCAAATGTATATACATATATGCCGTCTTATTAGTTCATGGAACACATCTAAAAAATATTCTAAAAACGGAATTTAGTAATTATAGTACATCGGTGTAATATATTAAATATATTTATAAACTTATTATTTGACTTATTATTTGACTCAAGTTATTGTGTGCAAATTTATTCATTCGCGTGTTTGTCTGTGCGTATGTGAGAGTCTAAAAATAAACCGAAAGTGAGCCTGTAGTCAACCAGAAGTTAACTGGAGGAAAACCAGAAATCATCATATGTATGCACATGTATGTGTTTCAGAGCACGTGTATGAGTTTACTGGAAGGTAACCAGATGTGAACTGGAAGTTGACTGGAAGTGATTCGGTGGTTGACGCGTGCATCGAAATAAGGATGATTGAATATAGACCGACACTTTCTCTCTGCGATTAATCCGGGCTTGATATCGGCTATGGCCGCATTAAGAATGTTTGACGTCGAGAATAAGTAAAAGTATAAATGAATGGATAACGCGAGGAAAACGTCTAGTTCATCCCATGACCGAACTCGGAATGAATCTGCTTATAGTCTACAAATGTGTTGCAGCCTTGTTGAGGTCTTCTCCTCCTTCGTTTCCTTTACTATATATGGCTTGAGTAAGTGAGTCGCAGCCTCCAGCCACATGTTGTTGTCGTACTGTAGTGACACGCTTGTCTTCCCCGAAAAGGCACTTGAAAAGCTATCAAAACTCGGACCCCCAATATTGCAAAGAACAGAGGTTCTTTCTTTTCGTGAACTTACACTTTCTTTCGTCGTTTCTAAAGTTCAATATTTATATCTGAGTCTGTTCGAGAATCGAATGCTTATATATTTTTGAGTATTTTCTAAATAAATGCGTATTATTATGATGTATTTTTACATTACAACTACCGTTGATCGAGATTTCATAGGTGTATGTTTTATGTTTAATTTTATGAGTGTATTCGTTTTACCGAGCAGTAGCAGTGGCCACTGGTCAGTTATTTCAGTTACTGTGGTCAGTTAATTTATAGTCAGCTTTTATTAAATCGATTTTGAGAGTCTGAATCTTTGAACTATGAGAGTAGAGTATTAGGATCTAATTTTAATTTTAAATTAGATAAATAACAAGATAAGAATAAATTGTTGTGTTGATATAAAACAATTACCAAGTTCGCTATACCAGTAATATATCGCACTCCCATATTGTCTTCTTTATACATACATAAAATATATAAAACAATAATTATGCAGTATAAATTTTATAAATAAATTTTTATAAATAGTTTGTAATAAAATATTTTATGTATATTTTTTGTCAACAAAAAAGTTACATCAGCACGCGCAGCGGGTGTGTCGAGTTCTAGTTTTTGTAAAAAACTTTTAATGCAAACTTTACTACCCCTACGCTAAATGTATTAATAACCTTAAATAATGAAACTTGATATACAGGGCTTTTCGGGGTTGCTGATTACGAATCAGCAGTCAGAATTTCAAAAAACGAAATGACGGAGTCAGTAACTGTAGTTTTTACTCAATTTTATGCACATTTCGATAAAAGTTGGTATACAGAGGTTCTCGAGGTCGCTGATTACCAAATTGAATTTCAATAACCATTACATATTGAGTTTTACCAATTTTTCCAAAAAGTAAAAAATGGTAATGATTTGTCCTCAACATTATAATTGTCTGTATGACGATTTTACACTACACTGAGAGCAGCAAGTCTTTAATTTAAGTATACGTATGTGCACTTGAAAAATAAGCATAGGTGACCTTTGTCTCAAATATAGATTCATTAAATATGTATGCAGGATGTATTTAAATCGAATACCTTGATTGCTTTCCGGGAAACACATATTTTTTAATAGGTAATTAATAATCGACTAAAACACATACATAACATCAAGCAACATAACTAGTCCCTTCTGTTACAATTTATGCCGAAGCAAATCGGCAGGCTACAGTATTAGTAGGTCAAGCCCAATTACACTTCATTTGCCCTCGCGATATCCTCGTCCTGGCTGCGCCATTTTGTTTTGTCCAATTCTGACTTTTGATTCGTAATCAGTGACCTCCAGAACCCCTGTATACCAAATTTTATCAATTTTTATCGAATGAAACATAAAATTAAGTGAACTTTTGATGATGCTAGTATGATATGATACTACTTCTTTAACCCATTTCTTCCCAAGCGGCCATTTTATAGTCGATTGGTTTTTTGCCTAAAAAATTGTCGAAAAAAAATAATAATAACCAATAGCACTTTTCTGAAGTAAAATTGTCCGCTCTTTCCGATTCTGACGTCAGAATTCTGAAATTTCCGTTGGAAAAATTCAAAATGGCGGTTTTAGGCAAAAAACCAATCGACTAGAAAATGGCCGCTTAGGAAGAAATGGGTTAAGTAATATTGATATTGAAAAAAAAAAGTGAAATAATATATTTTATCCACAGTTGAAGCCTTACATGTATATTAAAATCATATGGACAAAAGTGACAAACCATATTGGCATAACAATCGTATTAAAATTTTAAGATAGAATTGTATGTAATACTGTAATACTGAATTTTTGTATAAAATTTCTTTTCTAAGGTGTAGCTACCCACTTTCTTCCTTTGTAAAGCGGCTGAATCTCGGAGACTTCTTTTTTGCTTAAAAGCATATCTTCGTAGACACGCTTTTTTATTTCCTTTTTAGACGATTTTAAGAACCAATTTTAACCGTATTATAATTTTATCAGGTTTCTCATAGAAAACATTAATTCTTTTTTGCTCTATTGTATAGAGCAGGTTCGTTTTAGTAAAAAACGATGAACAGCTCTATCTTCATTTGCATGGCAGGAGACCTTGTACGTCATAATGCAACTTGAAAGTTTACTGTTCTTTATATTTAAAATCATCAAAAATAAAAAGGATAAATAAAATAAATAAAAATAGTTTTAAAAAACGCTTTTATTAAATGCACTGAAAGATATGAAATAATATTTTCTATCAACTCTTCATGTCTACATGAAACTGAGTGTTTCATCATAAATATTAATTGAAACTGTGAGGCGTTTAATTACTTTCCTAAAGACAAGCATTGTATTGATTTAAAAAATGTTATCATTTTTTAACGTAAATACGTACTATATGACTTACAAAGTTCGAATAAGCTACTCTCAAAAATGTCCTGTGTGTGTGTGTGTGTGTGTGTGTGTGTGTGTGTGTGTGTGTGTGTGTGTGTGTGTGTGTGTGTGTGTGTGTGTGTGTGTGTGTGTGTGTGTGTGTGTGTGTGTGTGTGTGTGTGTGTGTGTGTGTGTGTGTGTGTGTGTGTGTGTGTGTGTGTGTGTGTGTGTGTGTGTGTGTGTGTGTGTGTGTGTGTGTGTGTGTGTGTGTGTGTGTGTGTGTGTGTGTGTGTGTGTGTGTGTGTGTGTGTGTGTGTGTGTGTGTGTGTGTGTGTGTGTGTGTGTGTGTGTGTGTGTGTGTGTGTGTGTGTGTGTGTGTGTGTGTGTGTGTGTGTGTGTGTGTGTGTGTGTGTGTGTGTGTGTGTGTGTGTGTGTGTGTGTGTGTGTGTGTGTGTGTGTGTGTGTGTGTGTGTGTGTGTGTGTGTGTGTGTGTGTGTGTGTGTGTGTGTGTGTGTGTGTGTGTGTGTGTGTGTGTGTGTGTGTGTGTGTGTGTGTGTGTGTGTGTGTGTGTGTGTGTGTGTGTGTGTGTGTGTGTGTGTGTGTGTGTGTGTGTGTGTGTGTGTGTGTGTGTGTGTGTGTGTGTGTGTGTGTGTGTGTGTGTGTGTGTGTGTGTGTGTGTGTGTGTGTGTGTGTGTGTGTGTGTGTGTGTGTGTGTGTGTGTGTGTGTGTGTGTGTGTGTGTGTGTGTGTGTGTGTGTGTGTGTGTGTGTGTGTGTGTGTGTGTGTGTGTGTGTGTGTGTGTGTGTGTGTGTGTGTGTGTGTGTGTGTGTGTGTGTGTGTGTGTGTGTGTGTGTGTGTGTGTGTGTGTGTGTGTGTGTGTGTGTGTGTGTGTGTGTGTGTGTGTGTGTGTGTGTGTGTGTGTGTGTGTGTGTGTGTGTGTGTGTGTGTGTGTGTGTGTGTGTGTGTGTGTGTGTGTGATCTACTGATTTCAATTTTATAGCAGTTTCTCGAAATTTTAAACGGTAGGTTTTGAAAAATTTTCAATAAAGGAATGTCTTATTAGGAAGTGAATCTTTTTCACATTAAAGTTCTCATGAAATCCTTTAATTTAAGACCGTAAAACGAGGAAAAATGTACTGTTTTTCATTTGGGATACCATAATTCGAAAATTAAAGGATACAATTTAATAAAATATTTACTGAATATTATTTTTATACTCCCGGAAATTTTGGACAATCGATGTATTAAATGATTTTTTGTATTGTCCTTAGTAAGTAATAATTTGTTAAGTATAGAGATATAAGCCTATTAACATGGTTTTGATAATATTTTTTGAAATTTTTTACGTATAATGAGAATATACGAGGGGAATGAAATGGTACTTTCACAATAATTACGATTTGAGTAAGTATTTATGTATATAGTTATGTACGCATGTATGTATGTATGTGTGCGTGTGTGTATACGTGCGTGTGCCTGTGTTGTGTTTATTTATATATGTGTAATTTGTTTGAGACCAAACACCAATGGATACAATCTAATCAATCTGTGGCAACAATTTAATATAAACATCTAAAAGTGTATTGTATTTCCTATCCAGCGAAGTACAGTTGTTTAACTTTTTAAAACGTGAGAAGTATTCAGCGTCTCACGCTGTTATTTAATATTTATGATAAATCAATATGCGTTTCAGTTAGATATGCAGAGCTGATAATGAAAATTATTTTCTAGAATGTAGTCCATTTAATAAAAGCGTTTTTTAAAAATCCTTTTTCTAAATTATTTTATTCATTGAAAATTAACTATGTTAAGTGGTTTTCGTTATGCATTAAGATAAATTAGGGTCAAATACAAGATGGCGATGTTAAGTTTTCGTCTAAAATTTGGAAAATTTGACAAGTTTTAATTTTTTTTTAATTACATATACGTACATTATGCCCTTATCAAAATAGTGGGATGAAGACCAAAACTTCGCCATCATTTTATTTTAATCTTTGTTCAAATGTTTATATTTGAACCAGGAATTCTTAAATTTTGCATAACCACAGATTCTTGGGTTGCGGATTTCGAATTTGATATCAGAATTTCAAAATTGAAAATAATTCATCTACTCGTAATATTGGTAAATATCGGTATCTCGGTTTTTTCGTATCGCTGGTTACGAATGCGATGTCAGAATTACCAAATTCAAAATGGACGAGCCAATATGGCAGGAGAATAAAATAGAAACGTAGTTCAAATACAAAGTTCAAATCTGTTATCTAATACGTTGAAGAAAATGAAAATAAAATAAATAATCAGCATCCCAAAAAAACATTGTTTATTAAACACCAATTTGTACCATAGTAATTTTCTGGTAAATAAGTCTTGCATATGAGATCGGACATTATGAATTTAGAAATTTAGAAGGACATCAGATTCGTATGATAAATCACGTGATCAATTTCAGTATGAGCACCGCAGATTTTAACGTTTTTTACGGTAAAATTAAAGGTATTACCAAGTATTTATAGCAAAATAGCTTTCAGAATGATTGCTTTTGACAAAAAGAATTTTTATGGACTCATACAAATTAGTTTGGTTTTTGGATTCAAAAGTGGTGTGCCCCTTAAAAACATATATAAACACCCATTTATCCATTATAACTGATGTTCATAATAATACGTAACAACTTATACGCAATTTTAAAAAATAGGAATTATGTAATAATCACGTGACTATTAAGGAGAAAATTCGATAATAAAAACTAGATTTTCACGTGATACTCACGTTACCGACAACATTCGTAACACCCTGTAAAATCCTAGAGAAGTTAAAAATAAATTACGGAAAATTTAGAACATCTTGTACACTTGACGTGAAAACTATTCGGTCTAATACATTGGTTCCAATGAAATCCAATGAAATTGCAGTATCTCAAAAAAATTAAAGTACATTCGGCCAGATATTTTTCACGTCGAGTGAACATACAATATGTACGTACTTTAAACTCTATTAGGTTAGGTATAAATTCAGAATAATTTTTTAATTATATATACATACTTTTTTTGTTCAACGTAGTACGACGCCATTATAAATATTGTTACAAAAAATGACAACTTATGAACATATACATGATCATATGTAATACTAAATGTATTGATAACCAATTATTTCTCTTCCGAAAAGTATTTAAAACATCTATTTTGTCAATAAAGACACTTGAGCTTTGGTACATTTTATGTAAATAATACTTTTCAGATGCACGCGTTATTGTGTAAACAATAGAAAATTAAACAGATTCTAGCTATAAATTAGCTAAATAGTATGTTGATTTTAACATGATTTCTAGCTACTTCCTTAACCAGAATTAAAGCATTCAAGCAGATTTAGAAAATCTAGCTAACATCTGACAAGAAACCAGCTTAAATTTATACCAGGGGACTTAAAAAAGTATAGCTTGTTAGAATTTGAAGTTATATGAAATTAATACACACAATACGAAATTAATACGTCAACATTAATTGACGATTCTAGTATATTAAATATTTGTATGATTCTTATTGTTTTTGAAAAATATCATTTTAACATTCATCTACATCATTTGATTATTTTTAACCCCTTCCGATACATATAATATTTGCTTTTTATTAGAGATTGAAGAATGAAAAATAATGACGGACCACACTGGGTATGTCTCACTAGCTGTTTATTATTAAAACTATATACAATGCCCAATATGCATATTTCAATTAAAGAAAAATTCTTATGTTAGTTTTTATGCTATATTTTGATGTCCAACCCCAAATAAAATTATTTCTATACATAAACTATGATAAATGCTCAAAGCTTATGTGGGCCATATTAGGTACACTTACCTTATATGATGAATGATTTATTTTTAGTTTGCATGAATCACCCGTTACTGAGTTGCGGCTGCACGAATCTTTTAACTACTTTTTCAACATTTTCCCCATTTTTATTCGACATGCGATTTTTCATATTCTACCATTTTACCGCCGCAATTATCATAAAGAATGAAAATTGACTTGTCACTTCACTACAGTGCTATGCATATTTCTGTATTCGTGGGGGTCACATATAGTCATATGTCGCATTAGTAACCATAGAACGTTCTCGATCATTCACAAATCGATGACACTCAGGAATTCCCGAGCCACCTCGAGCTCGAGCGCCTCAAGGACGCCGACTCGACATTTGGGGTTGCTACCCGCAACTCCCATCCCGATAGTGCACCATGCGCCCCGACTGGTAGGGGCTGCACGCCCCAACCTATTTAAGTTTCAAAGCTTATTTTAACATCAAAACTTATTGCGTCACGCTCCGTGAAAACTAAAAAAAATAATTGTTTCAAAGTAAACATTGTACATATAGGTATGAAATTTGAACAAAGTCACATGTGATACGCCATTAAGAATTTTTTCAGACCATTAGATTCAGATCTGTCGGAATAAAAAATAACGGTCGAAAAAACACGCTTCACGTAAGCGTCATGAAACTATCTTGAGAATCGATTACGCTTCTCAATCTGCCACTTATCTCGATTATTTCGTATTTTATGTTGGATCCTACGGCTACTCTGAATAAAGAGACTTTATATATACATACTAAGCTAAAAGAACTAACCCGAAAATGGGATGAAAAATAAAATAAACAAAACGTGAGAAAATTACACGGCTGTTGCATCACAAACCGACCTACTAAAATCTACATTTCTTTCCTCTTCTGGTGGAAACCCACTATGGAACTGCTTATCACATTACCTCAGGGTGGTCATTGTCTCATCTCCGTACGGAAAGGAGAAGTTTCCCTAACCCTCCCCGCGACATTTATAAAATGAGACAAAATGTACGTCTCCCGGTTAAGGGAATGCCTCATCATCTCCCAACCCATCCATTTCTATGGGGTCGTCCGCCATCCCTGGGTATGAGGGAGTGTCGGAGCGTTTCCTAGCGCTTCATTCATACCTTCGTCGAATGCCCTGTCTAGGTACCGCTTCTTTTATCGTACGCTGAGAAAAACATGGTTGAAAATAACCCCCACGATTCAAGATTGCATATTATACATTACGCGCGGTGTGAAATTAGCTCCACAACTGGTGATGTTTGTTTGCGGCCATACGTGTCAGCAAAAGTCACTCACCGTGGTGTGCAATTGGCCCCACAGTCGCCAGTTGTGGGACGAATTTCACACCACAGCGAGCAACTCTCACTGCCACGCGTGGCCGTAAACAAACATCGCCAGTTGTGGGGCTAATTTTACACCACAGTGAGCGACTTTCGCCGCCACGCGTGATCGTAAACATGCGTTGATATTTCGTGGGGAAGATGTCCCACCACTGTGAGCAACTGTAGCTCCCACGCGTGAGCGTAAACATCCAATGTCTCTCAGTGGTGAAGATTTTGCACGACAAGTGGGAGTTATTAATGCCCATGGTTTTCTCCGTGTAGGACCGTCGTGGCAAATTTTGCCGTGGTGGACCACTTAATATCGGCGGACATCATTTCGCCCACGATGGTCTCAGGCGTGAAATGTCCGACCGAGTCGAGAAGAACTGTTCTTTCTTCGTTCCACTTTTCGCAGACGAAGATCGTGTGAAACGCGTCGTCGCGGTCAGCGGAACAGAATATGCAACTCGGGCTCTGAATCTTCCCCATGCTATTGAAGTAGAAGCAGAAATAACCATGGTTACTCAGGAATAGGGTCAGATTACCTCCCCATGATTTCTGTTTATCCAAGGGTTCCGCTGGTCCATCAACCTTGCTGTCCATTCACCCTTGGTTGTCGTTGTCCATGATTCTTGCCATGTTCCCATGGTGAGTTCCCGTTCCTCTCTATCGACTATTGTTCTGCCCTCTCCTTGTTTCTTCCGTTCGTAGATTCGCTTGTGCGCCGTCACGTGTAGGTCGATCGGGATGATTCCGGCAATAGCGAGCACGGCGGGTCCCGAGAACGTGCGATAGTGTCTAGTTTGAGTCCCAGATACATAGCCTCCCTCCTTGTCGAAACCTCCGTGTCTTCTACATACACGGGGAAGATCGTCTCTATCCGTTTGCCAGTGAAGGGCACTATCTCTGTGTTAGCGGTTGCCAAGTCGAGTCCGCGATCCCCCATCCAGCGCGAGATCCTGCGCATCACCTGGTTAAGCAAATATTGTGCTTTTTCAAAGTCCCGCGCGATGATGACTAAAGCGACATCATCAGCGTAGGCTATCATACACACCCCTTCTGGTAGCCAGAGAGAAAATCCTTTCGAAATAAATGGTGAGGTATCGACAAGCAGCAATATCGTACTTTGTTTTTGTTCATATAAAGCCGGTTTAGGCGCAAAATGGAAACACATCATAGCTGCTCTTTCGTATATCTACAAGTAAATTTCTAACCTATATTTCATGTTATGCATTCTGCTTGTTTACAATGCGTTCATTTGGCCTCGGGTAGGTATAAAAACTAAGACTTAAATTCTTGTTTGCTCTACTCGCACAACCCCGCACTGCACAATAATTACTATTGGAGTTTTTTTTACGTGGTACAAACTCTCCAGCCTCCATAATAACTATTTTGTTATTAAAAATCACAAATTATACGTAAGTCGATATGCTCACCAATGCAAAGGCGAGCTCCCACTGTATAACTGTTCGCGACGAGAGGTCGTGTCAACGATGTCAGATCCCAATAGTGTCCTGCATGTTAACATGTATTCGGATGTGCATGTGAATACCTATGAATAGAAACCTGCAGGAAATTTGCGGAATATATGTATGTACCTATGCATGTGTCTATGCATGCTAACCTGCATACGAGCCTGCATGGAAAACTGCATGCAAACCTACATGCTCACCTGCATGTCAACCTGCATATGCGACCTCGTATGCGAACGTGCATGTAAACCTGCATCCAAACCTGCATAGGAAAGTACAATACAAACTTGCATGGAATCGCGAACCTGCATGTAAACATGCGAATCTACATTCAAACATACGATTCGGAGATTAAGCACACGTGCATATCCGAACGTGTATGTAAATCTGCATACAACCCCATACAAACCTGCATGCTATCCTTCATTAAAACGTGCAAGCAAACGTACATGCGAATCTATCGACAAAAAAAAACCTACACGCCCCACGTAACAAAATTATATAAACACCATAATAGCTAAACAATATACAATACTCTATATATAGTTTATGTATGGTTTTTTTACATAATTTGACACATTAAGTCACTGTTTGGCACAGATACTATTCAACTATAGTAGGTCTTCATATCATATATCTTTTTATATTTTTATATTTTTACGTAGGCTTTCATTTACACCATTTACCTCGGTATCCCTCAGAAACTATGCCGTCGCATCTGACTCGCCTTCTCGTGAATGACGATACCTCCGTAGCTCGACATGGTACGGTTAGGCAGACCTTGCTTCTCGCATTCGCAGAGTTGGCTTGCTCATATTCACCTTGTAAGTAAGTAGCTACCTAAAAATGATTGGAAATCCAGAAAAGCATCTGATATCCACGTGGAGCTTGACCTCGCTGCCGTTATTTGCGTTTATAGTAGAGTTCTATATATAAACGTGCTGAATCGCTCAATTACATGTACACGACGATTATAAATTGACCCTGCAACACATCGATTTACTTTCCTTTGTTTTCAAAATGATACAGAAAATGAAAATTAAAAATCCACAAAGAATATGTTCACGGGAAATCATTGCAATCGTGTACATAATTTAGGTTAATATTATTTTACAATTTAGCATTTTATCATTAAATTTAGTCTTTTAATTAAAAGTTACTACTTATCTGAGGTACTCGCAAGCAGCTAGTTTGTGTTATTTTTGTTACAGGCGATCGAAGATAGTTTTCCCACTTATTTCAAAATGTATCTTACGTCAAATAGAACAATTTCCGACATCGAAATGACGACTTGAAATATTATATATTTACACTTTACTGTGAATGTCGCAGTGGTCTTGAATTAAGTTTAACCCAAAAGTGCCCACCTCTGAGACTATTTTTGTATTTCACTTTTCTTTTATAAACCCTTACTTCGAGTATTTTGTGTCCAAAAAGAAAACAAATCGCTAGAGGGATTTTTAAATAAACTCAATTTTACATAATTGTGTATAAATTGTCGAGTATGGGAATAGATAAATGTTACATTTATGCAAAGAAAGTTTCTTGTATGTAAAAGTATAATTGTTATGCGGTCACTTTGTAATATTAATAAATGATAAAGTGATAGATACGCTAATAGAATAGCCAAATAACAAGCTAGCTACGACAAACTATACTATTTACCAATATAGTTTATTTATAAGTTGACTTTATGTCAATATACTTATTTCTAGCTAAACTATATGTCATTTTCTGCATTTAATACTGGAAATCTGTATATTTAAACAATTATATTGTACGCATGTTGTATATCTATATTTATAGGAAACCGTAGATTCAAGCGCCCCCTGCTGTTTGAAGTTTCTACTTAGCTGTACTAAAATATAGAATGAGAGTCTTTGAGGTCCAAATTTATAGTTGTCTCTTAGATCTTGAGAGCCATGGTGGAAGGAAACAATTTGTCCTACCACCATGTTGAGAGATGAGAATTTCTCAGCTCTCAAATTCATCGGTAAGTTTTCCAGTGTTTGTATAGTTCATGGTCTGTATACTAAAGACCAGGCATAGATTATTCAAAAACTAGAAAATCTACCAATGAGTGTGAGATCTGAGAAATGTTCAGCTCGCAAGATTTGAGAGACGACTATAAATCCTGACCTAAGACATCACACTTTTTTCGAGTGGCTTTTTATCAAAATAACAATAAAAAACTATAATGAATATTGTTTTCTTATTTGTTTAAACAAATGCATCTTAAACAAAATGTGTTACATTTGGCGTATTTGAACCAATTTTTCCGGATTCTACGGGAAAAAATACATAAGTTATAATACATACATACAATACATACACTTTTATGCATTTTTGTAGATTTTAATTTTTACTCTCTAAATCTGGAAGAATGATTTTTTCACTCGTTTAAAGAGTGACCAGCTAAATCACACAGCTTCGAGTGACTTTTCTGTATACTTTTTCATGCGAACAAATCGAGTGGCTAATCACTCGTTTATCTCAAGTGATCTAATAGCTGCTACTGAAATCATTCTTCAAAAAGTGAAAGTTATTATGGGAGGTATTGAGGTTAGGAATGTGCAGTATCCCGTTAATTAATTCATCTGCTCTTTTTCAAGTATTAAAAAGTTAATAAACTATATTTATTCACTTAATTTAAAATAATATCCTTAATTGTCTAAACTTATATAGAAAACTTTGTTTTTATACTCTGAGGTCTGATTGGTGTAGTAGATTAAGAGCTGGTACAGTAACCTGTGGAATCTAGATCAATTCCCACCACAGTTGAATTTTTCTTTTTTTAAAGTATTTAGAAAGAGATAGTAATAAAAAAGTACAATTAGTTACACAATTTATGCTTTATAAAAATATTTTCTTTCACTCCAACACAAATGATAAATCACTCTTAGCGAAGAGTGAAAATATGACTCTTAGTGAAGACTGAAAATATCACTCTTTTGAAAAGTGAAAATATCACTCTTTTGAAAAGTGAAAATATCATTCTTTTGAAAAGTGGTGAATCACTCGAAGCCGTCTGGCTAACTTATCACTTTGCCAAAGAGTGAGAAATCACTCGATTCGAGTGAAAAATCACTCGATTCGAGTGAAAAATCACTCTTCCAGTTTTAGAGAGTATGAAACGCGGTTTTCTTTCATGCACTGGACTTTTGTGAAGAAATGTAGGCCAACCTAGTGGAAATGACAACTGTGAAAAAGTGTGAAAAACTATGAAAGAAATGTGAAAAAGTGTGAAAAAATGTGAGAAGACATATACTTTTGGAAAATTCGTTAAAAAACACATATTTTATCTAATAAAACTTGCACAATTTTTCACATTTTTTCACAGTTTTTCACATTTTCTCACTTTTTTTTCGTTGCACTCTCTTATATAAAGGAAAATACAACTATGAGAAATTGTAATAAAATGTGAGAAACTGTAAAAAACTGTGAAAACTATGAGAAACTGTGACAAAATTAGCCCAATTTCACAGTTTTTCACGAAATTCTCCTGGTTAATTTACACACTTTTTCAACAAAAATACAAAGTTTCTCATGATCATCTGGAGTGTTCACTTAAACTTGAACGTTCCCTTTGTGAGTACTCTTCATGCGTATTAAAACTTAATTGCTGTTTAATTAATCATACTATAAGAATTAGTCAAAATTTAAAAATATTCGTAGGAAAGTGTCTTTTTATTTACTCTTTAACTTCACTAGCATTAGAAAAGAATAATGATTTTCCTTGTACTTTATAAACTTTTCACCTCGGTTCTAAAAAGTTACAGTCAAAAGAGTTATGGGTGTCCGTACTGGTGTACTCCCCCTATCCTAATTTATTTAAAAAACATAATATTTTATATTAGTGTTGGTGAATAAAATGATTTAATTTTTATTTTGCAATCTGGCAGAAGTTAATTGAGGATGTACATACAAATATCTATTTTCTGTATACTATAACATGTAAGAACGAATTTTTTCAGAACGTCAACAAACTTTTTCTATTCAAGGAGTTATTAAATCATGCACTCGACCAGTTATTCTTTCTAAATCATTTAATTTCGTACATAAATTTGAACACAAAACATGAATTGGAATTTCCTATACAACTCTTTTTTCTCATATATTATACTCTCGCTTGCAGATATACCCCAAAAATTCAAAATATAAAAAATTGAAGGTTCAAATTTTAGATTCAAAGGCAGAGATCCTCTACAATTACAATAAAATGCAACTAATAGAACTAACTATTGACATTGATTGAATACATTACAATCTCAATGCCGGCGTCTTGTCGCGTCTATACCTATCTGCGAGTAGATGGTGAGTCACGATACTGCGGAGATAGCGCGGATAGTTTGCTCGCACGGCTCGAGATTAGCTGTCCACTTCGGCTTTTATCTCGAGGTTTTTGTTTTTCTTCTGGCTGCGGAATCTTATCGATTTTTCAAAGGTATTTTTTCCAAGACGAATTACCGATGATGTGAAGGATTTTTCTTCAGACTGCTTTTTGAATTTTGTATACCATCATCAACTTTTGCTCGTAGAGATATATTTTCGTTTTAAAGTTAAGTTATGGATCTCCTATAGACAATATTTTATTTAGGAAACGGGAAAAGAAACAATAAGTCTTTCCTTCTATGAAGAATCTTTTTAGAACTTATTAAAATATAAACGTTTGTTGTTTTGCGTATATCGGTGATTATTATACTTATTTACCGTTTCTTAGTTAAAAAAAAATTATCGTAAATTAAGTGCAATCATTTATGTAAAAATGTGACCGAATATTGGGTCACTGAACGACAATCTGCAAATTTGGAGATCTTGACGATTATTTTATCAATGAGGAATTCAGAAAATTCAAGAGCATGCACCGTCTTGAAAATATTGAGCTTTAAAAAATGTTATCTTAAATTAATTGAACAGGTTAATTTTATTTTAGTATGATTAGATTGTAGATTGTAATTAATGAAATTTAAATAAAAATATTTATCAAATAAAATTACTTAACTAATATGAGAAATACTTTCTTCTATTAAAATTAAAAATTAAAAAAAGTTACGGATTTCTTCTGTGCTTTGCATGCATGCACGAAATAAAAATAATTTCTCTTTTCAAAAATTACATTACAATAAATTTGATTATGAAACTATTTTATAGCTAGAAAGTTCGAGAATCATAACGATTAATGTTAGATAGTGGCGATAACTTAGTTTATAGTAAAGATAAAATGCTCAGTTGATCAATCATCTAAAATTTGCTTCACTATCGTAATGAATTAAAGATAAATTTTTATAATATATACACTATAACCAATGATAAGTTGAACAGATTATCATTTACCTGTAATTTAATAATAAATATATAGTTTAATATTAAAATTTAAAATTTATATTAAAGATGCTGAACATTTATTTATTTTAGAAGGTATGTGAAGAAATAAATATTATATACGATGAAGATTATATTTACATATAATTTATTGAGAATACAAGTAAAGCTTTATTAATCAAGTACGTAAAATACGAAATACAGCATATGAATTTATAAAATATATATAAATTCCTCTCTTTTCATTACTTTGAATTCAGGCAAAAGGCTCGTTTGCAATCAGAAGTGCGCTCAACGCCCTTCCTTCTATCGCTCACTTTTGTTCATTACTTACAAACTATATGAAACTATGCGTTTACCGTCTTTTGCTTCAAAATATCACGCTCCTTATTCGATAAACATATTTTTTTTAGGCTTTTCTTCGTTGATTGATTTTCGCTCGGCATCGATAAATTGCGATACTTAAAAAAAAGAAGAGAAAATCGTTTGCACGACAGCATAGTCTTTTCTTCTCCAGAGCGAGAAAATGTATACAACGTATAGTCATACGATAAACGCATATTATAAGAGTTCGTCTGCGGCAGTGCGGACAAAATTGTGAAAAAGTATCGAAATATGATCCTATACAGACTTGCGAGAGTCGTTAAGTTATAATAGTATCGACACTTACAAAATTAATAGAGAGATTCTTTCGTATAGAAATAGGCTTTTTAAGTACCCTAAGCTTTTTGTCCTTAGCAAATATATTGAAGTTTTGCGTCTACTTTGCTTATCGTTAGTTACCTTATTCTTAAATAAAAGTGAAAAAGTGTGTTACGAAATTTTACAATTTCCCAAAATTTCCTGCTCTCGTTGCAAAGCTTGAAACAAACATAAGTAATCATCACGCTGAGATCAGGCAATTTTGCACATACAAATAAATAAAAAAAAAATAGAGAGAAGCTCGGTAAGTTTAGGGTAGCTCGTAATCCTCCGTTTCACACGTCCCCGATTAACGATTTCCTTACGATCATCGACTTAAGAAAGCGATTTCATCGTAAGCTCGACCCGCGAAATCGCCATGTACACCTTATTCGATACAACATTATAAATACACGTAATCGTAGTATATCCTATAATTATACATAGTCACTTTTCTTCACGAATCACCAGACCAGCCGAGAGGCGCACGCTTTTCGCAAAAGTCCTCGATACGCTCCTCGCCTGCGCATTTATTACACTAAGTGTAATCTTAAAGAGTAACTTTACAATATTATCTACGTAAACGTCTATTCGTATACGTAGTACTTTTCTCTCGGTAGACTGGGAAATTATTCACTTAAACACTGGCTCATTCGAACTGTGCGACGATAATTTTTGTTGTCTCACGCCCTTTGTTTGTCGGTTATAAAAAATAATTAAGATTCTGAGAGCTTGTTTGTGTACGCAAAATCACGCAACGTAATCCTTCCGATTAAACTAAACTATATAAGACTAGTGCTTTTGCAAATTGTCAGACGACTCGGTTAACGTATCGAGACAATTTCTACGCATACAACGCGTTCGTCTACGTTATCTTTTTTTTTTTTTAAGTATGTAGTGGAGAGCCTTGACTTTTTGCTGTACAGTAGTTTGCGCTTGGAGCCAAACCGTAGTGGGCCGACAAAAAGTGAAAAAAAAGAAAAACAGCTTCCACGAGCTTTTGCCGGAAATTGCTATTATGTGTTCTTAAGGGACTGTCGGAGCCAAATGCAGATTCCTACGTTGAATTTTTCAATTTCAACTCAACTTTTTGTTTTCATTAATGATCTCGATTATTATCCGGTGTTTGTAATACCTTAAGGAACACCAGATGACTGAGATAATCAATACAAATTTAAAATTGAACAAGAATAATGGAAAATACAAAAATGTCGGTAAGTACGAAATATCATACTGGCGCCGACCATCCCCTTATGGCAAAAATCATTTTGAAATTCGTTTTAAATACTGAACCACTGCCAACGGCGAGAAATCGATAGACAGCTTGCTTTTATTTGTAATAAAAGTTGTACGCGTGTGCACTGTGCAACCTCAATTGTCACGTTGATTTCGATCACTGTATCTCTCATTATGAAATATTTCATAAAATCGTCGTGATATTTGTTTGTATTTGTAGATAAAAATTACAAAGTACCCAGAAAACAAAAACTTACAATACATTTCGAAGATTTCATCGAAATCAATAAGAATATTTCTCTCCGTTCGCATATATTACAAACATTCTTATAAAATAAAGAAACAAATAATCGCGTCAATTACGAGTTACAGCGGGGAAATCACAAAATACGAAATGCCATTTGCAAAAAATGCTGTTTCGTATCTCGAAATTGACGAAATCATTATATCCCTCATCGCGACAATTCTTACTCAAGAAAAAAAAAACAAAGAAAAAACAATAAAAAAAAATAAAGTTATAACAAAAATGCGTTCCGCTATCTTTGATCAGGTAAATATCAGTGATTTATTTTTAATTGCATATTCTTATAGGACCAATAATATTTCTGTATTTTCTTCCCTTCTTAAAGTAAGGTAACTATGTCGCGAAAATGCAAAAAATTCACGATGAAAATCCACCGTACCTTATAAGAATACACAACTCGCAGAACACTGATAGTGTTAAATAAGTTAAATCAAAAATTCATGTTACCTGAAAAATTCTTTAAGTATTTTAAGCATAACGAAATGGAAATCTATACATTGAAAATCGATATTTATTAGGAATGCAGACAAAAATATTGTATGTAACTACACGTTTCTATTGTTTTACATTACATTAAAATAAATTTGATTTCTCAATGTCATACCTGTACGATATTCCAATAGCATTTTTTATGTATAGAAATTTATTACATAAATTCATTTTATAAAAAAAGAGCATATAAGTCGCGTCATTTAACAAAGTCGACACTCGCTAGTATTTTGATTTCCACTTAGTTATGCTCGGAACAAGAATTCCGGACTGACAAGACTTTCTTATTAAACTCACGTATTTAACAGTTTTAGCGTAGCTCTACTGGATAAGCCGATTTTTTTCGCTCTTTAAAAAAATCAATTGAAACTCTAAACGCTCAATAAAAACTCAACGTTTCTACCCCACGTACAGCTCCATCGATCTTCACTTTCTAGTCAAACAGAATCCGAGAAAAAATGATTTATATATAATTATATTGTACATAAAATCATATACAATATTATATAGTTATATATAAAATCCTGTGCACTATATACGTTTATATATAAGTATATATTAGTATATATAATTATATTTATTTGGTAATCTATGAAAAAATATCTCTAAACCCGTTAAAACCAGCTCATCCTCAATCACAGCATCCACGACAAAACCACACACACACACACACACAGCCATACATGAAAAACAACAACAACAACAACAACAACAAAAGACACCTCCGTGTCGGTGAATTCACTAAAAAAAAAACATCCCCACACGTCCTTCCGGGCCCTCATCGTCGATTGAGCTTGCACCAGAGCGCACTGGCGGTCAGCAGGTGCATGAGGACCCCTATGCCGACTATGAGGACGAGATTGTTGACGACGTTGGCGTGGACGATCTCCATCTCCTTGAGGAACTGGCTGGGCTGCATGTAGTGGCAGTAGGTCAGCTCGCCGGGCTCCTGCTCGCAGTAGAGATTCGTCCGGTTGTTGCCGTAGACGGTGATGAGGAGACTGTGGAAGCTCGCCCGGAAGTAGGAGATGTGGAAGAGCCAACGGAAGGGCGAGGGCGTGTCCATGTAGCGGATGCAGAAGCCGAAGACGGAGAAGAGGACGGCGATTATCGGACCGGCGAACACTGCGATCTGAGATAGATAGATAGATAGATAGATAGATATACTATTTATTCATCAATGACGAAATTCTTACAATTGCATGTGCATATATAGTTAAAATAATTAAAATATCAGTCAGTTTATACATTTGTTATCTCACATTTAACATTCATTATTGCGTTTCTTATATAAAAAATAACATTATCGCTGTAACAGTTCTTCAATTTATAAAATCTAAATATAATGAACTAGTCATTGTCAAATGAGAGGAGAAAGGGATATGAAAGGGCTTTTTAGTTGTCTTTAAATGACTTTTGTGTATGAGACATAATATCTGATTTTATATCGTGCTTGATTACTTGTAATTCAAATAGGAAGTTAAAAAGTACTTCTAAATATAATAAGCAGCATAGTTCTTGAGAAATATGTTACATTTTTCTTGTTTTTGTATTTATATATAATAAATATAATAGTAATATAAAATAAACTAAATTGTTTCTAATATGAGAAATTAAATAAATCAATATTAATTATGGAAAGATTAAATCATAAAAGATCGTTAATAAATCGCTAGAGAAAGAAGGTATAATAAATATAAACCACTTAGTCACCAATTATTATTAAAAACAAAAAATGAAAAGGCATGCAAATTAATTATCACCGTATGATAAAGAAGAGAGCATAAACGCCATTTATCCAACGGGAACCGATAATATGACTTCAACTAATCTTGCACAATTACCTCATCAGTATAATTTTATCGATTAAGCACCAACTAGTGTCGACTATACTTATCGATTGAAATCGCTACTTTATCAATGTATGATTACTGTGAAAAGGTCAAATTAAAATTAAAAATACCGATTTTCCCCTTTTTAAAAGGATGATTTTAAAAAGAATAAAAAATATTCTAATTACATTTATCGAATTTATCCTGATCAATGTTGCAATAAAAAGTGTCACAAAGTTAAAAATCCAGCAATCCCGTACAATAAACGAAAAATTACAATACCGATAAAAGTAGCAAGACAAATCGCTCAATAAACATAACGCAAAACAACCCACACCAGAACGCCAAAAGATTAAAAATCCAAATATTCCATGCCCTTTCCCAAAAACAAAAGAAAAACTATATGTACACACCTTGACGGGAGTGGTCGCGCCGATGAAGAAGCCCCAGGCCTGTGCGCATAGGCTCGCCGCGATGCTCACCACCATGAACATGACGATGCGCTCCGCCTCGAGGGGCTGACCCGTCAGCCAGTAGCTGACCGCCAGGTAGGTCGAGGCGCAGGCGGCCTGGAACGGCACCTCGATCAGGAGCATGCTGATGTAGTAGGGCGCCAGCCGGTACCAACGATTGAAGTGCTCCCGCGTCAGGATCTGCATCTCCAGCGGGACTGTGTAATCGAAGAGGAATTCGGTTATCGGGGGGGCTTTGATTTTTGGATTGTTGGGAGTGCGGTCGATCAATTGTCGCGGTTAAAAAGAACTTTTATTTAATGTAAAGATAAAGAGGACTCTTTTTAAGGTGATGATAAGCCCTGGTTGTTACCGTTAAATACGGGGAACCACATTTTTCATTCAATTTTTGTATTTTGAGAAAATATCTGTCTGGAAAGTTGTTGTTTTTTAGTAGGACAATAATGTTTCATAGAGATATTTACTTAAAATTGATAAAAAAAATGAGAAAAGTGGTTCCTCATATTTGTCTGTGACTGGTGGCTTTAGCATCACCTTAAGTTTAATAAGTGTTTAGCTTTGTTGAAGGAAATAGTTGTGTTGCGACACTTTTTTCTATCTTATAATTAGAAAGATTTTTTAAATTAATTTACCTTTCTTGCAGTTTTACGATAGGGTTTCATGTGATAGAAATGTTAAAAATACTTATAGATGGATTAAATTTTACATGGAATAGTAATGTTTGTCTTGAACTATTCTTCAAAAAAGTAAAAGATTTGTTCTAATAATATACAGAATAGAAGTTAGAACTTTTTTAAAACGTATGATTTTAATATTTATTAGCTAATTTTATTATTTTGTAGAAGAGATCGTGATAAAACTGTTAATCAAAGAATGTTTACGGTACTCTTAATCGCATGGTATATATTTCTACCATTTCTTTTGTAAAAATATTGTAAAAGTATAATTCTATTACAAAAATATTTGAAATTTATAATAGCGAATTAATTTAAATTCGAAAAGATGCAGTCTGAACAGATCATTTTAAAATGTCATAATAAATCTTCATTTAAAATTTCATTCTTTTAATTTTCAGTAGTCAATGCTACGAGTTCACAATCATTTAACAAAAAGAAAAAGAAAATGTTTTAATTACTTAGCCACACAGCATCGCTAAAAACAAATTCATAAGAAATCTAATCGAACCGGCCTCTTTCCGAATTACCATTCATTCCACCTCCCACGAGCGATAAATCTACAAAATCAGACTCACAGGCCAGCGTGACGGCCATTTTGCCGGTGTAGACGATGAGCAGCAGCGAGCCGTACAGGTAGACGTAGTTGGCGAGCACGCCGTTCGCCCTGTAGCCGCTGCCCATGTACAGGTAGCCGAAGATTATGCCGATGAGCAGGTGGCAGAGCAGCCGCACGACGAGGAGGAAGTAGTCGCGCTTCAGGCTCATCAGCTGGCGTTTGTAGAGTAGGTAGCACTGGGCGAGGAAGCCGGCGGGCGGCGGTGGCTCATCCTTCTCCGAGTCGGCCGCCGTAGAATCTGCGAAATGAGGGATTTGAAAATTAGGTCGATCGGTGGATGGCCACGAGACTAGAAGGGAAAAAAAGTACAGAGGCAACCGAGACCGCGAGTATGAGCGACGCGGAGGGAATGCAGGGCTTTTATAAGCGTGGAAATGAAGCTTTTGAGTTTAATTGGTCGGATGGTATACGCGAGCTGGTCACCCTAGTTTCGTAAAATTTAGGCATTTAGCAACTTCTGCAATGACACTGTCTTCTGAAAATATCTTCAATAAGGGTTTTTCTATGGCAGCTCATTTCAAGTCTACAGTTAAAATTGAATCTAAGATAATAAAACCCCTAATCTACACGGAGAGAATTTTCTAATAAAAATTATGACGAAATTCGCAGTAAAAATTACCGTGAATGACTATAAAGCTGGGACACTCTAACTTTCCGGCAGTTTTTATTGATATTTACGATAAATTTTACCGTACTGAAGGGTAAAATTTGCCTGCCGTAGAGTAAAAGTTCCCTGTATAAATCTTAGAGAAAACCCAAATTTGTGGTAAAATTTGTACGAAATATTTTTTAAAAATATGGATTTTCTTCCAATTGTTGTAGCAGTATCATTAATACTTAAATAAGTACATTATACACATTTATATTTGAGTTAACCTAAAATGTGTACACGCTCAGTTGTTTTCTTTATCAGCTATCTTCTTTTTCTCTAATCAGGCAAATTTTACCATTCAGTGCGGTAAAATTTATAGTCTGCGCAGTAAAATTTATAGTCAACGAGGTAATTTTTATAGTAAAATATCAGTAAAAAGTACCAGAAAGTAGGAGTGTCCCAGCTTTATAGTTATTTACGGTAATTTTTACCCTGAATTTCGTTATAATTTTTATTAGAAAATTCTCTCTGTGTATAAGATACAAACAAAAAATAGTCATTTTTTTAAATTTCTGGTAGCCACGTCGGATGTAACATCTTAGATTTTCAAAATTATAAAATAAGATGTAAACAGATTAAAACTATTGTAATTTAAAATTAATTAAGCGAAAAAATTATTATTTTTGTACTAACAAATTAGTCTGGTATTTAGAGGGTTTAAGCATTCGGTACTTTTCATCTCAACACTTAGTGTAAAAAGTCTGTATACATACCATCTAAGGTTGGCTTGACGGGAGGAGCGATCATTTTTTGATTCTCGCATGATTTCTCGATCGCCGAGATAAGTTTGTCGGTTGAGATGCCATATTCGCCGATTGCAATTTCCATAACTGTAAAATAAAGTATATTTAATACCTTAGAATTTGTTATTGATTATATTATTTATAATAATGATATTGTTTCAAGGTACATCAAAGCTACATAGTACACGTGAAAAAACTTTTTAATATTGTTCCCATATAATTGAAAGTTACTAGTATTATCTTAAAAGAACATTCTCATAAAGATAAATTTAGTGATATAAATCGCATCCTTCGAGTTCTTGTGACGATTAAAAAGACATAACTGTAAATATAAGAACTGCAATTACAAGCAAAAACTCGAGTCCAAAGTCTCGGCTACAATAAAATGCCCATAAAGCAGCATTATTATTAGAAAATTTTATCTATCAAAAAACAGACTAATTTAATATTTGTTCAATAAATTTTATGTAATTCAATCTGTAGCTATATATCTGTGTACAAGTACGAGTACGCTGGAGTCCACTTTTGAAAATTGAATTTTTAGTGATTTTGGTAGGTATCTATGCACGATACACTTTCCTTTATTTTTACAATCCATGCTTTTCTATTGCATAATAAGTTTAAGTGGCAATTGAAAAGCTCGCAGCTCAATATCTCGACATTTAAAAATAACGGACTCCGAGCTGTGCGTTTGTGCGAATCGGGTCCCCGTGATTCGTCTTTGATTCATCCAAATCGAAACTTCGGATCCAATTCATTTCAGTTCAATTCATTTTCTCGATTCAGTTTTGAGTTATCTCTCCCCGCGGATAAATTCCAAGAACAAAGACACGTACACGAAGAGAAATCATTCAGTAAGTATTACAAAAAGTTTGGAAAATTTTACCAAAAAGTTTGGAAAATTATACCAAAACGTTTGGAAAATGTTACTAAAAAGTTTGGAAAATTTTACCAATAAGTTTGGGAAATTTTATCAAAAAGTTTTGAGAATTTTACCAAAAAGTTTTGAAAATTTATCAAATAGTTTTGGAAATTTTACCAGAAAGTACGGTAATTTGATCATAGATTGTAAAAATCAAAAAAATTACCAAACTTTCATTTTTAGTTTTTTTCGTCGTCAGCTGAAACATAACCTTACAATGCGATGATCAAAAACACATATTCTTAGCATTATTAAAGTTTTATTAACAGCAATCAGATTCTAAATAGTTACTTTAAAATGTTTTCATTGTTTAAATTAATTTATAAACGTAATAATTATCATTTCTGGTAAAATTTCCAGACCTTTTCTGTAAAAGATCCAGACCTTTTCTGTAAAAGATCCAGACCTTTTCTGTAAAAGATCCAGACCTTTTCTGTAAAAGATCCAGACCTTTTCTGTAAAAGATCCAGACCTTTTCTGTAAAAGATCCAGACCTTTTCTGTAAAAATTTCGGACCTTTTCTGTAAAAATTCCAGACCTTTGCTGTAAAAATTCCAGACCTTTTCGATAAAAATTCCAGACCATTTCTGTAAAATTTACTGCACAATTTTTCTCCGTGTAAGTGTACTATAACAGTAGAACCAAGAGAGGCCGCACTCACGGAAATCTGCGGGATTGTGGTAGGCCGGACAGTGCAGTCCGAGGGAGCCGAGGTGGGTGACGAGGCCGGACACGGGGCCCCGGTAGATGGAGTGGCCGTCGGTCAGGGCGTAGAGCGAGTCGAACATCTCGAACTGCAGGGCACTCGGCTGGTGGATCGTGCAGACGACGGTGCGACGCTCGATGCGCGCCAGGCGCTGCAGCAGGGCTATGCACTGGCTGCACGAGGCCGAGTCCAGGCCTGCCAAATCACACAACCGTCGAATTGAATCGATTAGTAAATGCAATGGGGGGTGGGGTGGGACAGCGATTTAAATGGCATAGGTCAGCTTCGGGAATCTACGAGTGAAACAAGTATGGAAATGGCAACGATGTGTTCGGAGGCTTGGTCTCTATTATATAGTGGCTTCGTTCTCCAGATGACGCCGTAGTCTCTAACCTCGTCTACGCAGAACCTCACTTTTGTCATTCAAAGCTTTCTCAAAGACGAGAAAGTGTTAGGTCCTTTTTTACCACTCAAAATGTTCCTTGTTCTTAGACGAAGGAGGTCCAATTCTTACTTTTTGATTAAACAAATTATTATTTGAACAAATAGCAAAAGACTGGATTAAACAAGGACAGAGAATCTCGGCGTCCTAAAGTTTTTGGATGCATGCCACGTGAACCAACTTTACAGATACATCAATACCATCGGAACTTTCTTCGCGCGTAGATTCCTGAAGCTTTATGACATTTAAAGAATTAATATATTCTTTTTTACATTGCTTGAAGTAACTCTTATTTATAAATATATTCAGTCATGCTTATCAACAAATATTTGGTTAAAAATAACGAGATCCTTGTATGAAGCTGGCTTCAAGATTGATACACTATTAAGTGTATTCTACATTGAAGATTCATTAAAATGTGAAAAAACTCATATATGCACTTTAAATTCGTAATGGAAAAATCAAGTATTGAATGAAATTATACATTTTCAAATTCTGTTTTGCTTATTTTCAACCCTTTCATTCCCACTGTAGCCATATGGCACATTTGATTCATAAAATGATTTAGCTTTCATGAGATTCCTGTGCCATCTATGTGAAACTTTTTAAATACAGCTGCATTCTAGTATGTTTAGAGAACATGCTTTAGAAAAAAGAAGATCGTTATATAAAAGAATTTTCTTTTTATGCAGTTGATTTTTTATAAAGAAATTCCAATTTTGAGAAATTAATTTGGGAATGAAAAGGTTAAGAGAATGGTGTTCTGCAGAAAATTTCAAATCATTTCGTTAAAAATTACTACTACAATCGTGTCCGCAAAATTTTTATTTGAACGTATCTAAGTATTAAGGGCCAACAAAAAAACACCAAATCCTACGCTTCTTAAAATACTTCAAAAGAACATTTTCTTATGTGAAAAAAAATTGATCGTGTATAGGCTTAAGAGAGAAAAATTAATTTAACTTTTACAATTACCCTCTTGATACGAGGAGACTCGTTATTTACAAGTAATAAATTTATTTATGGATATCATTATTAAACTTGATAAAGTAGGCTTTCCTTGTTTCTTAATGAACAGCAATCTATATTTTTGTATAACATGTTGCATGTACATATCTTTCAGAACACTTCCTTAATAATTCACACTTTTAAAAGAAATGTATTCTTAGATATTACTTGATTAATTATTGACTACTTTATTACTTTATTACTATACAAAATTGAAGCATTTTATAATGGAGCAAATATATTCACAACGAAAAATTAATCTAAATCAATTGAAATCTATTGAAACTTACCGGTAGTGGGCTCGTCGAGGAATAATACTGAAGGATTACTAAGCAGCTCCAAAGCGACATCGAGCCTCTTCTTTTGTCCACCGGAAAGTTTTCCACATAAAGTGTCGTAACAGTGACTCAAGCCTAAAATTTCCAAAAGCTCCAGAACCTGAAATATAATTTAATTGTAGGTTAGACAAACTGCTAACTAACATTCAATAACAATTTTATAAATCATTAACACCTAATGAAAACAAATATTTCTACGTGTTCCTAATTTTTCTTATACGTTAAAAAATAGCGGTAATTTACACTTTATTTTAAATCCAATAGTGAAAAGAGTATAAGGTTCTCTAAAAGTGGAAATTGTATTACCGTGAAGAATCATATTAGCAATGTGAATGCTTTATCGAAATTCCATTTGTAGGTGAGGGTCGCTGCACTATCGCAAATATTGTCACGAAGCCGAGGCAACAGTAAGAAAGTACATGTATACATGATTTCCCTCAATTTATAGCTCCTCGTGTTATAAATAGATTGTATGCACGAACCGCGACGATCTTTTATTTACAAGGCAAGTGCAATCTTAATCTTTATGTGAAACAATGGTTTTTTTTTCTGCTTCAAGTATAATCCTCATTTTGGTCTGGCTATATTCATGTGAGTGTTTGGCGTGCTTTGTATTTATGCTCTAAAGATTATTTTGACAATTTTGTTAATAGAAATAAGCTGTAATAATATTGGAATCATACAAAAACTGATACAAATCAATGAACTATCTTTCAATTTCAAAAACTTGGTTTTTCATATATTTCAATAAAATTCATATTATGTAACCGATTCTAATAATCGTATATATTATAATGATATATATATATATATATATATATATATATAATCCCGTCTTTTGACCTCTCAAATCCTTGCAAAGCATTAAAATAGTGAAAGGTGCAGGCTCTTTACTACCAGTTAAAAATTAAATTTGCTAAAGCATTTTAATATTAAAATAAATCACCTTTTAGTATACTAATTTAAAAAAATTACGAATCATATAAACGCAGTCTATTGAGAAATTGAAATAAATGAAAGTTAAAGCGTGTTTATTCGTCAGTATAGGTAGTAGAATACTTCAGATTCAATGAGAACACTAAAAAGCATAAAAGAAATCCAACGTAAGCATAAAATCTCCTCACAATCCCCAGCACAATCAGTAAAAAATCACGCAGCTTGAGCAATCGCCACACTCGTGTCCATACACTGCAAACCTTCCCACCATAAACGACTCCCATATTCGCCAATCTTATATTAATCCGCGCACGGGTGGCGCAATTCCGTCGCATCGATGGCGCATGCGAACTCTCTCGCATGCGGCGCCGAGAGTGGCGGACCTTATTGCTGCGCATTGCGAAAGGTGCGATCTTTCACGCTAGATGTATACGCGCTTCTAGATTGAGAGAAAAGAGGCTGGTTGAATTTAGGTGAATCTTTAGTCGAAGTAGGGAAGGGAATATGTTTGTTTGATAATGTATTGAACTTGAAATAAAAAAAAAATGATTCTAGTTGTTTCTAAGATTTTGAAGGATCTTGAACGATAGCTGGTGCATAAATAGTTTAATTGTTGCGTTTACTGTAAAACCAAATGCAAAGGAATATGTATTTATAAGTTAAAATTTCCTTGGGATGAACCGAGGGATGAATACACTTTTCTGGGGGACCAAATTTAGTCGATCAAAGAAATTTTAAGCGACTCAATATATATAGTTTCGTTCCATACTCCCTAGAAAATATTATATTTGAATTACAGAAGATTTTTCTTTAATGGATATAAATATACTTGAAACAAATAAATATTATTCTACTAGAATGCAAATTAATTTAAATCAACTATATCGCGAATTCAAATACTGTTCTTTTAAGAATTTTTGCGAATTCTACATATAATTTTCCATGCAATTCTTTTCATTCAATACCGTAGAATTAGAATGTCTTTACGCACCACTTCACGTGTGATCCAATTGTTTGTTATTAACAATCACACATGTAAAATTATGGGCTTTTAGCAATATCTCAACAAAGATAATCCAATTCTGCAATATCGCATGAACAAGATCACATTGAAAAATCACATCGAACTCGCAAAACTACAGAATTATGCTCGAAGCTAGCTAGAAAATTAGTAGAACGATTGCATCGCAAGCGATGTCGTTCTTTTTCGTACACGGCTTGGAAAATTGGGAAATTGATAATGGAAGGTGCGATTCGTGAGAATTGGAATTAGTCGTTGTTGCGAATGAGGTGTTTATGGTTGATTAGCGGTCGGGTAGCGCGCGGTCTCGAGGTTCGGCTGTACTTTCGAATCATTGCGGTGTACTGCGTTTTTAAAGTCATTGATGAGAATTGCATTATAATGGAATGAGATAAATCGTACGTCAAAAATTGCAAATTGTACAGCGAGATTTACTACTTCTTATTGTAAATTCGGGGCATACTTGTGAAATTCTTTTGTAATCGTATTTTGTAGAAATTGCCACATTCGGTCATGGTAAAATTTGGAATTTTGAATTACACTACAAGCCGCGTAAAAAAAATAACTTATATTTTGAACAATTTTTGCAATAAATGAGATAATTTTTATAGATAATCAAATATATCCTCAATGTACAAACAGAGATGTAATTTTTGCTATACAATTTTTATCAATGTTATTTTATTTTCTTCTTAATTTTAAAAGATTTTATACTTATAGATTCCGTACCATGATAATCATATTTTAAGTAAGTAATGTACAGCACAATAACTATAAATTCTAGATTAAGTTTGATATATGCAAAGAAAAAAGTCTATTATCTCATTGATAACATAAATATTAAACTATTTACTAGATTTCTGATAGTAGAATATCGCGCACAAGACTATTATCAATAGCCTAATCTACATATTAATATCAATAAAAAGAATTAAAAATATTATATCTACTTAGACTACTAATAAAAAGCCATTATATCATCCCACGTACACCCAACGAACATTAATTCGTTTCGCGCGCTTTAAGAGCGCACCAATACGAATACTTACATTTGTGTTTTAGCCAACGAGCACCAGCACATTTCAAATAACCTTAAACGCATTAATGTGCATTGGGTGTACATTGTCAAACAACATTATTATACAGTACCGAGCTCAACTGCCACACGTTCCTCTCCATAAAATGTCTTGTTTACTTTTCAGCCAAGCCCGCCGAATAAATCAATCCTCGCTGACCTACTCACCGCGGCGTAGCCTCCCGCAAATAATCCTTTACGAAGACCATAGCCGACCAGTCTCGAAAAAACAACGTCCGACCAAATTACTCCTTTTTATCCACGCACAAATCCAAGAAAAAAGAAACCATAACGCTCGCGCTTAAGAGCAGTCCGTATCTTCTCTCCTTGTCTAATCACGTTTTTACTATTTATTCAAATTGTAGTTTGTTAATTGAAAAATTAAAAGTTCGCCCCTATTGGTATTAAAGTAAGGAATATTTTGAGACCTTAAAAAGTATCCCACATTATTTCCTTTTCGAGAAAACTTCGGAATGGAAAAGCTAACCTCAATTTTCGCGTTCCGAAGTTTTCTTGAAAAGGAAATAATGTTAAATGCTTTTTAAGGTCTCAAAATATTCCTTATTTTAATACCAATTTGGGCCAACTTTTAGTTTTTTAATTAACAAACTACAATTTGATTAAATAGCAAAAACGTCATTAGACAAGGACAGTAGATACGTACTCCTCTTAACCCAAAAATCGCCTATACTTCTATTACGTCAACGCGACGAACGTAAGACACCCCGGTACGTACAAATCTTGCGCTTAATCGAGCAGACAGACGCTCGATCATCCTAACGGCCGCGGCAAACGATAAATCGCTGCCCTACCTCCTCCTGTTTCGTTTGATCAACGAAGCACGCACGGAGCGCGAGCGAAAAAGCCTCAAAAGCCGCGCGGCCGTGCAGCGTGTCAAGGGTGCATGCGTCGGATACTTAGAGTGTCCCACTCGCGAACGTAAAAAAAGAAGAGCAGCGAGCGAGCGAGAAGTCAAAAGAACGACGAGATCTTTATCGCGGGCAGCCGGCACGTGTGGCGAGGAGTCAAGATACTCTACGTGAAATCTTGTTTCGTGGGATGCCGTAGGATTGTTGTGTGGATAGTTATGTTAATTGCGCGATTTTACTTAAATTTTTCATTAGGCGGAGTTTCTTTTAATATGAATTGCTCGGTTGAAAATATTTATCAGCATAGTCCGATTGTTACGTGTTTTGTGAATTCTAAATAAGGAGAAAATGAAATTACGCGTGGATGAAACTTCTATAATCAAAATAACGAAAAATGAAAGCTACGAAATTACAAAAGTTTCGTTGGTCCATATATACTTTTTCAAATCGTCGTTTTAATTTTTCATTATTTTGATATTCGAAGTTTTATCTATTCGCATTTTTATTTCTTCATAAATACAAATCTAAATCAAATTATTTATAAAGATGGATAAGATTGTTATTGGGTCACGCGTGACAATTGAGACTTAATCATTCAAAGTTATTTTACATAACAAAATCTCACTTGTCATCTAGGAAAATCCTGCAAAACATCCGCGCCCTCCCGAAAATGTCGACCTCGATGAACCGAAAATACGAGCACTCGATTTGTACAGCGACTCAGCCTAAGTATAAAGTGAACCTTAAACAGCCAGGATGCGACGGGACGGACGCCCCTCCCAATTTATACGCATACGTCGCGATTTCATTGGAGATCCTCGGGACCCAACGAGATTTACGAGGATTCAACTGACCTGCGTGTGCTTGAAGGCGGAGCTGATGGTGCAGCCGAGCTTGAGGTGGGCCGCGAGGGTCATCGCCTCGCCCACGGTCAGCCTGGTGCGCTGCACGGAATACTGCTGGATGTAGCAGGAGGTGCGACGCCACCTCTCGCTGTGCGCCACCCGCGTCTTGCCGTTCACCAGGATCTCGCCGCTCATGCCCTTCACCCTGCGAACAACAGACACCGTGTCATTGCAAGAGTGCGATGTGACATCGACGGTTTCGCGCGTTCAATGGCTCCAAAATGTATATCCGAGTGAGATAAATCTGTATCTCTTGGACGGTCGAAATGGTACATTAAGCAGTAGGGAGCAGATTATTTGCTTCGTGTGACGTTTTTCGCCCGAGCGAAGCGAGAGTGAACAGTCACACGAGGTAAATAGTGTACTTTAGCAATAGTTTCGAACCGTATTTTATACCACGAGCGCCGATGAATCATATCAAAGTTGTGATTTTGCGGTTAGAGTGGTATAATAGTAGTGAAATAAATAGACGTATTTTGTTTCTTTTCCTTTTTCGTTCTATAAGGTCATTTAATGCGTGTGCAAAAATTTCCTACACGCGAAAACAGCCTTGTTAAACTGATTTACGCGTATATCAATTTCTCTTGTGGGAATTCGACAGGGGATTTATGGACTAAGAAAGATTGTCATTGGTATACAAAATTAGTTGGGTTGTAATAGGTGCAACATTCTTTGTTTTTTTTTCAACAAGGAACATAAAAGTAGGCGAAAAGAGCTTTGATTTAAGCCTAGT
This sequence comes from Gastracanthus pulcherrimus, assembly GCA_949152435.1. Lineage (NCBI taxonomy): Eukaryota > Metazoa > Arthropoda > Insecta > Hymenoptera > Pteromalidae > Gastracanthus > Gastracanthus pulcherrimus. The sequence continues at coordinate 216,881,026 of OX424572.1, read as the reverse complement.
TACGTAAAAAAATATTCATTTTAACAAATGTTGTTAACGATTAAAGATAGACGAATAACACAAAGGAACACAACAAAATATATTATGATATAATCATAAAAAAAAATATCGTGAAACATTGTAGAAAATAAGGGACTTCCAGACTATGCGAAAAATTATCCTGATTACCATTTTCATGGTAATTTATACCAGTAAATTTATTCCATGTACAAAGAAGAAGTGAAGCTATGTTTTAACAAAAAAAGTCGGAATCTTAAAATATAGCTACGCTTATTGATTCACTTTATTAAGGGTATAAATTAAATTCTGTTCACTGTTCATATGCTTCAAAATAAAAAAATACATTGTTTGTTAAAAATTCCCCAAAAATTTCCTCTGATTTTCCTCATTTTCACGAGACTCCCTCCTTAAGCGATTATGAATTGTTTTGATCCGATTCTGTAATCATCAATGGAACAATGCTATGACATCCGGTTTATTTGGCGGTGCTCTCGGTGGTTCATTTTTTTCGGCACAGATGAAAGCGGTTGTAGGTTTATGTTACTGGTATTATATTAGCGGTCGCGTGCGACAAGTATCGGCTGAATAAATTATTTACAGTTTTTTTCGTAAGACCGTTTCTAGTTATAGTTGTGGAATAAGTTATCGTAGTACTTAAAATTTTTTTTGGATGTTTGGTTGATATAATCATATGCTAAATATAGACAGATTAGTGTTTACACACAAAACAGGAAATGCACGGTTTTTATAGTATTATTAGAGCGTGGAATCCAGGCTAATAAATTATATATTTTTAAAATCTTTCGAGCTATTCTTCAATTTTTTATGATATGTTGTTTCTTAACAAGATTACTTAAAAAAACTGATACATTTTGCTACATAAATCAAGAATAATTAGTAATACTAATAATTAGCCATTTATGAACCACTTTTAAAAAAAATAACTTGCTTCTAATCTATAAAAAAGTGTCTGATGTCTACTAGAGATGTATTTGTATTTACATAATTTTCAAACTAGGTTTTATTATGATTACTCATCTAAATACTGTTTGCACTGCTGCGTCGATCAAATTGAATTTTCTAGTCGCAAGACTTTATCCACAATGAATTTCTCTTTTGCATAATAAACTAGAAAAATTTAAAGCTATTTCTTCTAGTAATTGAGAGCAAATATTTAACAAATAGTAATCGAAATTTCAATTAACATCTCGTGCACGGTACTATTCTAAAACGAAAGCCCTATACAAATAATACACCCGTATATGAAAACACGCCAAAGAAATATTCCCACTCGATAAAGAAACACATTCCTTATCGAGAGAACCACAGAACCTTCGTCCGCGGATTGCAGAATCCCTCGTTCAATGTTTGCACCGCGGCTCGAGCACGCGCATGCTTCAATTAATCCACACACACACACACGCGCGCGCGCATATAGCAATATTCGCTCGAGGCGACGCTCTCCCGCTCCTCGATGGCAGTCCATCATGGGCATAGCATCGCGATTTTCCAATCGCCTCTGTTCTTTTTTCTTTCTTTCTATTTTTCCTTGCGCCTGGAAGAAACGCGAGCGCGCGCGGGAGCTGCGGAAAAGTGAAAAGAGATTTCTATCCGGTGTGTGTGTGTGTGTGTCTGAGCGTGCAGTATGTGGTTATTGGAATTCCGCAGAGTTGGCGAGTCTATAGCCTTTCGCGAATTGGGGAATGCGTTTTAGGCGCTGGTGCAACCGGCGTAGCGTAGATTTATGTAGAGTGATTAGCTGTTTGATTTTTGTAGTAATATAAAGATAATGGAGGCTGATTTTGAGCATACGAAATTCAAGAACCCACAGGATATGATTTAGAATTGTCGAGGACTGTTTATGTTATTTGTTTTTATTTTTATTTTTCATGAACACCAATTATAATGTAACTGTACAACAATTTGAAAATATTGTATTTCGATTGTCAATTTTTGGCATAATTCTTTCGCACGAAAGTTTATTTTAAGTGTACTCTAAACCAGGTTCAATCGTTTTAGTCGTAACTTTCTGGTTTCATTCATAAAATGTTGATATTTGTTAGGATTAAAATACATATTAGAAATAAAATTTTGCACATATTTTAGGACGATAATAGTAGACCTTTTTAAACATGAGTATTGAAAATAATGCATAGTTTTCACATTATAGTATGAGTCATACACGCTACTTGATTCTAATGCACAATTTATACATCATTATACAAATTTATTCATATTTAAAATTTGAGAGCAGATTAAAATTATTGCACATTATTTATCCATCATTTTAAATACTAACATGATTGTAGCTATCGATATACCAAATAGTTAATGCTCATTATATGGGATACCTCAGCTAAAAAAGTATGTGCTTACTTCGTTGAATACCACTACTCATAAATACAACTGCAGCCAATAAAACGAAAAGAACGATTATCTCTCACCCAATCACAATACCACACAGCCAACAACCACTAAATTATCACTCTCTTACCAATAAAAAAAAAAAAAAGAAGTATAAAGACAAAGACACAGTTAATACCTACAATCAATACCTATAAGCGCACTCAAGGCTGCCGATAAAAAAAGCCTCAAATCCAGAAAAACTCCAAACGCTCGGAAAAAGAATAGCTAAAACTGCGCGGTGGAGTTAAATAAAAAAAAAATAGACCGCTCATGCGAACGCTCTGCCATTGTTCTCTCGCGGTGGCATTACCTAATCGCCGGTATTTCCCAAGCGAGCCGATCGCTAATTATTCCGGTGCAGCTTTGCTCGGCCTTGCCGGCGTCGCTGCTGCACTGCTGCCGCGGCAGCATCGCGGCCGTTAAATTTTGTATAATTGCCAAGTGCGTTATACTGTTCGTGCTCGGTTTCCTTTTTTTTTCTCTACCGCGATTCCGGCTTCGTTGGGAACGCTCGTTGGGCGATTTTCAGGATTTGCGCGATAGTAAGGTTTGAAGCTTTAGGCGAGTATTTGGAGAATTCATGTGTAAGGATATTTTATTATTGGAATGTGTACTGATAACATTTTTTAGAATTGATAAGTATAGATATTTATTTCAGTAGTAGTGAAATCAAAGATTATTTGTTAATAGTAAAAAGAATTTTTTTAATAATATAAAAAATTAATTAATAGGTATTTACTTTAAGTACGTAAATTTTTTTATTACACTTAAAAGAAAATTTATTTGGATCTAGAAAATTATTTTTTCATTCTTCTTATTCTAAAAACTTTTTATGGTTGTATAAAATTTATCTGTTTTATGAAACTTCCGACATGTATACAATTTTCATATTTACATAAACTCAAGAAAAATATTAAAATTGCTTTATAATGTCAGATCCTGTCATGTATTTTTTTTTATTTTTCATTTGATAAATTCATTGCACAACTTTATTACATGTTATTAGAATATAGTTTATATGTCTTGTAAATCGCTTGAATAAATCAAAACGTTTATATAAAATGTAGGTACACTCACACAAATTAATTACAATCACTAGAAAAATACTTTTCTACGCTATCAATATTCATTAACAAAATTTAACCCAACTGCTAAAATCTATTCAATTCCTTCTAACATAAAAAAATACCTACAGTTTGGCAACAAAAATAACTGCTTCTCATCGCCATAAATTCTCCCAAAATTATTAAAATAATAATCGGATCCACTCGTATCATAAAAATGAACGCCACAAGGATCATTTTGAGCATTCATTTCGAAACTTACAACCAATAATCCCATCACTCACGGTATTACAGCTTCAACCCGCATCGCGACGAAACAACCTTTTTTTTATATTCAGTCTCGAAAGTCGCGAGATTCAAAACTGAAGCAAGGCCGCGGACTCGCGCGTTTACACCACAAACGGCACAAACAGTCATCGATTCACAATTTATATATGATAATATCGATCGCGCGCATTATAACGCATATATACATATATATATTTTTTCCGCGCGCGTCATTCGCAGTGCAGTCATGATGTCAGCGGTGCATATAAGTGACTTATACGTGCTTCGGGGCTTTGTAATGCTCGACGCGCGGCATAGCGTGCGTGAAACCTCTAATTTATACGCACTCGGTGTACACGCGGACTTACAAGCGCATATGTATACACATTGCGAAGAAAAAAAAAACATATCAATTTGCGCAGGGTCGTTAATAATTATTCAAACGGTTCTCGATGTAATGCTTGCAGAGGAAAGATGTAGTTTCTTTTTGTAATCGGGCTGCAACTTTGTATATAATATGAGATGTGAGTGACATTCTTTTGACTGGTTTGATTATATCAATTATTCGATTTATGCCATTTTTAAATTCCTTATATTTTTTGTAATTTTTTAATGCGATAGAAATGTGACTATTTTGAGGTTAATTACAACGACTTTCACACTAATGATCGTAGGCAATTCTTACCAGATTTGCTTTTTTTTTAAATAACTTGTTTTTTGTCTAAAAAGCGTTCTATGAATTATCTGATTTTCTAGTTGAGCAGATCAAGGCTACGGTACCTACTAAAGTACCCATATATTTATAATATATATTAAGTACAACAGTTTATTTGATGAGTATCTTATACTAATTGCAAACGTTACTATTTTTTATGCAGTGGTAAAAAATAAAAGTCTCAAAACATAAAGTTTTCAGTTTATCTTCGATCTGCCCTACGCTTCTAAATGGTACATTGAAATTATCTTCGATAAATTTTATGGACGTATTTCAATTACTAACAAATAAAAACTTTTTGCTCACATAAAAATAAATACCGCAAATAAAACTTTACTATTCAATCACTACCGTAAGAGCAATCCTAAAAACAATAATACCCATAATAATATTTCAGCCTGAGAGCGCAGCATCATATACTAAAAATGTACTATTTGCTATATATTTAATATATAAATCGGAAAAGTTACTATATGAAATTTACAACGACCGATTCCTTCCGATTTACGTATCAATCACAACCAGCGCCGCTTCGCAACTCACGACAATCGTCGTTAGCGCAGCGCAGCGTGCACACATGCGATAATTGCACGCTACTATATACGCCATGCCCGCAAAAAATGAAAGTCGCGAGTCGCGCGTTTCACTGGAGCGTATATATAACTTCCTCGAAAATGGGTCGATCCGCGCGTTACGGACCGATAAAGTCAACGCGAGCGGTGGTTGTTGCCGGTGCTTGCACGTTCGAATTTACCGCGTTAATTGAATCGCTTCTATATGGATATGGGTGGTAATGCAAGGAGAGTGAAGATGGGATGTACGGGTGTAAGTGGAATTTTTCGCGGAGCTTGTGGTTTGATTGAAATTTTATTGCAGGGGGAATTTGTACACTCACATAGATTTTTATACTCACAAAAATGATATACAGAAATAAGTTGCTGTAACAGGTAAAAATTTTGCTGGAAACAACATTTGTCAACTGTAGCAAATATGCTGGCTTATAGCAGGTAATATTTTTGTTATTCTAGGCAAAATATTAGCTGTACTGGCTTAAACGATCCAGGCAAAATGTTTTTCTGCTGTCTTAGCAATAATGTTTCTATGTGTATATAATAAATAAAAATAAGGTTTATATGTATGGATTTTACTATATAAAATAAATATATAATGAAATATATGGTTTATACGGATTGTTTAATCGGTATCTTGAATGTGAATATAAAAAAAGTGTAGATATAGAAAGAAGATTAATTTGTAATATAACGATCTGAGGTGTGAATATCTTACGAAAGAAACATTTTAATTGAATATCTTAAGACAGAAGAAGTCTTTATTAATAACAATGTTGTTTATTTTTATAAATAAATTATTATCAATCTAGTAAGTACAATAATTATCTTTATTATGTCAAAATAAGGCTTTGGAACAGGATTCGTTTAGGTTAGTCGTTTTGATATGCGCTTATCGGAACTATTTAATTTAAGGTATATTGACTATTTTTAATCAAAATATGATAAAAACCTGCGGTATTTTTAGCTAAAATTTATTATGAAACTTAATAAATAAGAATGAAAGATTTTTTGTAAATCAACTAAATTATTTTTTTGAAAAGGACAATGATGTTGACATAATGAAACTAAAAGTTTAGTGGGTCACTGAAATTAGCAAAATCATTGACAGAAACTATAAATCTCGTATTCTTATACCTTATTTAAATAATTCAGCCATTGACCTTTGATTCAGAAGTATTGTAAAAGTTCTTGTTTAATTTAAGCTTGATTTATAGATTCTATCTCTCTAATTTCACATCGCAAGGAATTTAAGGTTGCGTCAGATTTACGACAGGCTAATTTAAACGTGATTCCAAAAAAATTATCTCCAGTCTAAGTATTACGGAATTTCCGACTGTGTGATAAGACTCATTCAAATTATTATTATAACGCGTGCTTAAATGATAATCATTGATAATCTTTGAGATAATAATCGTAATAATAAACGGCCAATATATATTTATTAAGTTCAATCAACCTCCTTTGTGAAAAAATTTATCAGAAATCTATAGAATTTACAGGAAGTATAATGAATTTTGACTTTTGTTCTAATGTATTATATACTATTATTATAGTATTATAATTGTTAAACAACTGATTAAGACTAATTCTGAAGAAATTCTGTTAAATTCTAACAGTTCTAAAAATGAATTTTTCGTATAATGATGTGACAAAATATCTCAAAATCTGCCGGAATTCATCAGAATTAGATACAATACTAAATTAGTAGTCAAATTGGAATAAAAGTCAGAATTCATACATCCGACAAATTCTACTAGAATCCTGACAAATGATTTTCACCACTAGGGCTTGCATATAATTTCATCAATATAATTAAAATATAACCAAATTGAATTCAAAATAAAATCGACCATATACACATATATGACACGTCTAACCAAACACAGCATGTTACTACTTATACACACTATCACCTCCAGTGCCTCCTTTCGACACCGTGCACAATTAATTTAATTAAACTTCTTCGAGAATCAGTATTTCCAGCCCATAATTCGCAATAATACAACCAGGTTTCAATTAAAAAGCGAGACGATCGTGCATTACACTTACGTAAATCCGGCGAGAACGTTGAGGAGCGTGGACTTGCCGGCGCCGGACGGGCCCATGATCGCCGTGAGCTCGCCGGCGCGAAATTCGCCGCTCACGCTGTGCAGGATTTCCTTCGTCACTGAAACGGGAATAGAATTGAAATTAACAAAGGAAAATGCTGTAGGTTGGAATTTTTGTATCTAGGGAGTCATGGATTCGCGAGCTGTTAGGGTAATAGTACTTTAACAATTGATATAGGGTAATAGTACTTTAACGACGGTATGGCTCACTTTTCATTTTTTCATAAGATTTCGTACAACTAAGGATATATACAGAATAATTATGATGTTAATAACGAAATAAAGTACATTTATAAAATATCGACGGCATTAAGAACTTTTAAAAAATTATATAATTGTTTAAAGCAATAAAAAAATAAACTACAGCAATTTTTGTTGTTTAGGTAGATTGCATTTTAAAAAAATTAAAAATACAATTAAAAAATTAATTTTCTCAAGGTTAAATAGACCCCGATCTTAGGGTCATAGTTTTATTTTCAATTAGTTTAATGTTTTTAATACCTCATTCATTATATAAGCCATGTCATAAAAAACTCGCCGAAAGTTATTAGTACTAAATTCTATAAGCTGATAATAGGAGAAAAAATTACAGTGGTCCATAATAAATACTTATTGTAATATTTTAGACATCATTCTTAATTGGTCTGGTGGGAAATGACTCTAGAAATAAATAGTGGAGATAAAAATACTTTCATTGGAATTGTAGTACAACACGAAGTTTACTGAAAATTGCATCACTTATGACACATAGTGATGTCAAGAGCAAAGTTATCGATTCCTAGAATTTCCAATTAAATAATCAAACATAATTTCACACTACACAATAAAACTTTAATAATAGGAACAAGACGAAGTCTGAATTATCAATTTATATTTACTTTAAACAAAAGTTTATCAATAATTATATTAAATTTGTCAATACAGTTTTTTATTTTATGCACTATTTATTTGCAATTTAAATGCAAAATCTAAATACAATTTCAAATGGTATAATAGTCACGTGTTTAATGGAAAGATGGTGTGCACTACATTCAGCGCCGCCATCGGCATTATGTGTATTAAAAAGACAAACACAATACATCCAAACATAACCGAAATATTTAATGCAAGAAAAATAAAATTTTTTTTTGGCTATGTATATATAATATTTTAATTATAATTGAATAATGATTATATAATTTGCGTAAGGAACATCGAAATATCTATCAAAGGTAGATATTACGTTTCATATACCACTTTCAAAATGAACATTCAAAACAAACTGATTTAGTACTCCAAGTAGTCGACGATGGTGCTGAATGGAGGACATTAGGTTCCCACGCGATCATGACAGTCCATTGTTTAAAATATTTTTTGATTTAAAGTTCTACAAGTTTGTTTTACTAAAACAAGTGTATCGTGCCAAAAATGACTGTCTTGACAAACTTTCTTATTCCAAGCTAAACTATCGATTAAAAATAAAATTAAAATTTTGTCTAGTTCCCTATTGAGCACTTATTTTCCTCAATGCGAGAGTATCCGCGTTTATTACTTAATTGATCCATGAATATTTCAATTAACTTCAAAACGCGACGTAATCGAAGATGCACTTACAGCCGTCATTGGCTATCAGGATCTTCGATTTTTCAAACGAATCGCTCACTCGCATAAATTTGATTTATACCTCTGATTGCCCGAAGAACAGAAGAACAAAAACCGTAGTCCAATGCAGACCTTTTTACACGCGTATCGATGCAACGTAACTGTCCAGGTATACGCAACCAATCGACGGATGAATAGCGTCTCGCAGGGCTACATACGATGTGCCAGTGGAAGTATTTTTTTGCAGAAGTCAAAGTGGAAGTTCACCTTCATTGAGAATGCAGCAGAGTTGAGAAAAAACCCACAGTTACGAGAGTTCGTTTAACGAATTGAAGTTGTTGAAGAGATTTATCCTTATCTCTAGTGTTCTGGCCTTTCGGGAATATTCCGAACGACGAGCGCTGTATCACGGAAATCGTTTAGAATCAAGGTAAAACGCGTGGCATTTTAGCTAGTAAGATGGACTTGATTAGGATATCTGCAAATTTCTACCTTGCAGTTCCTACATTTTAATGACCAAATCGCCGATCAATCATAAAGTGCACTTGCCATCGGTTCGTGTTCTCCGTATATTGCTAATCAACGTGATGCTTGAGACGGTAACTCAAGACAACGATTACAAAAAATACTCTGGTAAAATAAAAAAAAAAAAATAAATAAAATACGCCAGGACTTTTCCTCGATTTGCATGCAAGAAAGGGGGAATCGCAATTTACATCACTCGAAAAAGACTGCTCAGATAAAACTTCAAGATGTTTCGTAGGCAGTAGCTTCGCTTCGTGCTACGCAGTATTGAATAACCCAGGGAAATAACATCGCGCTTCAAAGTATGTATTTTTAAACTGATAACTATTCGTGATTTTTTAAATCTTGTATTACCTTGCTATGGTATATTTTATCATTCCTGATTAAACACTAATTTATTTCAGTTGGATTTGATTGTAACTCAACTGGTAGATTTTCAGCTGGATTTCAGGCTTAATCATCTGGATTTCTAGGGAGATTTCTGGTCTGGTCGTAATCCATCTGGAAATCCACTCGGATTCTAACCATATTCGACTGGAACCCAATCAAATCGAGTACAATTGGAAATACAATTGGATAACAGACCATGATTTCCAACTGAAAATCTATTTCGATCTTAGTAGAAATCTGCTTGAAAATCCACTTGGATTCCAACCAAATCCAGCTGAAATTCAGGAAAATCTAGATGGATTCCAACCAAATGCAGCTGACATTCAGGCAAATCTAGATAGATTCCAGATAGATTTTCAGCTGGATATTTTTAACAGAGGCCTGACTCATATGGTGAAAGAATCTAATAGCTAACCTTGTAACAGTACTCCTTATACTTGAGTTTTCACAGTAACCGTTCTCACAGTCTCCATCCTGGTAAAAGTCAATCTCATTCATAGTCAGTAATCGGTCATTAATAGCTATAAATGACCAATTACTGACAATGAAATAGACAATTTTATACCAGGGCAGAGAAAAAATGCTGGAAAACTTTTTGGGATGTGATTTTTAGTCTTTCGTCTTACAAGAGACATAGGAAAACTAAAATGCAATCTGTTAAAATGGAGTTAACAAAGTTAAGTATTAGAGAAGCATTGCGAAAACATATGATCCACCAAACTCTAAAAAAATCAAAACAACAAAAAACTACATGTTTGAAACAAGTCACAAGCACACAAAAACGGACCAACACCAATGACTCCCCATTCTACATCAAAACACACTGCTTAAACAGCAACGCGCTGACGTACTACCCGAGCTTGTTGATTTTATTACGAAACTCCAAAATCATCCGATGGCCTACAAGATTGTCGCGCACACGCCCCGGTATAATATAATCTCGCACGCGAATTTCCGTCATAGAAGGCCGCGGTCATCGACCAATTATCAAAGTATACGGAGGAAAATTTTGTACATACACGGGAACGACTATGCCCTTATCAACACAGTCCAGGGTGATATAACGTTCTGCTGTGGGTTGTAGTGCGTTACAAGATACAACTGCACAGAGGAAAGACAAGGCAATGGAATCCTACCGAAATCGAATTCCCCACGAGATTGGAGGGAGGGATAATCGAATTTTTAGCCGAGGAGAAGAAGATGTTTTTTGGTCAAGTTTTCCTGGTTGGTGATTTTGGTATCGGCTTTGGGTGTTTATTCGGTGTTGGTATCGGCGGGCTTTCGAAAAATGTTTGATATGCACTGAAAAAAGAGTTTCCTTATAGTCAATACGATTCCGTAACTTTTGAGTCGGCTGTATTGAAATACGACGAACTCAATATTCAAATTTAACAGTTCTGATTTAGGATGCAATGGATATTTCATAATATTCCAAATGCATTCATTTATTTATAGTAAAAACATTCTTCTCTTATTGTAGTTTTAATGGCTGTAATTGTACAATTCTTGGATTGTATCAGCACGTGTTTATCACAATGATTTTGATCAAGTATCAAAGATTGATAGATGTCCTTTGAGATTCTCGATTACTCAAGTATTCCGCACAACGTAAATACTTTACTCTAAAAACACCGGAAGGTAACCATACTCTGTCAAATGTTTTCACTCAACAATTTTTTAAAGCAGGTCAAACCATTTTTGACAGCTTAGGTCAGGCTATTTGTATGTACGCACAATAATCTAATAACATTGGACTGATGTTTTTTGTTCAAATTAATCGTTAAAAATCTCCATGACTCTCTAAGTTTTCCTTATATACATCAATCGACATTCGTTCTCCCAACTTCGCAAGAAAATCATTTAAACATCTGCTTTTAGTCATGACACATTCCATGAAAAAAAAAAGAATCGTAAAATTACAAATCAGCGCAGCCAACAAACATTCGTTAATACGTAAACTTTCACGACTACTTAAATTTTTGTTTTGGATCGAGAGACAAGACGAAGGAGAAAAGCAAAAAACTCGTCTCGCCGCGTAAAGTGTATGCCGATAAAGAGTAAAAGTTCAAGGTCGCCTCGCGGCTTCACGCTTATCAGTCGCCGGGCATTCGTCACATTTCCATCGCTCTTATGCTCGCATGTGCTACTATGACTGCTTATCATTTTGACGTTTTGAGAAACGAGATTGAGAGCAGTCTTGGGCGGGAATGCGATTCTGACAGCACGTGCAAATCCTATACTCCACGTAATTTATTTTTATTCGTAGGTTTCTCCGAGGTTATGTTTAATAAAGTATAACTGACTTTGCAGAGAGAAGTCCAGCTTTCAATTGGATTTTCAGCAGGAATTATTATTTCGATTTTTTATAAATAAGCTTCCCAATGGGTATTATACATTTTTTGTCTTAAAAATTCAGATTTTTAAATCAAGATAGATATGCAATCTAGCTAGAAATCTAATATCTAGCTTTAAATCTACTACAAATCTAACTATAAATTTTAATACGTGTAAATCTAGTGAAAAATTCAGCAATAAATCTAGCTAGAAAAAGTCCGGAAATATGAAGAAAATCTAGATATATCAAGGTAGATTTATAACTAGAAATCTTTTAACTAGGATTTTTCGACAGAGTTGGCGTCATTATAGGGTTAATAAGACGTGCAAATAATTAGGTTCTATTTTTAAATTTAATAAGTGGTCATTACTGATTTATTTTGCTTTGACATTTAATAGCAGTATAACTGTACTTCTAACTCGATTTGTTTATGTTGTATAACATACAGGGTATGTCAAAAGTATGGAAACGGTATCCATGCTTTTTTGTACTATTCCGTTTCCATACTTCTGGAGCACCCTGCATGATACAACTGCAAATGTTCTGCTTGCGAAATTTGGCTTATTAAGGCTTGTCTATGAAACTTCTCATAAATTGGCCTTTCAAATAACAAAATTAATCAAATTTATTATTTTTAGCATTTACTTACTTACTTACTTACTTTACTTACTTACTTTAGCATTATATAAGAAACTGTATTTAGAGACGCTGAACACGTTCAGTTCAATCGGTCCATATAAGTTCAATTTCGTATCAATCATACATACGACACCATAAGTGTTTAAAATCGATAATACAACTTTTTGTGGACTAAACAGTTTGCATGTTCTATTTACTTAATAATTAAAAAATACAAGATATTTGGTTATCCATGAACTTATTGGTTTGAGCATTTCTCTACAATCATTCTGCACGAGACAAAGTTTCGACCGTGTAAACGATAACCATACGATCGCATGCTTTGTCAGTTCAAACATAAGCTATTGCTCGATTATAAACGTCAATTCCTATGATTGAAAGGGTAATAAAAACGTTGAAAGTGAATTTAATTGACACTTCTCCGATACGCACTATCAGTAATAACAAATAGCAATTACTGCACATTTAGGAAATTTTTGTGTAATGCTTAATAAAAGACATGTTCTAAACTATCTTTATTGGATAATAAAGGCGATATTAAAGTAATTGCTCAACTTATCATAATTTGCGTCTTATTAAGATGAGGATATTAGCTGCAGAGCGCAACGTCGCAATATGCGACAAATGAACTTCGCATCAAAAACACAAGTGAATCATTCGTGGTATGCACTTGATCGAACATTAATTTAAGGAATTATGCAGTTATCGATCGTTAATCGCGAGAAAAACATTAAATTGGCGCTAAGGAGATCGGATGATTTTTAAAACTGACCAATGCATCGCATCTGCAGAACAAGACTATGTCAAAACAAAATTATAGATTTTTGAATAACTGATTTAGAAACGAACTTTTTCTGTGAGTTAATTAAAGCATTTCTGCAAGAACTTTTATTATTACATTACAGGTATTAAACCGATCTTTTTTTAATTTTTAAAGTACCTATATAGGTATCAATTATTTCTACTTTCTTTTAAGTTTTTTTTATAGTAAAAGTGAGTTAAAAAAATATCAACATTCCATTGTCTTCTTATGGAGATGCGATGATATGTAACTGTTGTAAAATACCGAATTTGTATTTAAAGAAATTCGCGCTATTATAATTTAACAAAGATATAATCTTATAATCTGTAGATGATAAACGTTACGCGGATAAGATTCAATGATACGTATAAACTAGAATGAAATATTATGAATGAAATCGTACTAAAAAATACATTTAAAAAATTCGTATATAAAATTGTTTGTCCATTAATGAAATTCTACAAAATTTCGTGCAATAATTTCAAAACAAAGCCCGAGATTAATTTTATACAATCAAAACCTTACACGAGCCGTATCATTCGTGACTCAAAAAGTAAGCGCTCGCAGTCTGACACAAATTTCTTCTCACATGTTAAAAGTCAATGTCCACTGAATATCGCATTTCTCTCTCAAACTTTCCCGCAACGAATCCACACATTTTAAACACGACCTTAAGGCGCGTTTTTATAAAAAAAAAGACGCATAAAGCATGATACGCACGCGTCAAACCTCCAGCAAAATATAACGTTTCCGATATGACTAATCGGATGACACTTGTAACAAACAAAGAAATAAAAATGGGAGGAACAATGATAGCCATGATGGTGAAAAATGACGCTGAATGTTCTGGAATCTGCGGCGTCGATAGCGAAAGGCGCTTTTTCATCTTCCCGGCTTCCCGAGCCGATAAGCGTGAACAATTATTCGTTGTAATTAACCATGCGTAATTTGCGCACTCGAGCGCGGACCCACTATTTTTTTTTCTTCTGGCGGTAGTGGAGAGTGAGGCGAAATGGGCGGACTTGACTTGAGTGCTACGACAGTACAATGTCTTTTAACAAAATATAAGACACTCAAAAATTTAGAAATAGGTATTTCATGATCGAATCAGCTATTACACTTTACTATCATAAAATATCGGAAAGTATTATCATTTACTATACCTAAAAAAAATATCGTAAACGACGATTGATGCTATATTTTATACTCATCATTATAAAATTGCATACATTACGCACGTGTCCATTTAGTCGTAAATGACAATTCTACTTTACTATCAGGTAAATTACATTTTTTTGTATTACGATACTTTACTCGGTTTATTTTTAGTTTTATTTGCGGTAAGAACCATAATGACAGTGCCAACAAATTATTGGATAATGGAGGATATTATCGGTTTTCCCCCATTTTATGTAGTTTTAACACCGTCGATTTTTTGCATATTCTTGAAGTAGGCCATCTTAAGAATGTTTGGTACCAATTTCAAGTCAACGCCCTGCGCGCTCAAACTCAGCTATAGTATAATATTTTATAAACATTATTATATTCTTCGGACCGGCCATTATTAGTTATTACTTCAAAACCTTTGTGCACTTTGTGCATAATTATTTCTATTGGCTCAAAATACAAAAGAGGTCAGAAAACAGCGTAGACAGGAGAGAATTGACGCTTTGGAATTGTAGCTACGGCAGCAGAAGGCTTACTTTTTGGGTCTGGAAGCGATGATTCTGTATAAGTTAAAAGAAATTAAATAATATTCAACTGATAACTAGACCGAGAACTTTAAACGCGTATTTCTCGAGATTTCATTTTTTGAAAGAGTCAGGTGCGGCGATCACAATATCTCAAATTCCGATAAAGCAATCGGCCAAAAACTTTTTCTTACTTATTCTTTGTATCGATAGCTGCAGTTAGACAGAGGACAATTTTTAAAATAATTTTTTCGTTTTTTTTATCGAAGAAAATTGAAAAATTTAGAGGTCAAAAAATCGTAGTTTTCAAAAACCATCCGCCATTTTGTCAAAAAAAATTAAAAAAAAAAACCTCCGAGAAATTGCCTTTTTGGTTTATTGATGATTTGTCTTTGGGTTATTGTAATCACCGCACGACACCTCTGGAAAAGCAGGCTTCCTTTTAACAAGGCTCTAACTTCCTTAATTTACAATATTTTTCAATGAAAAAAATCATGAATGTTGCTTTAAATGAGTACTTTTGATATTAACATTTTATTTTACAAAGAAATAAATTAAATTCTATTAACGTTTTGTTCATCTTCTAACTAGGCATAACCCCTTAAATTTTACAGTTTTCCTTCTCTAGATCCAGAGAAAATTCCAAGAAATGTTAAATTTCAACGGAAATCTTTAGAACATCCACATTTTCCATTGGTCGATATTGAATCGCAATTCAATGCATATTTTCATACTGTATTCAAATGGTTTAAAAGATTATTCCTCATATTTGCGAATTTTCCTTCTCCACATACTGCACAACGAAATATAATTTCACCAAATAAACAATAGCAAGCAATTGCGATAAAACACGTCTTTCCCTTTTTGTGCAAAGCCACGCAGTTTTTCAACATCCTCCTACAAAAACACCACACACCAATGGCAAAATCCCATCCGAAAACACAAGGTTCGTCCATCTCGCCCCAATCTCCCCGAAAGCAGAGTTTTTAGAAAGTCAAGCAACCGCGCGGGCATCTCGCATTGCGCAATATATACAAACACTCACGAGCGACAAAGCAGACGCTGCGGAGACATTCGCGTAACCGAAGATCGCCCGCGTCGATTTTCCTTTTTTATCGGCCCCGACGGAGGAAGACGAGACGCGGGGCGATGCATAAATCTCGGCCAGCAAGGAGGCCTGTGGGGAAAGAGGGACTAGGAATTTTCGTGCGTAGCCGGGAAGAGAAATTTCGCGCTGAGCGCGCAGCTTGGTGATTTACGGAGCGCGCGTTTTGTGTGTTTCTTTGTGGTATGAAGTGGCCGGAGTCTCGCTTCTTTCTTTTTCGACGCGAGGGTTGCGAAAATCGCCGAGGTGCAATGTTACGCTCGTGTGCTAAGAGCTAGAAGTGTAAATGAGAGATCGTGGATTGATCAATTCGACGTGGAATTTATTGCAGTTGGTCGAGCGGGCGATACAAATTGTGTGTCCTTGGGAGTACGATTCATTAAGGTTGTGGTAGTGGGTATACAGTGTAGATAGCAAGTTTTGGAAAAGATAGGATAGATAAATAAATAAATAAATAAATAAATAAATAAATACACGCATATCACATAGAATTCGTGAGTTACGATATGAGTATCACTACAAGTTCGTCAGCTACTTAAAATATTATATTTTTTTTATAAAAATTGCACGTAAGTTACGAGGTATAAAGTCTACTTATTGATCATCGTATATAATCTATATAATATATGTCTTATAAGGAGCATAGAGGAAAATGATGAAGAGTAAACAATTAGAATAAAATTAAAAAGAGATAAGTTGAACGCACGATTTTTAAGAAATATCTTGTTATTGCGTCAAATAAAAATGTTAATATAGAAAAAATTATAAGGAAATAATTATTTAAAACTAATCATCGTTGATTCACTTTCCCATTCATCAACGAAGAATTTTTTACACAATATAAATTACGTAGTCGTTAACTTAATACTTTGTATACAACTTCCAAGAGAATCTATAATTTAAATACCCATCACACTTTACTGATTCCCACAATATTCACTTCAATGCAATAAAATAAATAATAAAACATCCATATACTTATTCTTCAAATCGCATCGCAATTAAAAGTTAAAACCACTATAACCGGCGCGGCATAAATCATCATCTCTCGCGTGCATACTTAGAACGCGCGACATAATGACTAATAAAAAGCGCGAGACAAAGACGAGATAACGAAGTACGAAAAAAAAACGAGAGAGAGAGAGAGAGAGAGGCGGTATATCGCGCGCGAGGAAAACGCGAGGACGACGATGAGTTTTACGGCGGTGCTGGTCATCCGCCGTTGCAAATTAGGTGACGCCACGACACCATGTGTAATGATAATGAACGCGTGGGAGGATCGGCCAGATGCGGCGTTGGACTTATCGCGCCGATGAGTGCAGCTGCGGTTGCGAACGGAGTTGGAAGAGAGCGAGAAGGAGGGTAAGCGCGCAAAGTTCTGCATCGTTGAGTCCGAGTGATTCGAGTCTTGCAGGTACGAGAGGGTCGAGATTGTAGATGGGAGACGGTTGAGGATTTGATTGGTGATTGCGGTTAGGCAATATAGCATGGAATGCGAAGTACGAGCAAGGGTCTTAGATATGGATATAAAAGAGATCTGAAAAGTGTAATTTTTAATTCTAAGATCGTCGTTACAAATCGGGACCGAGCACTTCGGGCATTGCTGCTGTCACGTGACGAGCTCTCGATCAATCATAGATGAGCAGACGACTGACGAGCGATTATGTGCGCATGCGCAGACAAAATAGCTGGTATAAACAATGACTCAGGTTTGACAAGAAGTGAAGTAACGATGGTCGGGGTCCGACTGTATATTATGTTAAAATGATCTTGATTTTATAAAAATTAGTTGTAAATTATATTTGTGATAGATCTCAAATGCTGCACGGACGATCATTTAAGTAACAAAGACGACGATCTGTGATCTGAAGACCAAATGTAATTGTATAATGTGACTACTGAGATTCTAATTACTAATTTGTATTTATCTTGTGTAATACTGAATATACGAGCACCTTATATTGATATATATTGTTTTATCTCGAAGAAAAATAAAGCTACATCTATCTATCTATCTATCTATCTAAAAAAGATTTTAATAAGATCTTGTTACCAAAACGAACTAGGTGGTTAAAAAGGAACAATTTTAAACGTGGTCTCTTAAAGATAGTTTATAGATCTATTTTATTTTTATAAACGCTTTTTCGTTTCATCAATAAAACACAATGAGTAAATAATTGAATGTTAGTACAATTTTTTAAATCCTTTTAGAAAAAGTCAATCCAGGAAGTTTCCCTATAAAACAATGTTTTACACGAAAGATCTTTACGTTTTACTTCTCTAAACAATAATTTGAATATTTCATTGCTTGTTTTGCCTCACAAATGAATCATCATGCAAAAACAACTACCAACAGGAAAAAAAAATCATCACAATCTACATAGATCGCCCCTTATTACACACGCTCGCATACGCGATGAATTACATCGACTACCTTATACCGTTTCTAAGTCATAATACTACAGCGTGTATAGGAAACGGCAAGCCGCCATTCGTGATGGAGCTGCAGGTCATTTCGGTTCTAGGTCTACAGTTCGCGCGCGTGTTTTATGCCTTTTTTTTCCGTGGGTATCCGCCTTCGCCGTGTGTTTTTTTTTCCATCTTCTTTTCTTGCGCGGATCAGATGGTTAATCGTCGGCGATAGATTAATGGCGCTATGCTATCGGTGAACGTGTGTATTCCGTTTACAAGCTGCGAGATAAGTGGACAAAAGGCTTTGCGGGTGATATATATTTCTTGGGTGCATTTTGTTTTATTGAATACGGAGCAGCTGAAAAAGATATTTGATTTTAGGGAGTGTTTTTCATCAGTTGGTTGTTTTAAGCAGGAGCCAATGAAAGAAAAAATCGTATTTAAATGACATCATATTTTATATATGCATATATTTTATATGTACATCGTTTGCTCGCTGTGTGTGTTATATATATATAGAATTTTTTATCGCGAGCGCGCGTGGCGTCATTCGATTATTAAAGGATTCCCGCCACGATATGCTCGTTAAAGAGCGTACGAAAGCACGCCTTAGAAGGAAAACAGACGCAAATTTCGACCGCGTATTTTTTGCGATTCTCTAAAGACTATTTAAATTAAAACTGACGACATTGTTTTAGTTTTACCCTTGTTAATATTCATCATAACAATCACACTGGAAAACATTATATAGAAAAAAATATTATTTCTTAAAATTGACATATTTGAAGTAAGAATTATTAGCTAATATATATTAAATTTATATAATAGAAAAATTAGAATAGTTTTTATAGAAAATCGAGTACGATTTAAACAGAAATAGTACCTTTTTCTGCACAATATGTATTTTTGCAGCATACGTTTTCTCAGAGCACTATGCACATTTTTTTCTATGTGCAATATTTTCGTATTGTTACAACAGACTCATTTCAGATACTTTCATTTCTCGGTAATGCATGCACTATCACTTCATTGAAACTGCGAGCCATAAAGCTTCGTCGACCTCGATCGAGTTAAGAAAGAATTGTCATAACTTTAAAAAAAAAAACGATTTTTCTGCACCCGAGCAATCTAAAAATTTAGGTCATCCTTATACACGCCAAAACAAGAACCAAACAAATTCGATCGAAAGTGAATTCAGTTCTTTCGGCAGAACTTCATTTTGACAGTAACAGTTACTAAGACGAATTGGCTAAAAGTGTTTCTTAATATTTTCTTAACTGCAAACTTAAAGAACAACAGCGAGCAAAATAGAGAGTATCCTTTTCTACACGGACAAAAAAGGTTTGGGAAACCTCCAATTTGTATAGATTCCCGTAGATACTACTAGCTTTTCAGAAAAATATTTTCCGTGTAAAAAGTACAGTCGGGATTGTGTGTAAACAGGCAGTGCGAAAAATCGAAAATGACCACAGGTTAAAAAAGACCGCGATACTTTACTGTGATTGGTGAGAGCTATTAAGTTAGACTTAGGTCGAGTGCTTTTATTTGTTTGGCATATTTGTTCGCATAATTGATATAAGACTCATTGCACAATTAAATTATTCCAGTAACTGTTATTAATAAAATTTAGATAAAGCGTACTAAATAATAAACTCTTTTGTTATTCTCTTAAACATGAAAAGTTAAGAATTAAAGTACATTTATTCAACATTACACGGAGAGAAAAAAATTAATAAGGGCTAATAGCAGGGGCTGAAACTGATTACTAAACTGTCTAGTAAATCCATGATAATATAAAAAAGGCTAAACTGAATTGTATGCCTCAGAATGACAAACAGCAATTTATACAATATAATAATATTATAATAACAATATAAATTTCACATTCTATCAAATTTACTAGACTATCTAGCAATAGTTATTATTTCTTTCCTCGCATATAATAAAACAATAAATCTCATTAAAAAGATCATCCCAGGTAAATCGCGTCTCACTAGAACATTCAGTACACAACTGTCTCCAATCGGCTCGACTGGCTCTCCCATTAAGAAAAAAAAATGAACCACTCTCCAGCAATGAAATAAAAGAAAATCCACGACCGCCAGACGTCCGCAGCTCGCTCGTTTCCAGCAAACAGCGCTCGCGATTTCCCACGCTTCCGCGACGAGACAATGGCTCGTACCGTGCGTTTCCTCTTACATCCACACATGTCCACACACACACACACGCACATCAACGTCCACTGCAAGCAAAGACGCGGTTGGACGCGTCGTATAATGAATAAACCAACTTGACCGCGCACCGGCGGAACAGGAGGAGCGAAACGCGAATCGTCGCGGAAGAGTATGCATATATATATATATATATATATATATATATATATATATATATATATATATATATATATATATATATATATATATATATATATGAGTACATATAGCGGACTGCAAGCTGATGGTGATGATTGTGTAGTGCGGAGAGGACAATAAATTCGTCGAGCGAGTTTTCTTTTTTTCCGGGACAGCGCGCTATGCTCGTGAGCTTTCGATGATCGGCCATGAGGTTGCTTGAGAGAGTGACACTGAGAATTCGACTTAGCTTTGATAGTAGACGATTGTGATAGTGTATGAGTGATTGGTTGGCTTTTTTCTTGGTATTTCTTTTTCTCATTACATGGGATTATTTTTGACGTTTTTTAGGACGGTACTTTTCTTATGTTGATGTTAGTTATGAATTAGGTACTTTCCTGATTATTCAAAATATTCAGATTTTTACAAGAGTATATAGTTTAGGATGTTATATTAATGCTTGATTAATCGTAATTCAAAAAGTTACATTAAGAAAACGACATTCTCACTCGATGTCTTATAAGATACTTAATATTTTAATTCTCGATGCTAATCTCAAGGAAATAAAATGTTGATGTTGTTGTCGATAGTCATGGACTTCAAATAAAAAAGAGTCATCAAATAAATTTCATTACCATTAAAATAATTGAAGTATGAAACAAAAAAGACTATTAACGGTTGATTGACAAAACCCAAGAATTTATTGCACTCTTTATCCCATAAAAAAATTAACGATACGTTTTTGTTGAGCTGTTTATACCAACTTAAGGTGGGTCTACACTGATTTTTAAACAAAAAATAAAAGAAAAATGTATAACACTTTTTGAATCTGTACATTTGTAAGAACATTTTGGGACCTGATAGAATAAAAAAATTCCATAATCAACAAAGTTATAACCATTCAAAGAAAATAATTAACATTGCTTCTAATGTAGAACTGAATATTTAAATGCGTTTCTCACGAAACTTATTTTTCTAACTAAACAAGTCCCTCGCGCATTTGGAGTCGGTGGATCTAACTGTAATTCCCAGAAAATATTCCTATAAAGATTATTTAAAGATGTTAGTATTTTTTTTTTCAAGAAGTGTATAAATACAAATTTCTGCCGATTAAATATGTATACAAAAACATGGTATTTTTTGTCATGTATTTATTTAAAATAGAGGTATATTTTTTACGAGCTATTTATGGTAGAAAATTAAAATAGAAAATAATAACTTTTGTTTGTTACGGGTTCTAAAGTATCTGAGAATTTATTAGGTTGATATTGTTAAACTTAAATACGCAAGGAACTTTTTGAATTAAACCCTGTTTAGACTGCAAGAAATTGCATTTCATCAATGAATTGGGATTAGGGAAGTGAAAATTGCTCAAAATTGGTACACATTCTTCTGTTTTGGTTACTAATAATATATTAAAATTTTTAAATAAAAATCCGAATGTTAAAAAAAATTCTGAAAAAATCAGTGTAGACCCACCTTAAAGTTTTTAATTTCAGAAGTCTTAATTGATAACCGTTTTTATCAATTGCGACGAATACAACGTCCTTTCAATATTAATAGATACATCTGTCCGTATAGTTCGATATCGACGTTTACCACGGCACCGAATGAACACTGTGATGCGTTGCGCATCAAGTTTATTGCTTTAAGACATGGAAAACCGTCCTATGTAAGCAATGTAGTGTCGATAGAGGCGGGTTTATTAGGCGTAAAATGTTGCTAAAAATGTACGTTAACGATGGATAATTAACTGTTACACCGTAAAAACTAGTTTTAAAGTGTGATTTAGTTGAGAATCGATGAAAATGCCTTACTTAAAACATGAAATTTCAATAATTTGATGCTCCTGTGTGATACATCAATTTCTTGAAATAATATTTTTGTATGTATTTAGCACAAAATACGAAGCAAACTAATTTGCTTTATTTTATTTTATTCGATTTATTAAAATGACCTTGAAAATGACAATATCACAAAATTATTGGGAGTAAATAAAATTTTTTTTACAGCTAATAGTTTGAATAAATTTTTATTGTTTACGCAATTTAGCATTTATTAGAAACTATGAAATGATTTTCTCTTTCTTAAAAAATTACTGCTTCCTTGAAAGGAAAGTTGTAATCATTCAAGTAGTACATTTATTCAAATGAGAAAAATTGGGGGTCAACTCCTGACTAGACTTCGTATAATTACTGCTAGTATACCATCTTTATATTTGAGTGGATTTTCCAGTCTAACTGGTACTGCAAGATTCGCAGTCCTACGAATTTCACTCGCAAACTTCTTAGAATTATTTTCTATTACATTTTAAACTCGCCTCAAAATATATTACTCAGTCAAACGTACGGTGCTGAATTTTTGAACATGAGTTAGTTATTAATGGGGTTATTTATCAAAGGATGAGTTTCTTTTGAGAAAACAAATTTAATTAAAAGAAGCTTCACGTGAAGAGACTTAATTAAATGAACTATTAATTATACGAAAATGTAAGCGAAATAATAGTTTCTAAAATAAGAGGTTTGACATCTAACCCGAAAATGGTAATTCAAACCGGAGGTTTAGTCAGATAAAACTTTTTATACCTATAAAAATGAAATAAGCTTCTCTCTCTGATGACTCGCGCAAAGATCTTTTATCATTTCATTTAAATGTTTAATAAATGGTTCTTGGTAAATATCCTCATTAGTTACTCATCACCCCCCTTTTTTGCGCGCGAAATCAGCGCTTTCAATTAGTGTATCAATAAAACCAGCCAACAATTATCATTTAGGTATTGAACGAACGCCAGTAGCAATTTCCATTTGTCTCGTCATCAATCATTTTGACATACATATAATAACACCTTAAAAAAGCCTCCACTTATAATCAAAGACTTAATAATACCGCGTTTATCTGGTAGCAAAAAAGGAAAACAGTGTAAAGCATTAGAGTAGTTGTAGCCAAATTTGACAATCCTTTAGGAAACTTCTCAAAATTTTTTCTATGCTTTTATAACAACGTTATACGTGTATAATAAAAATTTGAGATCCCAGTATCCCACTTTTAAGACATCCTAAGATTTTTCCTTATATTGTCAGTACATGAGCAAATCCTCAAAAGAAGCGTTCCTGAAACTTAGAAATTTAAATAATATTTGCACCTATTGTACTCAATTACTTGCAAAGGTTGTAAATGAATTAAACAATTTTTCTTTCGTCTTCCAGTTACATGATTTGAATTTATATATAATTTGAAAAACTGCATTAGTTGCAGTTTGAGCTGAGCTTTTCATTTTTAACCAAGCTTTATTAAATAACCCAGAGCTTGAGAAAGTTACCCCTAGATAACAACATTCTTTTACTATTTCTATTTCTTTACCAATGTATAAAAATTGTTTTTGTTTTTCGAGTTTACTCTTGTGAAATACTAAAACGTTACTTTTGCTTCCATCAACCTGAAGCGCATTTGTATCACAATATCTTTGAAGTAACATAATTCTTTCCTTAGGTGGAGTGCATTACTAGCAAAAAGAACTATGTGATCTGCATTGGCAATAATTATTATATCAATTTTTTACAACCAATACACTTTTATACGGAGCAGAAACTTGGGGGGTATGGCACTTAGATGGAATTACTAAACCTACATAAATATTGCCCAACTTATGCACTACAAATTGAAACTGGAATCTCTCGTCTTTCCAGCAAAGTCATTGAACGTGTTTTCAACTGGTTAGATAAAATGAACAATATGAAGGAAGAAAGGTTATCAAAAATCTGCTTAAATAGACTCATAAATCTTGCAAATGAAAAGGAAGTAAAATTAAAATACAATTGGGAAGCTCAAAACGAAAATTTGTTTATAAAAAATAATATTGATCTTTAAAACAATTTTAAAAATGTATTTAATAGAGACATTCGTGAAAAAGAAATTAAGAGAATTAATGATAATAATGTTATGAATGATTGGAGCAGATTGGAAAATTCAAACTCTTTATTAGTTTTTCCATATTTACCTCTATTAAATGAAAAACAAACATATTCAAATGAAATCCTTCCTATTCAGGTATTGGGAACAATATCACAATGTAGGCTCTTATAGAATGCAGCGCTTATACAGAAGTAAGAACAGAGTTTTCTACCTCCGAAGAAACTTTATTCACACAAATATTAGATACTAAATCTGTAGCAGAAACTAGAACGCTTAATTTGTTCTCACAAAAAGTATTTAAAAAGCTAGCGGCGGTTTTAATACTTAAACATACCTGCGAGAAACTCAATGTTGAAATTAAATATATTGTAAACAATAAGATACATATTTGTACTGGTGTCCAGCCAAATCAAATTAAATACATACATATTACTTGCAAAGGTATACACTTGTGCCTCTTATACAGGAGTTTTATTTTATACCGATATATACAAATTTAAAGTTGTTATCGATATTTAAATCAATTATCATACTTTTAAAGGAACTCGTTTATCCTTTGAAGGAATTCAAAGAAATACCAAGATCTCACTATAGCGATAACAAATTAGAGCTAAACTGGTTGCGTGCACTAGTTACAACTCCAAATGTCGGTTGTAGAATTCTAATTCTATAATTAGGGGAACGATAATTTTACTCAGTTTTTAATGCATTATAAGATGTAAACATAATTACTTTCGGAGAATCCTTAAATTATATAACGAAATTTTTACAGAACGTTTGAAAGTCATGGGCAAGGTTTACAAGCGATATAATTCGAACAGATGCAATCACTATTTGATAATTTGCTAATGTAGATCATATATAATAGTACAATATCAATAAAAATTTAACGGTAAAAACGGCTTCAAATGTCAATTTAATGAATTCTACTCAGCATACATCATTTAGAATATTAGGGTTATATTTATATAATTATTTATGTATACCCATGTGTATATACATAATTAATTATACATATATAAATATGTGGAAAAAATAACTTTTTTTAACCAGTTAAATTTTTATTCAGACCATAACAAGTCAAAATACATTTAAAAAAGTGATACATCCTGGCTAGATTTAATTCGGGTCTTAACGGATTAAAAACGCAAATAAATTTTTTTGCATCTCTGGACAGCCGGTCACGTGTTTTCGTCTTTCAGCTGTGCACATAATCGATCTGCAACTGCTCGTCTTCTCTTGCGGTTCAAGGAAACGACGAAAGAGTCGTGCGCAAGGGGTAGAGAAAGGAACGTGATCGAAAAACACATTCGCGACGCTTATCAAGCTCACGGTGCGTACGAGTAAAGTGCATTTTTGGAATCGGCGAAATATGATCGAATTCCGATAGCCGAGCTAGAGAAAAAGTCTGCTTAAACGGTCTGTTTCACTGCGCTAATTATGTAATGGTCATCTAACCCTTTCTAAAAGATATAGCATTTCGGCTAAGTATTGATGGACGTTATTTAATTTGTCCAAATGAAGCTTTGGGGCTCGCCGATAGATCGCGTTGACCAAGAAGATGCTGCACGTCATAGGCGTTTGAATCGTTATTAAGATCAAACGTAACTTCAATACATCATTAAAATTCCAATATCGCATTAAAAAAGAGACTGTCTTGAGAAAATTATTATTTTTTGATTAACTTTTAAATAAAATTGAAGTGAAAAGTCATACGTATTCTCTAATGGTGATAATGCAATCGTCTGAAAGTTTTCCTTCGTGAGGAAGGAACGAAGAGCGAACGATTAATTAGCATTGTGTGATAAACGCTCGAGCGTGTAAGCGTGTGGCCAGATGTTACATGAAATTACAAGGTGAACAGAACTGCAATGTTGTTAAAGGAGTTGAGTGAAGAATTGTGCAATTATAGTCAAAATCAAGTAACACATGATAAAAAGTTTATTTTTACATCGATATCGAATGCAAATGGATTCTTCACGTTGCCACAGTGAAAACCAGTATTTTTCTTTGAGGTACCGCAAGGCTTTTAGTCTCCAAATAGTCGGAATGGGATTTTTAAGCTTATATTTTTTCAAATTATATATATAGTTAGAACATGTATGTAGAAAGTTAAATAATGTTGACGGAAAAAAGCATAGCCATTATTGTAATCTACTTGTATAAAAAATTATATGATTTTTAAAATTGTATTATACAGTTTAGCTTACAAGGAAAGTATCTCACCTACGGATCACAAATTTTGATGAGGCTTTGGGAGATATCTTTTTGTACCTTGAAATAAGAAAATAAAGACTTTAACTGGTTAGAGCGACTAATGCTTCCTATATCCTGATATACAACGTTTTTTCTTAATATTACTATAAAATAT
This sequence comes from Gastracanthus pulcherrimus, assembly GCA_949152435.1. Taxonomy (NCBI): domain Eukaryota; kingdom Metazoa; phylum Arthropoda; class Insecta; order Hymenoptera; family Pteromalidae; genus Gastracanthus; species Gastracanthus pulcherrimus. The sequence goes on along the minus strand of OX424572.1, from coordinate 216,853,780 downwards.
ATATATATATATATATATATATATATATATATATATATATATAACAAAAAGTTATATATATATATATATATATATATATATATATAACAAATAGTATATATATTCACCATTGTCTGCATGAGCAATACTAATGTTCTTAGCTGTATCTTAAGATTTGAGCAGCGTTAGTCGCTCTAACCAAAGTTTTCGTTTCTAGGCACCAAAAGACACCTCCCAAAGCCACATGAAAATTCGTGACCCAAAGGTGAGATACTCACATTAAAAGATAACTTGTTACCTTCGCAATCTTTTACATTTTTAAGTTCTATATTTACTATATATTTAAAGCAAAAAAGAAACCTTATTGTTGTATTGTTAATTAATTATTATATATTGTTCATTTTATAAGCAAAATAATCAAATCATTTTTAGGAATTAAAAATAGATATGGTGTGTTAAGTAGAAATGGTTACATATAGTAAGGCATGTATTCAGTGCACAACTTTTTTAAGAAAAAAAAGTATTTCAAGCAAGTCAAGTGGCAAGAATTTCATATTAGGCCACATGGCAAACGCAAAAGAAATAGTTTTATTCCGATAACATTGAACTGCACTTGCACTATTTTATGGCGATGATGTCACATCGTATTGCCAACCATTTTTACGGCTACTATAAAAACACGTAATCGCTGTTTCTTAATGGAACTAATTTCCAGCTGTTTACAATTTTATACAGCTAACAAGTATAATATGGGAAAATGTAATTTGTGCACGACTAAAAAATGCATTAGTAAATAAGGCACGTTAAAAACGTGACTGAAAAGCACAACTTGACATTGTTAAAAACGGTCAGTTTATCACTTTTAAAGCTGCTCGTTTGTATAAATAAGCGATTCGCAAGTTTTGAAAAATATATAAAAATTCAAACGACGATGCGAACGATTCGAAAAATCCGCATGCATGCAATGCAATTTATTTTCAGCTAAACTAGCGTATTGCGCCTTGTTTATCATTTACAGAAAACTCGATTTTTTTTCAATGCCCTGAAAATAACTAATTGCTTATTTACTAATAACGCAGCGATAATCTCAATCACGTGAGAAACACGTTCTACCCGCCTAGAAAGTTTGTCGCTCACCATCAATTTTTCCGATTTGAATCCTCGATAATACTTTTTTTTTCATAAAAATTCCATTGATACCTATGTCCCCCAACAAAACCGCTAATATTCCTCAGTGAAAAACACTATCTCTGCACAAATCACCCGCGTAATTTCCATTCAGTCCCGAGTTACCACCGAAATCCCCCGCAAAACTTTGACTAAACACGCACGCGCGCTTACAAAAATTATATAATTTTGCGAGCACGGCAAATTTTTACGATTCCGCGATGAAAGAAAAAAAATGCACGTATCATTTGCTCTTTGCGTAACGCAATTTCTCCGCGAAGTGACGCGACGCTACGACGATAGCATCGAACTTTCGTAGGCGAAGGCTACTTTCCATTTTCTTGGTCTGCCTCCTATTCTTTTTTGTTATGACGCGCCTGTCCCGATGTACGATTCGTTTTCCCCCTTCTCGCGTTGACTATGGATTGCTCGTGAGCATTTTTTTGTCTTTGTGACGGAGAGTTTTTGTTTGTTCGAGTAATACTTTTGAAATGTTGAAGAAAGTTTTAACGACTGTTTTATGTAAGGGTGATGGTCGTAAAGAAAGATTTTTAAGAAGATAAAGTCTTTGAAATGAAAAGAATGTGATGTGTGGAAATATATATTGTACATATGAATAAAGAAAACTAAAATTGAAAAAGGAAACACTAGAATATTGAAAATACCTCATAACTAATTCTTTTGAGAGATTTAAAAAGTCATCAAACACTGCTTATAGTTTATTAATTTATATGTATCGAGTACCTCGTCTCTATAAAAAAAAATTGTACCACGAACTGTTACAGTTTATATAAAAACATTAGTATCTTATTGTTAAGCCCTTCTGAAAATTCATGTATTAATTTAGGAATTTATAAAATTATTAGAAAACACTTCGACAAAACAATAGTTTGCATTGTTTTATATACTTACATTAATTAATTACAACTATTAATTAAGTCTTTTTAAAACTATTTTTATGATAAAACTTATAAACAAAGCAATAATGCAACGCAAAAAAATTACAAAAACGGGTCATAAAATATGAAAAATCACGTTTCTTGTCAAAATAATGATGAAAGCCGTTGCTGCTCGCAGCTGGTCGAAGAAACTCGTCGAAGAGAAATCGAAACGAAAACGCGGCTGTCAAAAAAACGGAACTGGTTCTCACTCCCGACCGAAAGAAAGAAAAAAATGAAGAAAAAAAGCACAGCTGATAATTAGTCACGAGTGCGCCAGGACTACGGTTATGTTATGTTTTTTTTTCGGGCAAGTTCCGCTACTGCCCAAATCAGCCGAAAGGTATGTATGTATATGATTTGAATACAATTTATAAACCTAATTATACATTGAGTGCCTCATTTTTTTGTGCAACGTAGATGGAGGGATCAATGTCTTCGATATTGTCGAGTAGATATCGAATATTCAAGAACGACTTTTTTAAGATCGAACGGTATTTATGGTAAAAATGTTAATTTTATTATCTTCCTGAGATTTTTAAAGAAACTTGTAGAACCGGAAAAAAGGCAAAGATAAACAATATTAAAATGATGTTTTTATGCAATTGATATTTGTAGGAAGATTTTCGTTACAAGTTAACAATTTGAATTTCTATTTTTTTATTTTATCTGGCAAACTGACGAACGACAAGGGAATCGGAAAAATATATTGCTTGTGTAATATAACACAAAAAGTGCGAGTATAGGTCATCGACCAATTGCGTATGATACAGCTTTTTGCCTCAAAGAGAGCCTTTATAACTGTTTGACTGATTCATATGCATCCGAGAGAATTTAATAAAAAACTATCTAACGTATACCAGATGTTGTAAGTCCTCTAATCACAAAACACGTAAGATCATTGCTCATTTGAAATCACATAATATTATGCACAAACAATTCAAATATAACTTTTAAAAAGCCATGAATAGACATATTTTATTTTAAATGTAAGTCGGAACTAGAAAGGAATCAAGTATGCGAACAAAAAACTGCATATTCCGTAAAAAAAGCTTTTAGTATTATCTTTACTTTATGAGAATGCTGTGAATCCCTAATTCGCCAAGTAACAGACGAAATCGAGTCAATACAAGGAAAATCGAATGAATTGCAGCATTTTTCGACTGAACCGAGATGTCAAGGACTGCGGAACACGCAGTCTGCGGCTTAGGTTTTTATTATACGCTCGTTTAGAAGCGATAGGAGAGTCGAATCAACTTTCCTCAACGATACAGTAGCGTGTAGATCGTGTATGCAGTATTTCCCTATGTGTATGTGCACTAGATTCGATGAACTTCATATAACTTCAATAATCCTTTTGTTATTGATAGTCACTAAGAAGTGAGTTGTGAGTTGTGACTTTGTTTTAATACTTGTCGGGAATAATGGGACATACTAATAACATTTTATACGAAAAAAAATCAAATCTTATAAGTAATATAAAAGTTACTTAAAAAATGAACACTCGATCTTGACATACAAATTAACATTCCTTATGTCCACCAGCCTATTATCGCTATACTTTTCAATTAACTATCCTGTTTTGTTCTAATTCCTTCAAACTGATTTTGTTATGAATGTCTATATACATATATTCACTATTAGCGGGTTCTTAACCTAAATTTAGGACTATACTATTTCTACGGCTTATTCTTGAATATTGGATATAGTTGTAATCTAGTGTAGTTTATTGATTATGGCTTCATTCAAATCAGCTTCTTGAGCTTCTCTAGACTACTCAAGTTCTTTGAAAGCTTACAACAATGATCAGTCTATGAAACAGACTCTAAAATTTGACAACTATGCGGAAACTGGACAATGGATTCAACTCAATCACCACTTTCCAAATCAACCAAAAAAACAAAGTCAACACCAACCTGGTTTGAGATTCCTGATAGTCCACGACTTGACCCTGAAACTGATATTCCTGAACTGGAGATCGACCTCGGGCCTCTTGGGGAATTGGTGCTTCTCCTGCATGAAGTAGTTGTTGTTGACCTGGACGGTGGGTCCCCCATTGCTGCATACCTCGTGCACGTCGTTCTGGCTGCTGTTGTCGACCTGGCAACAGCTCAGCGACGAACGCGACGGCGAGCAGTGATTCGAATTGCTGGCCATTTTTTGTTTGATTCGTTTGTCTTATGAGGTTACGGTAGCTTAGGAGACAGGCGAGATGACACCTTGCTCGCCTTCCTACGAGACGCAGGCGGTTCTTTCTTTGGGGTGAACTGTTTACGTCAGTCGACCCTGTATAAGGATAGTTCAAGTGCAGGAGTAGTTGTCCATAATGTTAAATCCGCTTCTTCTGGCCTGGCACTGGAACAGAAAATGGGAAATTGGATTGGTTAGTGATGTTATGAAAAGAATTTCTTGATTCATTAATTAATATTACAGATATCGTGCAGAATAATATATTGTATTTTCGCAAGATTAGTAAGAAAAATGACGACTATAACGAGTACAGTAACGAATGCTTGAAAATTAAAGGAAAAAAATAGAAGTACTATGAAAAGAGTGTAAAACAGCATGGTGATAAAAATACTAGGAAACAATTACATTTATTAATTTCTTTTTAAAAATGTATAAATTAACAATTAATTAATAATAATTAATAAATGTATACTTTAAACAATGTATAAATGTATACTTTAAATAATGTATAAATGTATACTTTAAATAATGTATAAATGTATGATTTAATTCTTTTAAATTTCTTAACGCTTAATTACTCTGAAAACACTGAAATATCTTTCATGATATATATAATTTCTTTTTTACTTCACTTTTAGTGCTTAAAAATATAAGAAAACCGTTGTATTTCGACCGAATAGCTGGATCATATTCTTACCATTGGCCATTTGCTTTTATAAAAATTTCCTTTTAATTGGTATACAATAAGAATGATAAAAGATGTACTACTATTTTCTTTTCTTTTATAAAATTTTCCTTTTAATTAGTATACAATAAGAATGATAAAAGATGTAATACAGTATAACATAGTGAAATACGCTTCGACAATTGCATAACAAATAAACGTTAACGGTCACGGGTAAATTAAAAACTTCAAAAAGCTTCTTGGAGTCGCTCATTAAGTAACTATGATGCAACAATAATTAATTTATGAAAAATTCGCGAAACGTTAATCTTAAAAAACTCGCTTTACCGAAAGAAATTCGCCATCGCGCTTCCGTTTCCAACTCACGCATAAATCTCAAAAAATGCCCGAACGACCTTCGCAACAAGGATTCAGAAGAAAAACAAACAAATAAAACCCACCAATGACCGAAAGTCACAACTTATCGTCCGTCCCATACATTAAAACACGCATGCATACGGCATAATGGAAATTTACGAGAATCATGTTCGGAAAATGAAACACGCGGCGCAAGCAATAGTCGCGAGCGCGCACAAAGAGAGAGAGAACGTTTTCACGATAACGTCGAACACTCCGCGAATCGCCTATTATCGGCGAGGAGCTGCTGCAGTGAGTCAAGGGCGGCGCCGCGCGTCGCTGTAACCACGACTCGTAGTTCGACGACCACCCGAGACGAGCGCAACATATCGCGAATCTCGATCTCGATCTCGATGTTGACGAGATACGAGAGGGGAATTCACGTTTGACGCACTCGTGATGATGTTGGCGCGTGTGATGCACGCGGCTAAATACCCCGGTAGCAGGAAGATGGTGTGGGCTGGCTTTTGTTGCTGTCTTCGAGCACGAGTGCGCATTTTTAATTTTCTTTTACGAAGGATCAGAGATTCTTTCTGGGGAACGGAACGACGATGTTGGTAAATTTAAAGATTGATTTCCGCGTGCAGCGGGTATGTGTCTTTCATGTACTGATTACGATTGTTTAGAAAGTTAAATAGTTTAGTTTTAATACATTTAAAAATTAAGAAGTTCACAATTAGTTTTGAATGTAACAAACGGCGCCCAGGTTGGGGCACTTTATTGATGTGTTGGGTATGTTGTGAAACTAAGAAATAGTTTACTAACGCTTAATTAAGCTTAAGTAATTTATGTAATTGCAATTGAATGTAGAAACAGGCATGTGTGTTACCTCTTTGAGATGTTAAATCAAATTTTAATAACGGTGAACACGTTTTTCAAAGATATATTTATTGCGTATTACATTATCACTCGAGTCTCTAAAATAAGGATCAAACAACGTCTACACTTTGAATTCAATTTATTATAAAAAGTTGATTAATTTGTTGTGCTAATTACATATAAGTCTGAAATTTCGTAAATAAGCTTCTTGTATGTGCATAAGCACTTGTATAAAGTATCAAAAACAGTAGTATTCCAAAATATACATCGACCCGGCATGAGTCAATCTCGCCTATTAACTTCAAAATTCCTTTCTTCTTCAACAATATTAATGTATCGGCAAGCTTAAAATCTTTATAACTTTTTTTACGAGCGTCTTACTTCAATAAAAGCAAAAATTTATCATGTAATTTTCCACTGGCAATAAAAATACATTTAATCCAATGAAAAAATACTAAAAAAAGTTCGAAACCCATTAACCTTCCGTAGTATCCTTATTAAACAGATGATTCACCAATAAGCCTAAAAACCTATTGGACAATGAAATAAAGATATCGTTAAGATACCTGAAAATTTTATCAAAAATCCGAAAAGTTTAGAACTCACAAGAAATTGTATGTAAACCAAGTATCGTCAGTAAAAATTTCCTACGAATGCTCCAAGAAACACAAGGAACAAAAGAACAAAAAACCGTCGTCTCCGACAAACGACCATCCGCGAATTTAATCATACACAGGATCTCACCCAAGTGCACCGCGACCAAAATTACAAAAATTACAGCCAGTCCAATCCTACTCCTAACTCAATTGCGCCGTCTTCATTTCTCACGGAATCGCTGAAAACTCGGCGCGATTACGCGCGCTGCGGACACGACACACTAGATTACCGTCGTCCATTCCGTTGTTCGCACGTGGGGCCCTGGTGCTTACATAGCTATATAACACAGGCACGCATTTGTTTGCCTATATGCTGTTTGTGGGTTCGCGGGTGCGCGGTTGCGTAATGGGCCGCGCGGCGGCGCGCATGCGTTACACTTCCGCGGAAAACAAAAGCAGAATCGAAGCGAAGGGGGGAATTATAGGCGTAGTTGTACGGCTGAAATGGAGGATAAGCTGGTTCTCTTATGGCGTGCCTTTGATTTGGTTATTGTTGAAGATGTTGCGAGCTTGGAAGTATGTGAATTAAAATGTGCGTTTGTACAGTACGTGATGAATGTTAATTACTTGTGAAATCTTGTTTAACTGTGATGTTAATGAGTTTATTATTTAAATAGTTAACTATTAATTATTTGCATGTCACTTTAAAGTAGTATATATATAATTAATGAAATTTGCATTAATTAGCATTTAAATGAAATTTTAATATTCGTCATTTATAAATATTACTGAACTACATGCATTTCATATTTTGTTTATACATAGAGATATTACATCTCTGACATTACATTTACACTTGTCGAGATGTAAATTTAAAGAAAAAGAGTAATAAATGAACGATTTATCTAGTGATGTGTACTTGCACTGCTTATTCTGTGAAACTCATTTGATCATGTCAATGTCTAGAACATAATTGTTATTGTATTTATGAAATATTGCCATTTACACCAACTATATTAAAATGAGTATGTGTAATGAAACGATTTCATATTTTTATAATTGGGTTAAAAAGCATTTTTTTCTAACAACATATTTGAATAGATCGTAGTATATTCCCTTTGTAAACTTTTGTAATATTATCTATATCTTGAAAATTGACAGAGATATGACGTTCTAAAGTTTTTTGTGACGTCAGGATCATACGGCGGCACGTTTGATGTCATTATGATCGCGACGTCATATAGAAACTGTACAACGCTATAACTTTCACAAATAAACTTCAATTTCAAAAATTCAAAATGCATTATACATCGGCTTACGATTTCTACTAAATAAATCCATGCCGACAGAAAAAAAAATTTCTTTTGCGACTGAATTATGATGAAATATAATTTATACTTAAACTTAATTTGAGATCAGAAATATATAAATATACAAAATTGTACTCCAAAAAAATGAATTTTTTCCCATAATTTTTTAAAAAGAATGATATAATGCTTTTTATGTTGCGTAATTTTTTGAACAGCAATGTCATCACTGTCTGTCTCTATAAAGGTTTAGATCGCTGCGCCAAAGTCTAATTAGATATACATTAGGCTCACTTCGTACAACAGCAATTTCAAACATTAATTATCATTTCACGAAATGTATGACTTATTTTGTTATTTCACTCATTTTCTTTGCCACTGACGAGATGATGATCACTGACATTATGAATTAAAAATTCAAAGTTTTACTTTAAAATATTTCAACCTTTACCATTGTTAACCCTATAAGTCCTGGTGGATCCTCTAGAACCCATACATTTTTTTGTTTTTTTAAAGAGTTTTACGTAATAAAATTGAAATTAGAAAACTAAAAAATTTTTAAAGAAATTATTGCACTTATCCAAGTTATCCCTGAATTTTTTCAGAATTTTTTGACAACGATTTCGATGCCTGAATATTTACTGAAAATAAACTGGTAACCCAAAATAAATTCTGTTATATACTACAGTGTTTATTTTAAATGTATTATATATATATATATATATATATATTATATTATATTTGTTTATAAAATGTTAAGTAGCCAATCGTCTTTTTTTTCTGACCGAATACGCAATAAAGTTAGGAACCGTTTCACATTATTGCAACATGACTGCAATCACTCATTAATTCTGTCTCGATTGTCTTACGACGTTATCGTCCAAAATACGCAAATGGAAGATCCTCAACTCCCAAGCTCATCGGACACCGTTTGGCAATAAATCTTTCCTCTCTCTGACACACAAACTGCCAAACTTCAGCTCCTCGCGTACGTTCGTCCGAACTCGCACCGATCGCCAGTGGCACGAAAAAACCTCCAGTAAAGCTACTCAATTATCCACTAACCTCCGGGAAACTTCTCCTCCACCCCCCGTCCGAACTCTCGAGCGAGCTCGCAAATCCTCCGTCGACGATCTCGTTTCAAAACTCAACAGCACAGCAGGACAGCACGGCACCGACGACCGCGTGTACCCCCAAGACACCGATCACACTCCAATTCAACCGCGAGCCAATCTCGGCCCAACTGCCCGGTGTGCGATCGAACTGGGTATATGCGCGAGAGCGTGTTTGCGCGGCAACGAGGCACGAAGTGAAGGAGCCCGCGCTCGCGGTGACACTGCGCTCTTGAGCGCGGACGCGCGCCGATAGTATATTGCGCGCGGGGCCAGCGAGCGAGGGAGCCGATAACGACGCGTGCACATGCCGCCGAGCGCGGCCTTCCGTGTATAATAATACCGTGGCCGATACATTCGGAGAGTGCGGAGAGCAGAGTGGAGAGATAGATAGATTAAGATTTATTTTGCACGAGTCAAAAATATACATCATGCTCTCTAAATGTGAAATGGTGAAATTGTCACTGTTTCGGGTAGTGAACCCATTTATCACTTGTAAAATAGTGAAAGTATCACTAATTCAGAAGTTGAACATTTTTCACTATTAAAATAGAGAATGAACCACTAATTGAATTAGTATTCGGAGAGTGCGGAGAGCAGAGTGGAAAGATAGATAGATAGATTAAGATTTATTTTGCACAAGTCAAAAATATACATCATACTCTCTAAATGTGAAATGGTGAAATCACTGTTTCGGGTAGTGAACCCATTTCTCACTTGTAAAATAGTGAAAGTATCACTAATTTAGAAGTTGAAAATTTTTCACTATTAAAATAGTGAATGAACCACTAATTGAATTAGTAAACCGAAACGCTATTTCATCTAGTGACAAATTTCACGATTAAAATAGTGAGAAAAATCCCGCGCATTCCTACGAGAGAAAATCCGCGAACAGTGAAACCCGCCAAAAGTCCGGAAGCGTGCCGACCGTCGAGAGTGAGAATTGGGAGCTACATAATATAATACAAAAAACACAGCATTGAATTTAATTAATACTGGTAAGTAATCATATAAATATATATAATTATGAGGTGTAGTGGTTATGTATAATTTTTGCATTTATTCGAAAATTTTACATAACCTCAACCACACCTCCTGGAAGAGGTTAGAAGAATTTTCATGCCTCCAGCTAGATTTTTTCAAATTCTATAATAGTTTATTATTTAATTATTTTATTTGTTACAGATTCTATAATCTTAAGATTTTCAATTAATTTAAATCTTTCACGGGACAATCATTTTACTACTTTAAATATTGAAGATTCACAAATTTAAACTGTAAAAACTTACTAATTTAAATAGTGAATTTTCATTATTTTTATTAATATCTATCCACTAATTTAAATAGTAAAGTTTCACTAATTTAAATAGTGAACTTTCATTATTTTTATTAATATCGATTCACTAATTTAAATAGTGAATAATCACTAAAGTAAGTAGTTTATTTACACTAATTCAAATAGTGAATGTTTTTCACTATTTCATCTAGTGACTATTCACTATTTTCTAGTTGCATACTTTGTACTAATTCTGTTAGTGAATATGCACTAGAAATTAGTGAATTTTCACTATTTCACATTTAGAGAGTTCTTATCTCCACAGTCAACCAGCCCAGTTTCCTCCTGTAGTGAGAGACATGCTCATCCTTTCTAACACCACATTTATATCTCAGTAGAGTAGCTATGGAGTACGGCCGGTATGTACGATGTGGAATTAATTGCAAGGCGTGAAAATCAAAGGATTTGGATAAGTTCGGTGGCTCAGATCGTTCCTTTTGTGAGAACTATCCGACTCTAGAAGTTTTTATCTATCTTGTATCTAGGTAGGAGTGGGCAAATTTGGACCAATTTCGTTAGAGTGAAAGTTCGAATCTTATGGTGTCTTAAGTGAATTTTTAACTCTAGAAAGTGAAGGATCTTTCTCCCGCGTTTTGGAGTCAAAATTCACTCTAATTAGAATGCAGATCGACTCCATGAGAGTCGAATTTTCACTCCAATCGAATTGGTCCAAATTTTCCCACTTCTATAGAGTGACTGCTCGCTGTAAGAACTTAAGAGATTACAAAGGGAGAATTTTACGATAGAGATTGAACTGAAAATCAGAGTAAACTTGAGGTGTTCTCGAATATAATATCGGGACGAAAGGTAATCGTTACTCTGATTAACGGAAAAAATTGACGTTATTCTTCGTAATTTGTACACTTAACTATGACAAGCTTTACAGTGAATTATGGCAATTTTTATAAGGAAGTTCTCTTTTTGTAGTTAAGGTGTTCTGATAACTAAGGCTGCGAAGGCCTATTTAACATAGGTTTAAGATCTTCTTTGAATTATAAATGAATATTTTGAGATCTTTTTATATCTATTTAATATCAAAAGATCTCAAGATTTTAGCGTTAATAAGATTTTAAATTTAGAAAAATTATTTTTTATATATTAATAAGAGATCTCAATAAGATTTGAAAATATGGATGCTAGGTATCATTTTTAGGTACCAGAAACCACTTCCTAAAGCCTCAGTGAAAATCGCTTCCCGCAGGTCGTGGACTCTCATTGTGAATGATATCATGCTGATGCTACAGCTTTAAAAAATGGAACATCACACCTACATCATTCAGGTTTTTGATATTTTTTACAACATTCCAAATACCTACTACACGGAGAAAAATAAGATGTAAGAATTGATGCTTCAGACACGCTAAAATAGCATTTCAAAAAAAAGTTAAGACTTCCTAAAAGAAATAAAAGTCACCTTTGCAAAATCTTCTACTTCGAGAGCGTGGACTTCGAGCATAATCCTATGAAAAATGAGTTTTAGCTTTTTTAGAAAGCTGTTATAATCTACAAATATAGAAAGCCAAAACATTTTTATTTTACGTGATCTCAACGTGCGTTTCAACAGATTCTAATCATTATACATCTCCAAATATAGACTAACTGTACAAGGATGCACTGTAGTATTCCGCGGAAATATTACAGTTTGCACTATAATTTTTTTATTCTTACGAGAAGGATTGGATGAGTCTTCGGGTCAATTTTAGAGTTTTAAATGGATTACCAGTTGGATATAGTAGATACGTTTGATAGTGCATTTATTTACTGAACTAACTCAGGTCAAGTGACTGTACGAAAAAGTTATTCTTGTTATTGTAACTGTACTTGCAGAGACGACTGCAGAAAAGCGATATAAACTGAAATACATAACAAAACTCAGTTGACGGAAAGTATGTCTGAATCAACACGTCCATTTCTACTTGCAAACAATATGTACAGAAACCATTCTAAATGTTGAGTATGGTTAATTCGCTATTCCACATCTACGAGTTATGAAAATAATTAATTACTATTATAAATTTCTTGTTGAATTTTCTTGTGCAACTAGAGTTTTTTCCAGACCCGTCTCTGAAAATTTATTCACGCTGCGATCGATAATTCATGCAGATAATAACTTTTCATACATTTGATTGTCTTGGAAATATAAATTGAAACATATGAACTTGAATTTTCATGCAAATTAATATGTAATAAATCTAAATTTTATATTGTAAACTATAATTGAAAATTCAAGAAATTATCAACTGTTAATAACTTTGAATTCTTTTCTAATTAGATATTACCACAATGCAGCCTAACACATCTGAATAATATCCAAATAAATATTCTCAATTATTCAACGCACTCAATGAAATCACCCCCATAACACTTACATTTCTACAAATGCAACACCTTGCGTAAGCTGCTAACCGCACTTCGTATAATCCAGAACTACTTCCAAGTCAATCCTAACGCCAAGAGTCCGACAATTATCCCTGGCCACAAAAGGCAGGAATCTCCAGGAACGCAAGCGAAGCACAATACCCAAAAGGAACAATAATCAGTTCATCCAGCTCTCGTCGCCGCGAAGCTAATGCAATATCGCACGTGCGTATCAGGCAGTGATTCATAAAAGAAAAAACAAAAAGTCAAGACGATAAAAGGAAAACAGCAAACAGCAACAAAAAGAAATAATAGAGAGAGAGACTCGCCGTACGCGACGCATACACTGAGCTGCGCGTCTCTCCGTGCTCGGCCTTCCAATATCGCCTACATATACACACGCGCGCGCGCGTATAATATGATAAAGTCGGCCCCGGTTATGACGATCATCGCTCCTGCCGACTTCTGCGCGGCTTTTTTTCTTTTTGGCTGCCGCCGCTGCGCGAGCGAGCATTGAATCGTCGCGATGAGTAATTGACGAGACGACTTTGGGTTATTCCTAATGGAGAAAAGGAAGAGCGAGAAGGGTCGTCGTGCGTGGATCGCGTCTATATATACGAAAAGTGGAATGGAGTTTATCGCTGCGACTGGACGAGGGAAAATTTTCGGAGGATCGATCGAGTATTTTGCGTTATTATAATATTATATTATATATAATATTCGATGTTTGCGTAGATATTGGACCTAGTTTTCCGTTGGTCAAGCTTGCGAGTACCGATTTCTTCTTTTTTAAACTTTTCTCCAGCTTGTGATTGATTGCCCGAATTTTGTCAACGATTTTAGACAGTGAAGACGTGTGTATACTTATCATAAGATTTTCATTATTTGCAGGCAGTTTGCTCAAAGTTGTGCAGGATTGTGTGATAATATTCAGCAAAAACAAGCATTCTGGCAAATTCTGGTTGCGTCAAACCTTTCGACAAACCGACTTAAAAAGAATTTATGTGTTTATAACATTATAATAAAGAGATTTGGACATTCTTTTTCTTATAAGTCAAATAAGATTTTAATATAAGCTTAAAAATTATCAAAAGCCGTATTTTTTCATTAATAAGCTGCTCTAAGTCATAGTATATTCTTATATAATAATGAAAAAAACGTTCCAATTCTTTCGTCGAAATAAGTTTAAGAATGTATCCTCCAAGTTTCAGATGAATTCATCAAAAACTGTGACGAAAGGAGTAATTTGAACATTAAAAATATGAATTGCAAGATAACAACACTTTTGTAAACAATAATCAGAATTTGACTTTTGCCCTATGATAAAAGAAAATTGTCTTGTTTAAAGGAGATTTTTCATTGTTTAATATTATTTGTATGCAATACGAAAAATATCTTTTTATTTCATACAAAAACGGTATAACGTTACCTTAAGCAAGTTCTTTGCTTCTGACTCAGATGTACAGAAGAAAGTTTGTATTACGAAGATCTGGTAGAATTAGTGAAAATATACATGAGAGAAACATATTTCATGAAATGTAAAGAAAAAAACTCTTAGCAAAACTGTGCTGTCACAAGCGTAGTATAGGTATAATCCTCTAAAAAAATTACTGAATTTGATTTAACCTTTTTATTTCTTATTCGACTTTTCATGTCTTAGGTGTGCATTTTATCTTTAAATATCTTAGGTTATACTATAATAAATCGCATGAAAATAAATTGTTAAATGCCTAATTGATGTGTAAAAGGAAGCTAATTGTTTGTATGTAATCTAATATAACTACATAAATAATTAGCTTATTCTTTTGACATGTTAATTATTTGACAATTTCTGTTTAGGCGATTAGAGTAAGATATGTAAAGAGAAACAATTTTAAAAGTGTAACCATTTTAGATATTCTTTTAACTATGCGATATCTATCGCTTGTAATATCACAGTAGTGTTAAAAGTATTTATTTGCATTTCATGAATACACTTCTTATTCGTGCATAGTCTAGAATAATAGTAGCGCCAGAAAATTTATAAAAAATTTTTTTAATATTTTAATATTAATATTAATATTTTAATATTTTATTTTTTAATATTATTTAGTATTTTTAATATTTTTAATATTTTTTAAGTGTTTCTCTCATGATTTTAAAAAGGTTCTCGTAGGGGTAGGTAATATCTTTTGTAGATCCAATAGTATTTCAGAATAATGTTTAACTTTTAATAATAGTAACTTAAACATAATTATCTATCTAAAGACTGATCTAAAACTGGGTACTTGATGTACTCATGATACTTATTTACTTAAACACAGCTCAAACTAATTATTTTGTCGATTCACAAAAAATCATTTTTCTTTATTGCAGACAATGGTGAAATTTTCAATATAATGTCTCCTTACCGCTTAATCGAAGTAAGTGTCATCAAGTTGTCCAACCAATTAAACGTACTTGACATAATTTGGAGAAACCGATTTCAATCTCTGCCAGTTTAGGCGCTGAAGCAGTTTTCTTGCAAAAAATTAAACGATGATGAGAGTGACAATTGCCTCTCTAAACATCGTCATTATGCCAGCGGGCAAAAAATTTGTGAAATAAAAATCTGGTTTGAGTCGTGTGAATGTCATTCTTGTAGCCTAATTATGTAAAAACGCCGTAGCATCGTGAATTTGCCTTTTTAATACTTTTAAAAACTTTTAAATAAATGTACCACATAGATTTATAGTACATCAAATTCAAAGCTATTATTATTATTATTATTATTATTATTATTATTATTATTATTATTATTATACAAAGTTACTGATTATTTGTAAACGACCAAATATTACTATTAATTTGATGAATCATTCTAATCTATAGATTCATATCAGCTTATATCTCATAACAATAGTAGCATTTATTTGGCTTAAAAAATTAGTTAAAACCCCAATTATCATTCTAAACAAAAATTACGCTTCAATCAGTTAATTTCAATAGTCCCTAAAGTCAACCTTTAAAAGCTTCAAAACTCAATAAAACTCAAAAAACACCAATCTACAACAAAAAGAAAACTAAATTGCCTCACACACTCTGTCACAAAGTGATTCGCATTACGTTGGCGATTATGCCAATCGTCATTATCTCACGCTCTTACCCTCTTACAAGCTCCCGCATGACGAAAGCTCGCGTCGCCTTCTTTTAACTCGTGTCCACATAACGCGAAAGCTCTCTCGCGATTATCAGCTGGGAGACGCGACGGCGATGACACGATTGAGTCGCTCGGGACCTTGACAGTGCGCGCGAGACGTCGAAAATATGTAATTGCGAAATTTTCGGGAGTAATTGTTATTGATGACGTAAGCCGCGCAGAGACCGAGAGAGTCAATGAACTCGAGGCTGTGCGGCCCTCGATTGTTGTTCTTTTTTCGTTCGCTCGACGTTTACTCTTCTGTAGATGGACGAATAAACATGCACGATACCGAGCGGATGACGAAAAGTGTAGCGGAACTGCTTTTCCTTCTTTCTTTTTCTTTGAAATGTAAGCTGTTGGGGCTTTGTTGAAAAATGTGGTGTTTGTTAATGGTGTTTGATTGTGGGTGATGTTGTGTTTAGTTTGGTTGAAATGTGCAGTGAATGAACTTTTAAGCGTATTAATTGATGTGAAGCAGTAGTCTCGTTGTCCTACAAATAATTATATAAACGAAAACGTTTTTACTAGGTTCGTAATAATGAATATTGGAGATTATGAAATTGATTACACATTAATAACTTTATGAAAGAAGTTAATGAAAGAAGATTCTATTAATTATTAACTCATGTTATTCCCAGTGATCCTATATTATTGTGAATATGTTTATTGCTTTTAAAAATAGTAAAATTGTTTAAACTTATCGAAGTCTCATTTTCTAAAATTTTATGACTGTATAGATAAACACGAGGATTCAAAATAAAGCCACATGTTAATTTCTAGAACATATTCTTAAGTATTTTTACAGAATACATTTTATAATATACTATAAAATATTGCGTTTTAATTGCGTATTAATCAAAAAATCATTATTTCACAGTATATTACATAAATATTTTTCGTAGAATCTAAGAAAATCTTTCTCAATCCATTTCTAAAAACAATAAAGCCATCGATACCGATAATAGGGACACAAATAATAATAATCTAAAGAAAATGACATTTATCACTTTTCCAGTGGTCCAAATAACCCAATCCCTCAACATTGTTAGTTCTCATTTCGCTGCAAAAGTTCCCCCTCTACGCAAGAAAATTCCTCTCGGCATGATGCAAATTCACGTGAGATAAAAGATTCTCACTGAAAATCTCGCGATTTTTCTTTCTCAACCCCCTGACGCTAAGACACTCCGCGAGCTCGAGAATTTTTCTGACCCTTGCTCTTCGCGCACGCCGATCGCGAGGATTTTATCTCGCGGCACCGATAGCGCGGCAATTTTTCTCTCTCGGCCGCGAGACGAGAAAATCGATCTTGACATTCTACGCATCCGGGTGAGATGTAAAAGTGGTATATTAAATCGTGACTAAGGGATATGCGCGATTGTGCTATCGTA
The DNA here is from genome assembly GCA_949152435.1 of Gastracanthus pulcherrimus. Lineage (NCBI taxonomy): Eukaryota > Metazoa > Arthropoda > Insecta > Hymenoptera > Pteromalidae > Gastracanthus > Gastracanthus pulcherrimus. The sequence goes on along the minus strand of OX424572.1, from coordinate 216,836,349 downwards.
AATTGATAGCCGCGATCTTCAAAATTCCGCACAATTTTATTTTGTGCGTATCCAAATGTTTTTCCTCGTCGTTTTGTTTTTGAAATTGATTAGGCGGTAGTGGGTTATATATTATAACAGCTGGACTATTTTGAAAACACCCAATAAATAGAGAATATTTTTCGCTATTTTATAGAGATTCGAAGATTTTTTTTAAATAAACAGAACAAAAGTTATTTGATATCAAAAGTTAATGCGAGAATAACTTAGAGTCCCAGTGGAGAAGAGGTATATTAGCTACGGCGTAGTGAATATCTTTATTTTGATTTTACATTGATATCAAAGTCCGAAAGCTTTATTTACCTATGTGTTTAATTAAACTTTTTGTAACAAGAAAATATTATTGTAAGGTTATAATATAGTTTATCGATGAAATGAGTAAAAAAGTTTAACAAAGTATTGTTTATGACTTCTACTCACTTCATCGATAAACTCTAACCTCACAAATCTAATAAAATAAGTGATAAAAACATGATGAATTAGAAAATATTACGTTTTTATTATTTTGTAAGTATATATTATTTTATTATTTTAAAGTTCTTATAAATCTATCTAAAATTTATTATATGCAATGTTTTAAACGAATACGAGATATTCATAAGTTAACCTAAAATTATGCCATTCTTACTAAATTCGTTATTCTTTTCATGTTTATAAACATTTCGAGGCAAAAAACATACAAGATGGGTAAGAAATGGCTTATTTCATAAAAGAAAAACAGGTTTATGCATTAATCAATCGGTTGGGTTTGTGGCAAGAATGTCCCATGAGAAACCAAGGACCAATAATGCTCGCCAAAATTCCAGACTCATCAGTGAACTTGTAAAAAAGAATACTCACATCGAGACACCGAAAAGCCTTACTTAACGACTTCCTTACAAGCGTAAAGGCACAGCTACGCAAAGTGACTTTCGTCGTGCCTTTTCCCCGAGTCAACACCTTGAGACTTTTTCCTCGATGAACCGAGCTGCTAGGCGCGCAACGGGCGACGCGTCCGTCCTCGGGCGCGTCCTGTTCGCTTCTGAGTCGCGAGTCCTTTCGGACGGTCGGTTATAAGGATTCGCGAGGAAGGTACAATTTGGGCCGCCAAGGGCCTACGTGACCAAACGAACGTACGCAGGGAGCAACGGTCTTACTTGTGCCGCCGCTTTAAGGTTCGGCTCAACACTGGTCCTTTTCAGAAGAACCGTTAAGCAGTCGGAATTTTATTTCAAATTATTAATGTGTTGTTAGTGAATAAGAAGGAAGAGTATATATTAATTTTGACCAATTTTCACGATATTAATCTCGATTCAGTGAGTCGAATGTACTTTTTTGCAGTCGAAACAGAGGTTAATTCAACAAGTTCCTTGCGTATTTAACTTTGCCAATAGCAAGCTAATAAATTCTCAGTTACTTCAGAACCCGTAACAAACAAAAGTTAGTCTTTTTTAATTTAATCATATATAGCTTGAAAAAAATATACCTTCATTTTAAATAAATATATGACAAAAATACCATGTTTTTGTATACATATTTAATCGGCAAAAATTTGTATGTACGCACTTCTTGAAAAAAAATACTAACTTCTTTAAGTAATCCTTATAGGATTTTTTGCTGCGAGTTACAGCTAGATTCATCGACTTTAAATGCGCGAGAAACTTTTTGAAGTTAGAAAAATAAGTTTCGACAAAAACGCATTTAAATACTCAGTTCTACATAAGAAGCAATGTTAATTACATTCTATGAATGGTTATAACTTTGGTTATTATGGAAATTTGTTATTCTATCAGGTCCAAAAATGTTCTTACAAATGTAGAACTTCAAGAAGTGTCATACATTTTTTTTCGATTTTTAGTTCAAAAATCATGGAGACCCACCTTAAGCAAAAATGTCGGTAACTTCAAAATGCGATTATTAGAGTGCTATAAGAATATAGATAAAACATGTGACAATATGTCATAACTTAAGTTTTACATGAGAGTATTATTCTCATAATATTCAATAATATCAATGTTCATAATGCTTTGTACGGATCAGATTTCTATTTGTCTTGCTGAAATTATTCGATTAATATATTGTTATTGGATATCAAAAATATTGTAGAAATTACTTTTTCATGAAAATTAATTGAGAACTTGTTCTAACCTAATTTACCAGAAGAAGTCGATAAAACTTTCTTTTAGTCATTTTAGTACTGACCGGTACTTGTTTATTGTTTTCAAAATGAAATTCATTTAAAAACAGTAAACTCTACAAATTTTCTATTTTACTGTGTGCAGATAAATAAATAGAACAAAATTAGATACGAATATAATAAAAGCTAATACTCATGGAGCACTTGTTACTTATGCTGTTTTAAATCAATTTTTAATAATAATTATAGTATTGATTTCAAATAACTTTTGCTAGAATTCAATTGCTGCCCACATTTTTTTTATAGTTTTGTTTTGTAGAAATAAATATAAGATAACAATCTCAGAGTAATTGATACATTTCCAGAGATTTTGAGCGTTTTACTGCATAGACTTGTCTTAATAATAATTTACTAATAAAAAATTTAAAAAAAAATTAAAAAATGATTATAATTTAATATTGATTACTTAATGATACTAATAATGATAATAATAATGATAATAATAATAATAATAACTTAATGATACTAATAATGATAATAATAATGATAATAATAATAATAATAACTTAATGATAATAATAATGCTAATAATAATAATAATAATAATAATAATGATAATAATAATGATAATAATAATAATAATAACTTAATGATCATAATAATGATAATAATAATATTTACTTAATTGTTACTCTGATAGGTATAAGTATCTTTTAATCATAATGTTTTAGCAGTTCTTTATCTTACGATATTATTATAACGAACAAAATATCTATTTGGAAATTATAACATTATCTGTGATTTGCTGTATAATGCAATTTATAACGTTATACTTTGATTTGAGAAAAATAAAGTTACGTGCAAACATGCGCTTTTATGATAATACGAGGAAAAAGTGAAAAAAAGTGATTGCTAAAAATTATGCAACTCGAAGTCAAATTCCACCGATTATGTGCAGTTACTAAATCTTAATGCAATGTTTACCAGTAAACCACGTATAGCGAAATATATAAAGATATAAGTATACATATGCTGTACTTATAAAGTTGTTTGATAAGTTCAAGGTTATGGAAAATACGTACCGTACGGTCGTACTATGCTCGACTGTTTCTACTTGACTAGCGAATACTCTATACCTATGTAATTATTTTGAACAGTTCGCACGTTACTATTTTAATCTTTTTACCAGATTAGTGATCTTTATTTGTACACATTCTAAAAGTGATTGACGTAATGTATAATCACTAATACGTGATAATATTCCAACGACAACATTTTTGAAATTCCATGACCCCTCCTTCTTTTATTTATTTGTAATTATTTTTAAATACAAACTATAAACTTTGCAATTTAATAATTCACCTCTTTATACCCAAGATACTTTTAATTACAAATAATTAGAGTTTTGCGATAAGAATATCATGATTTCGTCATGAAATCACTATTTAACTGTAATCCCTTAAATTGGTTATCTACTCTCTAAAATTTTTAGAGTTCCGCTCAATCAAAAATCTTTAGAGAGTATACCGCTAAATAGGCTTCATTGAAAAAATGTCTATTATAGAGTGTAAGAGTCTGATAATATCGATAAAAGAATATGCAATAAATGTGTCTAGGTACTTATTAAAACTAACTACTTAAAAATGTTACAAATTTATATTTTTTATTCAATCTTAATTTGTCAGCGCTTATTTGTTAACACTCTATTTTACTAAATAATATCAATGCTCGCCACGCATAAACCAATACACGAAACTTCGTCGTCACTTCTCAACGCGCGTTCTCATTACCCATTATGTTGCCAATATTCAGTTAACTCAGTATTCACCATCCTCCTACATACTGCAAAACCATTTTTTCTCTCCACGAATCCCATATATACCAATATAACACAGCACATCTGCCGGAACTCTCGAGCGTAAAGCAACGATTTACAGTCCCCTCAGAATCCGACGCCTCTTATTAATCGTCGCGCTCGAGGCTCGCGCATACTCAATCACTCCAATCGCTGTACAATAACACCGCGCGCATGAAAAATATATTACCTCCCCACCCCTGGCGCTCTCGCGAGCTCATCATTGATAACGTATATCCGTATGTGTGCCGGTTGACGCGCGTGTGCACCTTGCGCTCGGGTGTCGAAAGGGTTAAGGCCGGCGCCTCGTGCGCGAGCCGAGTGAACGAGTCGAGTGAACGACCGCGAGTCGACGAACTTGCACCGCGAAGATAAAAAGTAAGGTTCGAAGTTTGGCCTGTTGTAGGGAGGAAAAGAGCGTACTTGTGATGAATGTCGACTGGTGCCGTTTGTCTGGAAGTATATCGAGTGATTTCACGCGTGGGGAACGTGACGAATGGGTAGCATTGACGATGAAAAATGCACGGAGAGAAATCGTGCGGTAAATTTTACACAGAAGGTCTGGAATTTTTACAAGTTCGATAATTTGCTCACAGATTGACATTTGGTAAATTTTATAAAACAGTACTGGAATTTTTCTAACGATCTTAAATCGTTTTAAAACAAATGCTGGATCACTTATCCACTGTGCCAACACTGTTTCATACTAACAGTACTTCGTATCTTTCTCATAAGTTACATTATTCGAAGCTAACTGATGATACAAGCCGAAATATATCTTAGCGAAATGATAATTATTATGTTTATAAATTAATTTAAACAATGAAAACATTTTAAATTGCTGTTAATAAAACGTTAATAATGCTGAGAATATGTGTTTATGATCACCGCATTTTAAGGTTATGTTTCAGCTGACGACGGAGCAACCTAAAAATAACTGTCCAGTAAAATTTAGTAAATGTACAACTAAATTTTACTAGAAAGTTTGGTAATCTTTTGGAATTTTACAGTCTGTGATCAAATAACCATACTTTTGGTCAAATTTCCCAAACGTTTTGTGAAATTTACTGAATGATTGCTCTCCGTGTGTTGATTCCAGAAGAGGAATACTTGCACTCTTTACGATTCTGAGGTTGAATTTGTTAACGTCTATTGGAATGTATTATATGCGCCTATGTTCTACAGACGTTTAGTTTAGTCTAGCACTATTTAGGTTGCTGATATAACAGATTTGATATTAAACCATTGTTACATTTATTTTTATATTACAATAACATTTTTCTGCCGTACGTGTATATGGCTGCCCAAAGTAGGCTAAAATTCGCCCTTGGTACGAAAATTACTATTTTACCCTGGTAAAAACATTGCCGTACGTTTAAGATAATGTGGCCAAATTAAACAGATTTTAACCAGTTTCTGGCAAGAAATCGTTGATTTTCTACGAAGTCTTCAAAGTATATATTCGAATTATACAGTTTTCTGACAGAAATCAAATTCCAATGGTATAAATCGGTAATAGTTTTTAGTAGTTACATAGAAATTTATCAGGAGCTTATCAAAAGTGCCCAATTTCATCGCAGTTTACTAGCAGTTTCTTGGAAGTTAATGAAACGAACGTAAAGGATTATAAATTAAAATTAAGTGTACGAAATTATTAATCTCTTGAGGTTTCAATTTTCTGCAGATCCGTAAAAAATTTGTTCTTGTGCATAGTATTTAATTTCTTTTGTGTTGAGTAATGTAAGTGCATGGTACAATTTGTTTCACAAGTGAGATTTAACGTTTACTTTATTCATTTTCATCTCTGTGTTTTTCATTTTGTCGTGTAAAATAATGGGATTGTATTAAATAACATCGTGGATAGTATTTTTACGACAATTTTCGAAAAGTTTACTGTCATTCTATAGCTAAGATTAGTAATTTTTCTCGGGTTTCTCAGCAGTTTCATAAAGTATCTTATTCAGCAGACATTTCTTCAAACTCGAAGGAGCAAATCCATCTCTTCCAGAAAGCACATTTTTCATCTTCAATCGTCTCAATTTCGCACGTATTCCAGGCGAAAAAAGAAAAGCAATCGACATTCACGCGCGGTCGCTCCGGTAATAAAGACTCGAGAAGTCAGGTCTGGATTTTGATGAAGTACGCAACGAAGCGAGGCTAATCAGCAAAGCATTGTCGCTCGAAAGAGTCGCGCTCGCGCTTGTTTTTCTTTGGGGAATTTTTTTCTGCGCCAGTGGATGTCGCGCGCATGATAATTACCTTGGGTATGCGTGTGCGAGTCGTCGCCGCTTCCTGTCAACTGCCACGCGAAGCCGGCTAAAAGGATTTCCGCGCAAGAGAGCGAGAGAGATAGTCGTTTCAAAGTTTTGATGAATGGTTTTGTTTGCGCGGTAGTGGTGCATAGGCGACACTTTGAAGAAGTTATTCTGTAAGATGTTAAAAGGAAATTCAAAAGTTGTGGTTAATTATTATTCTTGGGTGGTTGCTGCAAGATTTATTGTCATTGTCGGTTGTTAAAATAATACATTTTGCTTTATTGTAGAATTATAAATTAATTTTTAATAAAGATTGATGTTCATGTGCGAAGATAAATTAATTAAAGTTAGTGAATAAATATTTACTAAATAATCTTGTTAAAATTAGAAGACTCCGGCAACAAATCAAAATTTAAAAGGAAGAAACTATGTGAAATAAACAAAATATTGCCAACTAAATTGTAATATATGTAAGAACTGGGAAACGAAATTTTCTTGCAAAAGCGCGAGTGCAGTAATATTGCTGGTTATTTCCATTTTCTCTAGGATCTATCTTTCGTATCGTTGCGTATACTATAATACGTTATTCAAAACAATTTTTGTTATTATAATTTAGTTTTCCCTTTATTCCAGAGCGATAAACTTGCTTCCTCTAAGATAAAACAATAATTAATAAATAGTAAGCTTACATAAATCACGCTTTTTTCTTGAACAGATAATACGAGCAGATTATAACACTACGATAACAGTTGAAAAACAAATAAATATAATCATTATCCATTATAATTCTTATCAATAAACTTTATATTCAATATATCAACAGCAATGAAAACATATCATTAAGTTATAAAAAAAATTTCTGTCTGCATGAATTTATTTAGTAAAAATCGTAAGCCGATATATAATGCATTTTGAATTTTTGAAATTGAACTTTATTTCAGCAAGTTATAGCGTTCTAAAGTTTCTTTATGACGTCACGATTATAACGACATCAAAGGTGTCGCCGTATGATCGTGACGTCACCAAAAACTTTGGAGCGCCATATCTCTTACAATTTTCAAGATTTAGATAAAATTCCAAAAGTTTACAAAGGTAACATACCACGGTCTATTCAGATATGTTCTTAGATAAAAATGCTTTTTAACCCTGCAATTGAACAATTTTTGGAAGGAAGAAAAGCTTTCCTGTCGCGAAAATGACAATGTTCACGTTTAAACGTGATTCATCCAAACTTAAAGAATCACTCAGACTTTTGATAAAATTACAATATCTTCTGATTAATAAATTATATAACTTAAAAGCGGTTACCAACGTTTGCCAATTCTTAAATTCTTAAGAACTTTAAAAATCACCAAACATAAAAAGTCTATGCTTTTTGATAATCACTCTCGTATAATTATTTAACTATGTATTATCTGTAAATACATCATACAAAATCATTCATAAATCCTATATATACAAATCATTTCTATTATATAATATAAGGAGGGTGCAGGTAATGTGGTCACCTATATGAGATCTCGCTGTATGCGTTATTCTCAGGTACCGTAACTCCTACATTATATGTATTGTGTCAATAGATGTTGAGAGTCGCGGTGACCTAGGGACCCTTTAGGGAGAGACACGTCAAGGAACTGGAGCGGAAGCTGAGTTGAACGCGCGTTATTCAAATGGTTCAGAGTAAAAAAACAATATATCCTCGGGAATTATATTAATAATATGATTTTACTTCGTACCTAACTAAAAGATAATTCTATTGGAGCTATTTAAAATTAAATAGACATTGACAATTAAACATTAATATAATAAAACCGTTTCAGATAATAATGTAATAAATCAGGAAAGAGGGAAAATAAGTGGCCATATGACTATAGGGAACTTGAGCTTCGACCTCAGATAAATAATAATAATAATATCTAATATTCAGCAAAGTGTCCAGGATTCAGTTTAGGGTTTTGTTATATTAACTTTCTTTATTTGAAAATCGCTCAACGTGATGTAGTAGGGCTTATGGTTTTTTTAAATTTAATCCTTAGTTAATTACAAATTGTTCAGTTTATGGTTTAGCGATAATGTTTTTATTGTTTAAATTTTCTTGCAAGAAATTCGATTTTTTCATTTAGGGAATAGTATCCCTATAATATAATTTGAGTTTTTAAAAGAAATATGTATTAAATATAATACATTTTTAAATGTAATAACCCTCGATCAGGCATCGAATCCCCTTTGAACCTGAGATATGTGGTTACGAACAATTTTTGTTTTCACGTAACATGCAGGTACACCCGATGAATTAATTTAAGTTTTACGGAACTTAAATTGTTCGTATTAGATGCTATTTTGGCCTGATGCTATTTAGAAAATTTGACTTTCCATCAGGAAATTATTATAAGGATATGTACACAATAAAAAACTAAAATTTACATATTTTTAAACATAAACAGTGATTCTTAGATGATAATGATATTTACAACTTATACAAATCAGGTCAAATTAGGTCAAAAGCAACCACAACCGCATTCGAAAGTCAAAGTAAATAATGACAATATCACCAATCCACCAATTAAACAATCCACATCCTACATTATCAAAAATTCCCGCTGTCGAACTAAATTTACCAACACACTCCATCCTCCAGCACTCGCTCGCACCTCCGCTTTTCCGAATCCATCGCGGAAACGCGCGCCACTCGCTCTTGCTTTTCCGCCAAACAAAGCGCTCAAAGAGCAATGCACCACCTGCGCTCCCGAAGCAAGAAGAGAAACGAGTCTCCTCCATCTCCCAACGCACAGCGCGATATCTTTCCGCGGGGCAATTTCGATCACGTGCCACCTGTCGCGCGGCCGAAAATTGAATCGTCGAAATAAACAACAGTCTTTCTCGGGATGCACGGGAATGCGAGAAGCGCCTCGTAATTCACTTATTACATTCATGTATTCATGCGCATATGTGTACGCGACGGGCGGTGGAGTTCAAGTTTTTCGGGTTCTCGCTACGGAGCGTTTTATAAACTTCGAGCACGTATCCGCGGCTTGATGATGGATTCGCGCATGATATCAGAGAGAGGTAAGGTCTTCGCCGAGATGCGATGCTCGTTGAGTTGATGAGAGCTGCGTAATAGAGGAGAGCACAGCAGCGGCCGAAGTGCCGGGTTTTCCCGCGTGTGTGCACTTTTTGGAGGAGTGTTTCTTTCTTTTGGGTGGTGCAATTTTTGCGCCTACTATGCGTTTGATTTTTTAACAAACCGATATTACTGTTCTAATGCTGGGGCAATACTGAAATGATAACAATGGGCCGAGGTTAGCAAGCCAGTACTGGGCCAATGCAGGAATTACAAGAACTGCCGATATTCGCAATTTTAGTGCAAAATATAACAGAAAATATATCATTTACGGCAGAGATTTACCGGTTCACTAAAATTACTATGCATAGATTACTTAATCGCATGATACCGCTAAACAGTAGCATTTGTTTTATATAATTGGCAAATATATTTTAAAATAACATTTTACAAAAATTAGAGGTTAAAAAGTAGGTTATGACAAATCCGCGATACTTTTGTTTTTCAATTTGACGTGCTGAATTTTCAAGTCCGGCTGAGTACTGGCATTACAGTAAAACCAGACATTTATAATAAAAATTTCATTACTGGCCCGTTGTTATCACTCCTGTCAAAATAAAGTGCCGGAGCGATGCTGGCGTCGAATTAATTGTTTAGCAGAAAGAGCCAGCAGTGGCCCGTATTGTCAGTAATAGCAATTCTTACATGGGAAGTCAGGAGGTTTTTAGTAGATCGGATTAGGATTGTCCATGGAGGAAAGAGTTTGGCTGGAGCAACCGGAATTTGGGTAAAATTAGAAACCTTTGGCAGTAGAGGTTTAACGTATAGTTACGATCTTTCTATACTGATTGTCAAATCGGTAACTATTTAAGCATGCAATTATATTCTACTGATACAACGTGTATGATAAATCTTATTTTGTACGCTTGAAGGTATTTTCCATTGTTGCGAACGCTTTTCAAATTTTAGAAATTCTTCAACGTTACAGCCTATCTAGTTACGACGTTTCGATAGTTTGAAAAACGTTTACGGCAATTGAAAATGCTCAAAAGTGTACCTTACATTAAAATAAAAGAAGTAATTGTATAAGTAAATCAAAATACAGAACATTTAGACTACTAAACATTTATTTTAATAGACAACAAACCTGATGTCGCAAGTCGCTCCAACTTTTATTTACCTAATACATAAACCTATAAGACTTTATTATCAATTATTATTTTCTCTTTTATACGCTTCTACATTTAGAAATAATTAATTAAAAATCGCTAAAATTTCGTAGCAAATTGAAACATGAAAAATAGCCGTGAAATAATGGCGACCAAATCGACGGTCTACCTAACCTCTTTTACGCGATACAAAGTATAAAAAATAGATTATTTATGAAAAATAAAACTAATTTTTGAAGAATTATATACTTAATTTGAATACATTTGAATATACATATTGAATTTTTTTACTCGGTCCGTTTGAACTTCTCCATATTTTTCAGAAAAATAAATACGCACCTAAAAAATGTTTTATTTGCACTTTTGTGTATTATTTAGTGCATAGTTTAATTTAAAAATATAAAAAAAAATACATGTTTGTTCTCTATTCAAGCAGATAAAATGAATTATGCAAATTAAAAGTGTTAAACACTTGACTTTAGGCCCAAAAGATCTACTATACAATCCGATTTTTGCTTTATTTTGTTCTCTATCAATAAAAACGTAAAGGATTTAACGTGTAACAACAACTTTCTTTCATACGATAGTCTTCAAATACCTAATACCCAGGGACACTTGAAATGGGTTGAGATTTGTAGTTCTTAAAAAGTGTAAAATCTTTCATTTACATAATTTATTCTACCTGCTTAAATTAAACTAAAAATAACAGTTGGAATGTTATCATACGATATTATCACTGGTTTTATAAAGATGCAAGGTACAAAAAAACATTGATAGATTCCAAATTGCTAAAATATACCTGTATGTAATTAATTACTAATTTAAACAGGGTAGGAAGCGGAAGCAACTCAACATTGAGATTCATTATAACTTTTAGTGACTAATGATCAACATTTAAAAATTTGGATATTTATCGTATTTTCAAGTATTATCTCTCAAGCATAAACACATAAACACAAAACAGAAGCTTAAAAATATCCCACTTGTAATTCGCCAACGCTTTTTCAAACCGCTTTTTACACTCATAAATCCAATTTGACTTGCAGCCACATAATAAAAGAACCCATCAGAAAATCACCGACTTCATTCCTCCTCATTTGCAATCGGCAGCGCTTAAAAAAATCCCCGGATAGCACCTTACACACACACACATTACCACGCGACAACCTAAATTCTCCTCGAACAAAAGCGAGCACACGCGCGAAAGAATCCTTCGCCTCCTTTCAAGTTCAAACCTCCCAAGGTGCGCGAGAGGCGAATATAGAAGCCAATGCTCTTGATCGCGACATATCCGAAATAAATGTGTATATACGTGTACAATGTGCGTCGGGAATGCGCAAGCGAGCTTCCGCGAATGGAAGCCCAAGCCGAGTCGAGCGCGGCTGCAGGCTTATATCGATTTGGAGACGCGCTTTGAATTTTATCGCGCCGCCCGCGACGACGGCCTCAAGGTCGAGTGACGGCGAGTCGAAGATATATTTCTTTTTCTCTTGCTTCACTTGGTATCGTGCGTAAGCACGCTTATACCGGTGGATCGCTACCGGACGAGCTTCCATTTGCGGGGTTTGGAGCAAAGAGCAACCCATGGAAGAATTTACTCTCGGCAGAATACTGTTCGAGTGTTAGTTGCCGACACTACCAGTGCTTGCAAATGTTGGAGGTCTAGCACTGAGATATAACGGGGATGATAAGATCGGGCTAGTGCAACACTTTTCTTCTTGATATATTCAAAATTGTACAAGAAATATACATTTTTAGGCACACGCGAGACACTTCACTCAAAGTTTAGTGTAACAATCATAACTACAGATTACTATTGCGCGGGTGAAAATTTCACGCAAGCTTAGTAATCGTACATTAAATTAATATTTTATTAAAAACTAGCCTAAAAAGTAGGTTAAGTTACGCTTGAAGATTTTGCGATGTTTTGTTTTCTTTCAATATCGGCAATAAGTATTGCACCGACTCTGAGACGTTTTTCGGGCCAACGTCGATTCTTTTTACTGGCCCATTCTTATCAAAACGATATAATCCCTTTATTGGTTCAGCACCGAAAAATAATTTACTGGCATACAATATTCAGTCAGAATCGGCCCGAACTATCACTGCTGGCAAATTCTTTCATGGATGCTTCCTCTCTCTCACACACACACACACACTTGCTTAGTCACATGCACACTGCACTTCACTATCACCACATTTCCACACTATATAATTTTTTTTTAGATCAGAAAAACGGTTTTCATAAAAACATTTTTTTATAGTTAGACTGAAAAAAATGTTAATGAGCAATGTCTGGGTACCGGTAAATCTGAGGTGTTTATAATTTTTTTTCTTGATAAGATGAATAACATTTATGGCATTCTGTGTAAGTTTTCCCGTATAATTTTTAAATATAATTGAATGGTGGAATCGGTTTTTGTTGAAACAATTTTATTTCTATTTCTTGATACTAATTTATTTTATTTTTTAATTATAAAAAGAAGATTTTTATAATTTTTTACTTTCCTTCTCTACCCAGACATTGCTCATTAAAATCTTTTTTCTTCTGTCAAAATATAAAAACTGTTTTTATCAAAAGCGTTTTTCTAACCTAAAAAAAATTTAGCCAGTGTGGGAATGTGGTGATAGTGAAGAGTGAGAGAGAATGACAGATCGTACCTTTTTTTAAGTTATATATTAATGTTTAGACTATAGAATGATGCATTTCTGACATCAGCACTAAAATAGCCTCCGACTACCTATGAAATAAAAATTGTAAAGATTCTTTGTTCGTAAATTATAGGCGCTATAAAAATAATCAACATATATGCATTTTCGCATGATAGTCTTAGAATTTTGTTTGTGGCAAGTCACGAGCATAATATGATACTAAAACCCAATTTAATTATACACTGTTAATGTTTTAAATCTCTAAAGGTTATTAAATCCTATATCTAGAAATTTTTGCTCATTAAATAATCAAATTGTTTCGATTAAAAATTACCATGCAAATCTTGAATTTATTAATTATGGGAGATCCATTATCTACAATCTCAAAATTCTATGATGTATTGTATTCAGTCTGGCAATTCAAAAGTTTAGTTCATGTTTTATGATTCTATATTCGATGCGTATGTTATTTTTAATGTATGTAAACCGATTACTCAGAACGGCTTGAAAGATTTTAAAAATTCTTATTATATTTAATAGACGTACCCAGTAGAGCTTAAATCGGTACTGACCTACTACAAGCAACCGATTTTGACCGATTTAAAAAATTCTTGTTGAATTTGATAACTGGTCACTCCAAGATGGCTCCGTAAGAGCTTTGACCGGTACTGGATCAGTACAAGCCCAGTACAAGCAAAAATGAGAACACTATAAAATGAGTTAATTAAGTTTTTTTTTAAATAGAACCGACTTCAAAAAAACGCTCTAAAATGTAAAAGAACAGTCAAACCAACTTTACTTACAATTTACATTATGTATTATAGATTTTCTTAATGATTTTGTCTAATCCAATGTTTTAATTTTCTTTTTATAGTGACTATATTATTATTTAAAATTTTGAGTTCTTTTGGTAATATATTGTATATTTAAATAGTCATTATATAACTGTTTTTAATACTAATAGTTTCAGTAATTATTGGTATAGATATGCTATTATTTCTCGTGATACTTCTGGATTATAGATATTTTATTTTTCAACGTAGAATAATTATATTGTAGGGCTTCAAAAGCAAACAACTGCTTTAAGTTTAATGGATAATTGTGTATAATAAATTTGTTTTTGTTTATTATTTTTAGAATCCTATCTTGCAGTCCTTGTAATAGATTAAGATTATTTTTATATGCACCACTCCAAGCTATCATGTCATAATTAATGCAACTATGGAAAAATGCATAATAGATTATTGTTAATAGTTTTGTTTGCATGAATTATGAGATTTTTGAGAAAACAAATACTAAATATTTAGTTTTTTTAATTATATATTCAATATGCATACCCAATTTCATGTTGTAATCAAAAATAGTTCCTAGATATTTACAATGCTCTACTCTTTAAATATTTTGATCCCCTATTTTTATTTCTAAAGTTTTAGGTACGGTATCACAATAGTTGCCAAATGTTATGTACGCAGATTCGTTTACATTTAAAGACAATTTATTTAATGCTAACCAATTTGCGACTTTGTCTAGGTATTTATTCAATTTGTCTTGGGCCATAGACCATGTATTATCAATTGAAACTATAACTGTATCATCTGCGTAGGATATTATTGTATCGTCAGACATGTCTAATAATATACATAATAAATCATTTACATAATATAAAATAAGAAGTAATGGTCCTAGTATTGTCCCTTGTGGGACTTCAGTGGTCATCACTTTATATTCTCCGTTACAGTTTTTTACTCTTTTTGTTCTTTATTAATAAGATAGCTAGTTAATAGCTTGTGTGCATTGACTCTAATTCCATAATTGTATAATTTTTCTTAAATAATTTGAGAAATTATTAACATTTACATCTTAAATAATAAATTACAAAAAACAGATTTTATTCGCTTTTTACGAAAATCATAAAAAATGGGCGGGTTCCTCCTTATAAATAAAATAGACATTCCGACACAATAAATTAAGCATTCTCAAAGAACCCGTAACACGAAACAAAGAATAAGTTGGAAAATTTTCAGCATATCAATAATAGCCTACACCATATACCTATACACACACACACATATACACATATATATATACACACACACAATGCACATTTTTCTCCAATTTATGCAAATCGATTCACCGCGCATCGACGATATCCGGTGACGTATACACACACGACAGCGCCAAACTCGACGAAAGCAGAAGAAAAGTAACCAACTCGCCGAGAGATACTATGTAGATTTACGCCTGTCAACATTGCGCAATATCTGTCAACTCGCTGCGTGCCTCCGAACCTAATACTCGACTAAATCGAAAGCCGTGTGCAGTGCAATTCTGCAATTTATAATCTTACGCTGAGAAAAGGGTACAGTTGTATATAACATTTATTGTAAGTATTAATGTATACGTTTTGCTTCCTCAAAAAGGAAGCTTTGTAATAGCAAAAAGAGTTGCTAAAAACATGTTAGAAACATGTTTTGAGGCTCAAGAAATCAAAACACACTATTTCTAAAAAATGTCTGTATATGAGTGTATGAATGTGGATGAGCATTACGCTGAATATACACGGACAAATTTAATGTTTCAGTGCTCATTTTTTTGTTTTCTTAAAGGAAGCCCTGGTAGAAAATTGACGAATTGAACTGGTAGCTTAGTTAATTATTAGCCAGTTTGAATTAGCTAATATTTAAACGAAAAACCCGGTAAGAACTAGGTAATGACTACACAACGATAAATGTATTTATATTGCATGTACGTGTTCATGATCTGCTAAATATATATGCATATTTTTTATAAACAAGATGTTTATAATAATTTAATAATTAAGAAAAATCTATAATTTCGATAGAGAAATATTTAAATTACAATAAAAGATCTACAACCACTACTCTTACAAGGTTAGTTATTTAAATACATACAGATGCCCCGCGCACCGCTTTTGGAGTTGTCGAGTATGCTCTAAACGGAGTAAATTCTGCAACTCACGTAACCTCAAAGTGAGAAGTTTACATATGTTTATGTTTAGACTTCATCATTCCGTTTTTAATCTGGTTTTATTATTAGATAAAAAATATATAAAAAGGATAAACTCACTGACAGCGTTTAAAATGTATATATTAGTGATTTGCGGGAAAATGCATATAGATAAATAGTGTTTGTTAAGTTATTAGATAAGTTACGATGTGTATAAATAGAGTTGCTGAAAGTTGCCGAAAGCGAAAGAAGAAGGGGAACATGTAAAAAGCGCTTATGCTCGCTGTGCATGGTATAAAAATAAATAAATAAATAAATATAAAATGGATAGTAAAATCCGTTATAAAGAGTATCGCCAGAGAAAAACCAATCAGCAAGCTAGAAAACAAAATTGATGAGTATACATCAATTTGTAACCGAAAAAGTATCAGACGAAAATATCGTTTCTTCAGCATGTGAACTAAGTGATGAAAGTGTCGAGAGTGACAATGAAATTATTAGTTGCAAAGAAAATAAATTAATTTTTAGCACTCAAAATGTTTATAGTAATACAGCAATAGAGCGGAGCAATTATGAACCACCAGGATCAAAAGAGACAAGTGAATTACGAAAATGGATTGGTACTAATAAAGTTGCTCATTCACATGTTGATAAACTTTTAAAAATATTGAGGCAGACTCTCTTCCCAAATCTACCAAAGTGTACTAAAACTTTTTTACAAAGTAATGTTAAATTTGACATTAAGAGAATGGAAGTAAGTAATGGCAGTTTTGTCGAGTTTCATTATTTTGGTATTAAGACCAAGTTAGAGCTACGGTAACTCCAGAATTATATAGCTCAAATACTTTAGAGCTTATGGTTAATATCGATGGTATATCACCATTTAAATCCAGTGCTGTTACTATGTGGCCAAGGCTATGTAAGGTTTATACGAAAGAAGATGTATATGAACCATTTTCAGCATCAGTATATGCTGGCCATGAAAAGCCAAAAGATTCATCAGAATATTTATGTAAGTTTGTGAGCGAAATAAATAAGCTCCAATCTACTGGTATTGATATTAATAACATACACTTTAAAGTCAAAATCAAGTTTTTTATCTGAGACTCACCAGCAAGATCTTTTGTGAAATATGCTGTTAGGCATGTAGCATTTAAAGAATGTGAAGGATGCAAAGTGTACGGTAAACAAGTTGATGGAGTAACAGTGTTCCTGCAATCTGATGCTGACAAAAAACAGATGCTTATTTTAAATCATATGAGGATCCTGAGTATCATACAGGTGCTTCAATATTGACTTTGATAGAACCGCCAATAAGCATGACTGAACAATTTATACTGGACCCTATGCATCCACTTTATCTTGGATGTACTAAAAGAATTTTGGAGTACTTGCTTTTAACATCCAAACATAAAGTCTGGTTAGGTTCAATGTTAAAAGATGAATTGCAGCGTCGATAAGAAGAAGTACACAAGGATATTCCTGATGAATTCCCCAGGAATATGCGACCAATAACTGAGTTCTCTAAGTATATGGCAGTTGAATACGAATTCATTACACTTTACGCTTTTTCTTTCTTATTTACAAAGTTATTGCCTGATAATGTATACAAACATCTAATGTTGTTCACATCGTCATGCAGATTGTTATCTAAGAAAGTTCCACAATTAACTGATATAGCTAAAGCAAAGAATGATTTATAAATATTTGTTGACGATGTACCATCTATATATGGAGAAATATGTGTTTCACTTAACATTCACAATTTGATTCACATTTCAGATGATGTCCGAACAACTGGATGCAACTTAAATGAAATTAGTGTCTTTACATTCGAATCATATCTTGGGAAAATAACACACGTACTAAGATCTACAAAGCACTTGGTTGCTCATTATTGCAGGAGGTTACGGGAGCAAGAAAAATTCACAAGTAAACTGGCAAGCATCCCTAAAGAATTAGAAATTCTTGAACAGAACAAAAATAAAATTCTTAAAATAAGTTATCAAAGCATGGTATTTTCTAGCAATTTTATAAAAGTTCGACACATCCTAATTTACTTAGAAACAAAAATTACTGAATAAAATACGTAAAAGAAAGTAAAATACAGCGTATATCAAAAACCAAACCTCATATTCAGTAGTTTCCACAGATGCATCCACGTCAATCACAATTATATCCTTTACTCAGCATACATCCGAATTGCGTGACTAGGTCAAAGAGACGAAAAAGAAAGAGGCAAAAATACTCACGACTCCGAATTCGGCATTGAACGCGTAATTAATCTTTCCGATCAACACACGGTGTAAGTACCTTTTTACCTTAAAAGAAAGAAGACGAAAAAAAAACGAAAGATTAGACGCCGGCGACATCGCTCGTAAATTAAAGTCCCTGCGCGAGCGCGCGGATGCGTGATCGGAACGCATAAAACGCGAGCTCCACCGCGATATATATATATATATATATATATATATATATATATATATATATATATATATACGAGAAATACAAAGGTTTATTCAAATTTTTCCGCGCTAATGGGCCGCGTAGATTTAGTGGATTTATGCCGTATTATGCAGTTTCGCAAGCGGCGCGCATGGGAATGGTGGTTGAATTTTATTTTTCCGAATTTTCTGGGCTTCGTGGATAGCTTCTTTTTTTATGGTCAGT
This sequence comes from Gastracanthus pulcherrimus, assembly GCA_949152435.1. Classification (NCBI taxonomy): domain Eukaryota; kingdom Metazoa; phylum Arthropoda; class Insecta; order Hymenoptera; family Pteromalidae; genus Gastracanthus; species Gastracanthus pulcherrimus. The sequence continues at coordinate 216,817,565 of OX424572.1, read as the reverse complement.
TCATTCGGTGTGTAAGGTCGAATTAGTTGTAATTTATTAATAGACTTGTTTTATGCTCGTGAATTTCGAAGGAGTAGGTTTCAGTATTTTGCTATTAAAATTGGTGGTATAAATTTTTGTTTACCTTGTGGTGTACGAGTTACAAGGTTGCCGGCGAGATATATATTCTCGTTATCTTATTTTGGCGTGTAAAATATGCGCAATGTACAATTTTTCCACAATGTCGGGAATCTACTTCAGGTTGGATTGAGAACTATTTAGAATGAGAACTGGTAGATCGGAATCTGATAAGAGTATAGGTGATAATTTTGTTAAATCTCATTATAGATGATGATAAGAGATTAATAATATAAACAAGTCTGAGATAATTAAATCGAATGAAGTGACCTTTTGTTATTTTTTCTTAATTACTTCACTTGAAAATACTTTTCTGTGCCCTTGTCGATTTATTGTAATTAAGAGGTAATAATAACTTTATTTGCAATCTTTATATGAAAGATTCCAATTTTATAGCGCTATATTGCCACAAAATCGAATTACCTAAAAGGTCACGTATATTGTCAATTTAAATTTAATAGTATTACGTAATTTAAATATATAAATAAAGCATTTGTATGCCAATAATTACTTTAAAGTATAAGTGATATCAAAATCATTATTTGAAGTCATTAAAATAATTTTTTAAATCACACGAAATTATCATGATTTTTTAACGTTTTATAACTTTGTCAACATCGTCAATAATTAAAAAATCTCTTGACACACCATAATTGTTATAATTTATTTGGTAATAATATCTACCTATATACAAAACGCGATTATTTGCACTCATAAATAATTACAATAATTTTTGAAATCACACGAAATTATCATGATTTTTTAACGTTTTATAACTTTGTCAACATCGTCAATAATTAAAAAATCTCTTGACACACCATAATTGTTATAATTTATTTGGTAATAATACCTACCTATACAAAACGCGATTATTTGCACTCATAAATAATTACACCATTATTTTCCAATTTTATTCTAAGTCATTATTTTTGGTTTAGGCCCTACTTATTCCACGCAGCTCCTCAATACAACTATCAAAAAATAAAAATAAATAATAACTCTCTTATACCTATAGATTCCTCTGAATCTCAGTCTTTATTATTTTTCTTCATTTGTTGCAAGCATCCGCTGTCTCTCAATGCACATTATATAGATATCGTGACCCCCGCAAAAGAGAAACCTGCCGCAGCACTCGAATCGAAAATAAAAACAAACGACCGGCGTCTCATTTAGAGATCGCGACTTTCACCATTGTTGGCTGCCCAGGTTCAGCCGCGCAAACCGTGGAGTGTGTCTCGGTGTACCGAGGGCCGCGGTGCGAACTGGCAATGAAAATTCGTCGCGAGCGAAGATTACGGTCGATCGGGCGAGCGAATTTTCAGCGGTGCTTCCTGTTGACTTTTTACGGATAAAAAGTGTCATAAAAGCGAAATGCGCTCTTCGACCGTTCGGAGAAGACCTTCTGCGAGGAGAGGCAAATTCTGCGAAGAGAAAGAAAGAGGTTCATTGTCCTGTGCGCCAACGGTGTTAAATGCCGGATGTGGCTGTTAAAATCAAATTGAAGGTATTGTTGGCAGAGATCGTCCGCGAAGGATCGGAACGTCATGTTGAAGATATTTTATAGAGATGGAATTTGTTAAGCAAAATATGAAGATTGGTGCTTCTGATACGTACAACCTACTTCGCTGAATGATAAATGATTTGAGGACTTTTATAATAATACAGCAAGGACGGTCATAATAAATTTTCTTTAACCCTCAAATGCCAAGTTACTTTATTGCCAATCAAAAAATAATTATCTTTTTGTATATAGTTTATATCAAAAACAAGATTTAAATTAAGATTTCGAATACTTTTGGTTGGCCTAGTATGGCTAGAAGTATGTTTATTTCGTAACATAGAAGCTACGTGTGTCCTTTTGAGGTCGATTCCGTGTGAAAACAAGTATTTTGTTGTACATTTTGTTTAAAAAGCACGTTAATCTGAATTTATCAGCAGTTTTTTACCTGCAGAAAAAGCGACTAGAAAAATGAGTTTCTTTTTATAAACATGTAATAAAGTCTTATACCTACGCTACATGATGATCTTTGTCATTTTAATCGAGACGGGTTAACGTTTCATTTTATTTATTTACAAGCCCAAAAAAACCTCAAATGGGATTTTCTTTACCGTCGTCTATTTATCTTTATTCGGTCGACAAAGGCAAAAATAAGTATTTATTTACTAAGCTACCTGAAACGATTGGAAAAATACTACACCGATAAGCTCATTACTACTTGCTAGCTTGCTACTTTCAACCATAATATAAGGTACAAGGCAAATATTTCTTTCAGAAAGCCAAGCAATTCCAATCTACGATAAAAGAAAAATCATCAAAAACGCAGCCTATCAAGCCACTGATGAATCCAAACTTCGGCTGCTCGTGTTTTACGCGACGGCCAGAATTAATTAAAACGAACTTTACACAGCTCGAGACAAGGTCGCATATTTCCTCGCGGCTCGCGTGCGTGCGTCTACACCCGTTCACGGATCCGTTACGATTGTTCAATCGAGCTCGAGATGAACGTAGAAGACGAAGAACAGAATAGTGGACGAGAGAGGCGTTATACCGTGCACCAGGATACCAGATAGGACGTTCACCTATGATTTGTATGTTGCATCTACTTTTTGGTTGGCTTGCAGTCACCTATCTACATTTTCCTCGGAACGGGGGCATTTAATGAACTATGCTTTTTATAGTCGTGAGCGATAATATGCATTTCTCTAATGTTTTTTACGTTTTATTTATTAAATTTGGGAACATTTTAAATGGGAAAATTTACAATTTATTTTTTGGGTCTCTCCAATACTAGTGTAATAATGGGACTTTTCCGAATTTCATAAACTTAACATTTTTATATTTAATAAATGGACTTTCTACAATATTGTATGATGAATGTAATGATTTTTTACTTTGTTATACCAGTATGGCACTTTTTACAATATTTCTGAAATATCCCAATTGGACTAGACTATCATAGTAATTGATCCTACCTCAATTCGTAAATACTACAAAGAAAATTCTCTCAGTGTACGCGCACTATCTCTTTCGATTTCTGTAAAAATATTTAAAATGTTGTAACATTTAAATGGTAAAACTAACGATAGCTTGAATTTTAGCTTGAGAATTCAAAAAATACGGATCGTGACATCCTTTCTAGTAGATAGTGTTTTATATTATACACCATAAAGTTGTTCGAGACGCGGTCACTTATAAGTCAGTATCAGCACTACACATTTATTTGTTTCAACGGAAGGATGCCCTTTGCAAAAAATATATAAAAAAAAACGAGTTCGCACGTACCTGAGAATAAAATAAATATAATAAAAATCTATGATCAATTGAATGAAAGCAAAAATTGTTATAACAAGAATCTAATAGTCTTATAAAGATAAAATCGCAGACAATGAGTATCTTGATTGAATATCCATATTCTTACTTGCAATTTGAACTCACCTATCGAGGTCAAAGACCTCAATCATAAAGAGTTGATTATACAGCCCATGCAGCTTGGCAACAGAAGAGTACAACCGAAATTCGATTTACAGTTATACTCTCTTCAGCTTATAATTAGCGTCGGAGAATCACGGGTCAGAGAAATGTAGAAATGGTCAGTGTTTTAGATGATAATACCGGAGATTCTTATGTTGGGACTCGAGTGATTTATATATGATCAAAGATTAAGTGACCAAATAGCAGCACCATAATACATTAAAGTAAGGATTACTAAAGAGTTGTAAAAAAAATAAACAATTGATTCGTCACTAACAAAAACGTGGGTTCAACTTTTGCCGATGTCTGTATGAATTAAAATGAAAAAGATGAGTCAAAAGTAATAATAATTTAGTGTATAGTCAAATAAAAATGAGAATTTATTTCTAGAATAAAGATAATGTACAATATTTTAAAATTCTTAAGGAGATTCTTTCGCTAGATATAGGGCATAAATCAAAAAATTGTATGAAAGTTTAGAAAGGTCCTATGATAAAACTAATGATATGTACTTAATAATAGTCCAAAACTACATGAAAAAAAAATTGTACCAAAGAAATCGTGACGTCACAAGTGTAAATATTGTCAATTTAAGCAATATTTAGTTAAACCCCAATTTTTCTTTTTATTTCGTAACCAATTTTAATGTTTCGGGACCTATTTCTCTCATTAAACATTTCTCTACAATGTTAACGAAAGAAAATTTTAAAATAATGTATCTGTCATGTGCGAAAACTAATTATTTATAAGTAAACGCATAAAATTGTATAAACAATTGGCTTTCTCTAATCACAGATATATTATTTTAAAATATTCTTTCATTAACTTTGTAGAGAAATGTTTAATGAAAAAAATACACCCTGAAACATTAAGATTTGTTACGAAATAAAAAGAAAAATTAGGGTTTAACTAAATATTTTTTAAAATAACAATATTTACACGTGTGGCGCAAGATTTTTTTGGAAAAATCTTTTTATCATGTACTTTTGGACTATTATTAAGTACATATCATTAGTTTTATCATAGAACCTATATAAACTCTCATACGATTTTTTGTTAAGAAAAAAAAAACTACCATAACTCCCGTTCGACGTTCACTGCAACGTTTTGTAACATAACATCACATTAATTGCATCGCATTATATACGAAAATTATACGAAATTTATAATACCTTATTTCAATAACCATCATAACCAGCTAAATAAGAACTGCTAAGCTTTACAACATCGCAATCAATAAAATGAAAAACTACACAAGCCGAAAGCACTGTACCAAAACACACACTACACGCAAGAGAGTGGGTAGGTGCATTCACGAAGCAGGCTCGCTCGTCTGCATAACTTTCGAAATCCGTAAGTAGGTTGTGGAGAGACGAAAGAGATCCGAGCTCCAGCTGGTACACCGTGCCCATACCTAAGCGTATACTCGAGAGATGGACGCGGCGCTGGACCGCAGGATCGGATGTTATTGTACACGATGGCTCTGCAGCTCGTCTGTCATTACGCGCGAAACGAGCGTAATTATTATCGATACGGGGTTGGTATGGTGTATTTTTCCTTTTTTTATGGATGTACGTGAAAGGATGAATGCGTTCGCTTTGTGGGGAATTGTGGAGAGGATGTGCAAGCCGAGTTTTTTCGAATAAAGGGAACGCCGAGAGCTGAAGATGAATGACGATGTTAACTGTTTTTCTGTACGATGTTTGTGTGCGAATTGTGTGCGAGGGGAACGTTCTGTTGTTGAGCTTTTTGATGAATTTGTGAGGAACTGGACGACGATCTTTATTTATATTGGTATTAATTGTTTAAAATTAAATTGTTAAATTGTTATGTATCGGCAGCTAATTTGCGTTCCTCCTCTGCACAATATTAATTCTGTGGCGTCCCGGAATAACCACTTAAGTCCATCTGAGTTTTTAGTGATTTTGGTATCTACGTATGGTGTACTTTCAGATAAAATGTCAAAAGTTTCAAAAGTTTATCTAATACTTTCTTTTTTTTTCATAATTTATGCTTATGGCAATTTAAAAATTAAAACCTCAATATCTCGAGAACACGAAAAATGGACTTAAGTCTATTAATTTTAATTAGTTAATTTTAATTAATATGCATACATTAACCCGCTAACATCTGAGTTCTAGACCGCAGATTCCAAATTAACCACTAGACCGGTTTTAATGTATCAACGCTTATTATCTTCGTCAATAAATTATCGAATAATTTTTTTTAATTTATACCTACACCTTTCAATTTTGGCAAGAACCAACAAATTTTAGATTTTCAAAACAATGTTCCGGTATTAAGTACACTGTGAAAACAATGTTTTTACTATAAGTAAATTGATGAACTTAAGGTATTATGAAGAACGCATTGAATCCTGAATCATATCCTTCCCTGCTTAAAGAATCCCATTGGGGTGTTTCACTGTACAAATTTCACATTAAAACAGATTAATTTTATTTGAAACCTTCACAGTAATATGCTAAATTGTTGAGGAAATAGCGGCAGTTTATTATTTATCTCAGCACAGCCCGTTCTTCTATATAAATCGCTTTCTTTATGTTTCAAAATTAATTATTAATGATTAATAGCATGTTTAACAATATATGGTAAATCGGTTTCGTTGATTTACACCATTAAAATAAAAATGAGCATCCTTTATATTTTCGAATATTCTTACTTTTTTCTGTAATTTTATTATAAATATATTAGTATTTGATGTACATAAGTTATCCGATGACTTGAAAGTACGCTAAAGCAATCCAATTAGTTTTTAAAAAGCATTGTTATTTTTCTTACTTATCTATCCAATTTGTACCGTAATTGAAATTGAAAACAATCTAAGTAAACCATTAAAGTTAAGTTAAAGTTCAGTTTCACTTAGAAATTAGTAGAAAGATCTCCATGCATGCTTTGTTTAAAAAAAAAGAATTTTTCATTTTGGTTGAAATCAACAGAAGTTTTCTCTATGCAAAGTGGAAGAGTCGTTTTCTTTACGAATTGCTTGTTATTCAATTCTATGACGATGATAAGTCTTAGATTTGGGCATAAATTGATATTTTAGTGGTTTTTTCACCTACAACTGACAATACTTACACTTATAGGTTATATATACTAAATTTTTCTATTAATGCAACTATAGTTGTATTATAAATCGAAATTATTGATAATTCGTTCACCAAATACCTATTTGTAAACAATTTCGTATTAAATGGTAGTCCATTTTACTCATTATGATGGAAACAGGCACAATGATCTTATTATGTTTTTGGTTCTCACTTAAAATTTTAAAGTTATTTTTGTCTTAAACCAAGTGCGATTTGTACTTGAATAGTTGAAGAACATAAATGCATTGTGGTAATTCCATTATTGTTCATAAATATTAAGATATATAGTCTCCTCTACTAAATACAAAGTAATATTCAATTCGTTGTATTTCAAAATTGCTGATTTAGCACTTGAACAATCGTATTAGGTATAAGGATACTTTTTCCCAATAAATTAACATTTTGTAGATATAAATAGCATAAAATGATAAGCGTAAGCTAGGATACTAATGCCAATAACATGCAAAGTAAACGATTTTTATATCTAAGAAATCTTAATACTGAATGTAGGTAACTAAAATTAATTTTAACTAATATGCAGCTAAACTTAAAATTAAGAATTTTATTCTCCACCTAACTCGTCAACGACAAATCCAAAATTTGTAGTTTTTCCTATTTAATTGTTGCTATTTAACTAAAATGAACGGATAAAAGTTTAATCTTTCTTTTTATCCATTTAAAGATTCCGTAATTACTTTGTCAATCTTTCATGCATATTTTATACCAATTATTCGTGTCAATCTTTCTTATTCTCTTAATGTATTCAACTGAATGCGGCTACGAAACCCGTTTACGCGCGAACATGTAGAAACTGTAAGTGTAAAAAAAATACTGCGATCCATCCACCTGTGTGGTTTAACTGTTGAGGCAGTCCTGAGAATTTTTGACTTTTAAATTGCACTTTACGAAATCAATGCCGAATTCATAACTGAATATACAAAGAAAAACATAATTCATAAATAATTTAAATGTATACGGCATCATTACCGAAATAAAATAACATGATGCTTTTAAAAAAAATCGGTATCAACTTAATTATCTTCCTTTTATAAAGCAGTTAAAAAAATCACGGGAAGTCAACTTTTATATTACAAACATTGCACTCTCCAACTTTTAAAAAATGTAATGCTGTTCACTTACTTTCTGAAATGAATCAACAATTTCTCAAGTAACCTGCTTACTCAATTTTCGTTAATCAAGCACGTCTACAGCCGACATAAAGACCATTGCTGCTTACCATTACTACTTGGCCTTTGTAATAACAATAATAACGAGCATTAACGCCACAAGCCTGCATTCACTGCATTCTGTCAATTAAGACCTAATAGCAACGAATGACACGCGAGCAGCGAGCACACAGACGTTCTCTTTCATAAGGAAAGCGGTACACCGCGAGAGCGCGAGCATAATCCAGATGACCTTCCCCATCCGCGGGTCAAGCTTCTCTCATACCGAGAAAACGATCGGCGACTTGCACTCGATCCCCTCGTAACTGGCCTGTCTCCCATCGAAATCTCGACGGATAGCACCTGAATCGGTCGGTGTTCGCAGTGTCGTTAAAGTTTTACAGACGCGGCGAACGTGAAAAACCAGTTTCCGTTGTGTCTGCGCCCTGCGGATGACATGTTTCACGAGGAGTTTTAAGAATGTTGTAAATATTTATTACGGTAGGTGGATGTATTGGGGTAAGGTGAGCCTTGAAACGGATTTTGATGAGATCTGGTCAATCTTTTGTCATGAGTTATCTTTTTACTTTATCTTAAAAGGGAATTTATTACTTTTAACCGTGAAATTAGTTGGTCAAAATAAATTTATACTTTTGATATGTCAAAAAGGTACATCCGTCAATTTCATGCAATTTTGTAGTATGTTACAATTATTTTAACCCTTCACTACCGATCTGGCGTCTGTGAGATTCAATTTTCCCCATTCAATTTTCAGGCATTTATAACGATGTAAATATAATAATCCTAGGTCTTTTAACCTTTATGCAGATTTATCAAATATCATTACAATTATTGTGTAAAAGTTTTATGTTGCAAAAATTAGTTAATTAAAATAATTTTATTATTATGTTTCGGAGATCCAATCAATTCTTGAAAAAATATTAAAGTAAATTTTTCAAAAAATCTATTGGATCACCGAAAAAAAAAAATTTAACGAATAGTGCTCCGCTCCTTTTTTAATACATGTCAAAAAGAGTCGAATAACCGTCAAAAAATAATTTTTTTGTTCATCGTATCACCCCGAATCGTGTGAGGATCAAAGTTCCTTTAATAAATATAGTATTGAAAACAGCGATTTATTATGACGTGCTGGGTCAAGATTTTGAGATTTTACAACGGCAAAATTTAAGATATTATTGTGTTTTGATAGCACAAATATTTTCATAATGATTTCATTTAAATATAAAAAGTTTTCTGGACTCGTAAAAAAAAGTCTTTTTTGGGTTTAACCCAGGCCTGCTCCCGTAAGAAATATCAAAGCACCTTCGCTTCAAAATGCTGGATAAACCTTTTTGCATTTTATTTGGCCACAACGAACGCAAATATAATTTATTTTTTATCACAGATATAAAGATATTCGAAATACATATTTTCACATTTTCTTCAGCAGACATGTTCATATTTATCTAGGCTACTTTCATATTTCTTTTTTTCAAGTCTTTAGATGTTATTACAATTTTGTTCAGTATGGCCAATATGCAAATATAATAACACAAACGTTTTGGAAAAGTTCCACTGCATTATTTGTTTTTCAACATTCTCCAAATGTTTATAATCTTTTTCATTTATTAAACAGGTTCCCTTCAAGATTAACTAATTCACAAAAGTCCATTGACGATTGGAGAGTGGCGGAACAAAACCGGATTATTCCAAAAGTCCATACTTATGATTATTATACTATTTTTTATGTATTTAATGTAAATGTTTTTATAAGTTCTTTGATCAAAGCAATATATCTTGCCACTCAAAACCAGATATAATTCTTAACTTCATCTATAACCAAAACCGGATGTAATTCCATAAAACAAGCATTGTGCAGACTTTATATTTAATGTTATAAAATAAAATAAAAGATATAAAAAATGTTGAAGTTCAAGGATATAAAATAGTACATGCGAGTATAATAGGTACACTCTATTTACTACACTAGTTCCTAAAGACTGCGTTATATATTTTGCTGAAATATTATTATATATAGTTTAAGAGGTAAGGCCACAAGGAAATGTGGTTGAGGAACTTTATGAGACATATATTTAAGTATATAAAACAATTTTTTTTCTTTTTAGTTACAAAATAGCAGCCGTAGACTACAAAACTACGAGGCACCTGTTTTGCAAGACCACCTAGATCAAGAAACCAATTTTTTTTAAATTATAGGTCAACAGCTAGTGGACAGCGTAGGGGATTTTGAAAATATGGTGCACGTTCGAAAAGAAGTAAATTTTGTACCCAAAAATTTTCATGAAAAATTGCGTATAAAAAGAACTTTACTACTTATCGAAAAATCCCTACGCTCTCCATTAGATAATGTATATGAAAAACTACTCTCAACATTTCAAGTGAATCGATAAATATTTGTATGAGTTATCTTTTCGTCCGATTTGAAAGTCCGCGTTAAAAGTTCTGGGTAACGATCTGGTACAGTTTAAGGAGATGCCTACATTAAACCTCCGAAAACAAATTTTTAGAGAATTCCCCTATGAGATTTTCTTCTCTTATTCTTAACGGTCTTAGGCATCATTTGAGCAAAAAATTCGATTATTCGAAACTTCTATAGTCGCCTTACCCCTTTAACAAAATCCAACAGAAAGTAAAGTCCTAATAACGATTTGTTACCGAGGAACCACAGTTCGCTGTTTCTTCTTCGATTTACTAAAAAGGAGAAACTGGACAACGTCAATTGTTCCTGTAGTAATACATAATTTAATCAGGAGACATAGAACAATACCAATCATATACTCTATCTCTCCACCTCAAATTTTAATCACATCTGGAATTACCCGGTCTCGCTCCGCATCGTCTCCGAAACACCCCTCCGAAAAATACAAAAAACAAAAGTCAAACCTATTATTTCCACTCTTCGCTTCCTGCAGCTCCGTCCGGTACGGCGACAGCTCGCATGGCAAAAAGCCTGACACGCGATACCTCATATACACGCCTATTGCCGTTTCTACACCTAGTGATGAAACGAGAGACTGATAAATCGGGCTGTACTTAGTGGCTGGTCAAGATTAACTAAAGTTCGGCATAAAGTCAGCCAGTGTTACAAAGGACAATGAATTATTAAATATTCGTTATGAAATACTTAAATTGTGTACAAACATAGATTATTTTCCAATATATCCTACAAATAAAAGCATTATGCGTCTCGTAAATACGTTAATAATTATTGTCAATGTAAACATCCAAACAGTCGATTAATTATTAAGGCTGAGACAGATTAACTGCTTCTAAAACATTAATGACGCCTCATCACTAGGTGTAGAAACGGCATACGATACCGAAAACAGGTTTGCCGAGAAGAAACTGAAGAATCGTCGAGCAAAAAGTGAAGAATCCCTCGGCGTTACACACGGTGAAAGTGCTGTATTCTTTTTGTGGACAGGTAATGTACGCGTGTGTATACGCATTATGTTACAAGGTTAGCCCCGGGCGGGATTCGAATACTTTTACTTTCTGCGCGCGGGGCGATTGGCGCGATGATGCACCCCGCGCCGGACCCGGAAATACTTTTTTTTATTGAAACTGGCAGAGGAAAGTGCGACTCGGGAGTGATGTGTTTTACGAGTTCGGAGAGTTGGGAGGTGAATGATCTATTGACTTCCGATGGTAGAGATATTTATTTGCGTCTTTTTGTGAAACTGGAGGGAAATATTGATGAGTCGCATTTTGTAACTACTTCTGGATAAGTTCATTGTAATTTATTGTAGGTGAATGAGGTAAGAACTTTTGGATTCTGTAATAGAAAAATATGAATGTCTTTGAAAAAAGTATTTAGGTCCTTTTTTTACTTTGCAACCGCGTTTTCTTTTTAGTTTGTATAGGGGTCAGTTTTTATAAGTTAAGGGGAATCCGTACCAATACTGGTATTGCAGTTTCGTACTATTTTTGGTAAGTTTTATAGAGTTTGCAAAATTTTCTCGACGATCCACCCAGAAAATTTCTCAAATACTAAAACTCACCGAAAATAGTACGAAACTATAATTTCATGCGCGTATAAGGTACACTACGGATCTTATGATTTACCGGAACTTAGTTGACAATTTACCTATCAATTTAATTTTTACCCGTGAAAATCTAGATTATAAATTAGCCAAAAAAAAAATTATCCAATTTTGTGTCCATTATTTCCTGACGAGTATATTGATATTTAAGAAACGTATTTTCCTTAAAAATGCTACTTTAAGCTTTTCTCCTTGACACGGCAGATTAGTATTCAAGATTGAAAATTGAATCTTTATGAATTTTATATTGGGAAAGACACTACTTTTCTAGCGCATAAGTATTGCAATCATGTAGAAAAATTTTTTTAACAGTTGTCGAATTAAGAAATATTTTTACTATTTCTCGATGTTGAAAATTAATGCAAGATACTATAATATGTGTAATCTGTCGTAAACTAAAAATAAAATATATAAAAATAGAATTTTTTACTCAAGGTTATCGACCTCATTTTACTGAATAATAATGAGTACTGCTTTCAATTCTGTGCCTTCCCGCTATAACTGCATAAGTAAATTTCTTTTAAATTTAAGCTTTGATCGATTTTGACATCCTTACATATAATATATTTTTAGATACAAATACAAAACATCAAGAAATTATAAAAAGGAGACTATTTTTACTATATATGAGATTATTTTAACTATAATTTATATGGAAGATAAAAACTTTAAATCTTAATATCTCCAAAACATAAAAAGTTGACTTATTCGATTATGTCGAGAAGCCACAGAATTACAAGTAACATCAATCACATCTAATCTGTATACAACTTCCATCTAAAAATACTACACGCATGTAAATAAACGTTCTGTTTGGTAAAGAAACCACAAACTAATCACACTCTTAACTCTTCACCACTCAAACTATACAGCGACAAAGCGATATTTTCAAAGAAACGATACACCTTTCTCCTACACGAAAAAAGGCGTTATTTCAAATTTCTCATTACCTCGGCCGTCATTGCAACTTGAAACTTGACTTCCAGCGCGCGTAAAAAGTTTCCGCGATTCTCCCGCTCGACACGTACATACATACATACGTGTACACCAGCAGCCGGCGCTTTCTTATTTTTTTTTCTTTTTACCTTTTTTACGAGCGCCGTCTCGTATATCGACTTTCTCCTGTCTCGAGTTCGACGACGACGTCGACGTGAGGTGCAAAAAAACAAGAAAGAAAAATAAAATAAGAGAGGAGAGTCCCCGGCAATGAGTAATACATACCGTACACTTTCGCTGATGCGAAATTTGAAATTTCGGAGGAACTTTGACTTAATAAGGAAGTATCAACCGGTTCGGAGTGCTTTGCAATACTGTAGAGAGTGAATCTGTTTCGGAGAATCATTTTTTGCTATATCGGTGATAGATTGTTTCTGTTTAAAATGCAAATGATTTGAAAGAATTTTGGTTTATTCACAGGCCTATTGACAAGTGATTAATCTCGTTAAAAGAAAAGTAGTATGCAAGAAAGATGTTTACTATTTTGATTGCCTAAGAAACATTTATGCATCGGTGATTACAACGAAACAATATTCATTTTGCTATAATCTAATTTATTTGCAGCTGCATTTTTTGCATTTTTTTATCATAAACATTATCATTCATGTATTTATCAATATTTGCATAATAGAGAAATATTCAGAAAAAAGATTTCAAGTCTATGTCATTTAAATAATAAATATTGAGAATCGAACGGTTTTAGAATTTAAATATATATCATTATGCATACGTTGAATGAAAATCGAAATGTCGAAGCTAATGAGAATTAACAATTGAAGAAAAGTCGAATGTAAATAAAGAATTGACGCAATTGTGAAACGATTATAAAAACACTTAGTAATTTCATAGAAAGCTTAGTATGCACTGATTGCGTTTTTGAACGGAACAAAGTTACGATTGCAGTGTAGTGATAGAAAAGAATATTTCAAAACGGTTATTCGTCTAATTCTTTATAATTTAGTAGTAATGGCAGCTTTGCGAATAACGCTCGGCGGTTCTAATACTATTCAATTATCGAAGAAAGCATAGCTTTCTCCAATATTATTTTTAACACTTTAATTAAAAATACTAGTAAAGTACATTTTTAAATCAAACTAGATTTATTATTTTTTATTAATATTATTCAACTAATGTTTTTATATAATTTATATGAGTTTTTTGTAACGAATTTCGCATATCGAGTATTATTGTCTATTTTAGTACGAATATCAACACAATGACTCATGAATTATTATTATTGTACTAATATTTATATTTAATAATTAATAATTAATAATCATAAAAAATCAACATAATACGTCATCGATACACATTATCCACAAATAAAACATATCCTTGTATCAATAGATTTGTTTGCTCGCTCTCTATTCAATTCTCCAGTCCACCGAAAACCAGCGTAATAAATAAATAAAAAAAACACGAAGCTCCGTCGCTCGGCATTACAATGGCATGACGGTGATAAAACGCCCGACGTCGCGGACTCATACCTATACATACATCTCTAATGCATACTCCATTTTACATTCGAACAGAACAAGCGGACCGGGCGCAAGAACACTCGCTCGCTCTCCTAACGGTACCCGTACACCCGTGAACAATGCACTCGCCGCCTCGTGAAGTCGTGACCCAAAAACACAAAGGTAAAGGTGGAAAGAAGAAAATAACGTAAATATAGACGCACGACCCACCCGCGAGCAGAAAGAAAAAACAAAGAGAAACTAGACTAACCTCAAAAAAGACGGTGTGTGTGCTGTTGTGCTATATATGCCACTCGCGCACTGCGTCCGACTATTATTACTAATAAAAAATCTCTCTACAAGTAGGCTGTAGGAGAGAAAAGGGAAATGAAGAGGAGCGCGCGCACTAACTCGGAAACGGCGCACCATAGACTGGAACGACGACGGGCACGACGGCTGCAGAAGCACAACAGACAGCAGTCGACGGTCAGCTGCTCCGTTCTCCTCTCTCTCTCTCTCTCTCTCTCTCTGCCTTCTGCTTCTCCCCTTCCCTCTGCAGTCTGTACATCCGCTGCCGTACTATATAGATATAATACCACTGGCTGTAGGATGTATGAAAACGCGCATATATATGTATATACACCGAGGAGGCTATATAGGCACACGCACCCTCGCGACCGCCTGTATTTTTAGTAAAAACAATCGATACCAAGGCAGCTCGCTTATCTCTCTCTGTACAAACTGTACACGCTGATTTAGATGATTGATTCTAACAGCAAATTGTAGACGAGATTTTTATAGTGTCTCGTACACTCTTTAACAAAATATCTACTATATTTATTAGAACAATAGAAACATTTACACGCTGATGATATGCGAAGCAAGCGAGGAGGTTATACAGGTCAAAGGCTTCGATATAGAAAGGGCGAAGAGCAGGAAGGGGAGGTCGTAGCCAACGCTGATTGGTAGAGAGTCAACCTAACCTCCAAAATTTATACCGTAAAAATAAAAATTTGTGGGAATTTATAGTGCAAATGCGCGGTTGTCCCCTCTTCTTGCCATAATAATGAATGTTAATAAACATTAAAATCTATATATTTAGATAAAATTTTATAGAATAACGAAACATACGGCACGAGGTGAGGGCTAGAAAGTGGTAACATGACCGTCATTTTCACCGTTTTTCATTGGTCAATTATAATAATATTTCATGATAAAAAACTTTTTAAGCTATTTATAACCAAAAAAGCTGTCGTCCGCAATTCTTGACATGATAATGCATCATTATCATCTTCGACTTTAGTGTTAACACGTAAATTTTAAACGTATAACGAAAACTACATCGCGAGGTGAAGGTCACAATGGTAAAGTTCGCTCCGGCCTCCCCTTAAGGGGACGCCGGATATCTCTGTCCTTGTCTAATTGAGTTTTCATTCATAATTTTAAGAGAAATCATATTTTTCTTTAAATAATAGTTGTCCCCGCTTCGTTTTATAGTAATCTACATATATGTCCAAGCTGTGTTCATATGATTGTTTTGTTTTCGAGAAAACTTTGACACACTAAAAGGGCCAACTACGTGGAGATTAACCTTTACATACTAAGTTTGTCAAAGTTTTCTCGAAAACAAAATAATCATATGAAACCAGCTTGGACATATAAGTAGGTTACTGTAAAACAAATTGGGGACAGCTATTATTTTGTCATTAAACAATTAACTTTGTAAATAAATAACGAAATACGTGTGTAGGATAGTAGGAATCTACTGTCGGTATCCGACGTCTCCTTTATTTACAAAGTTAATTGTTTAATGACAAAATAATAGCTGTCCCCAATTTGTTTTACAGTAACCTACTTATATGTCCAAGCTGGTTTCATATGATTATTTTGTTTTCGAGAAAACTTTGACAAACTTAGTATGTAAAGGTTAATCTCCACGTAGTTGGCCCTTTTAGTGTGTCAAAGTTTTCTCGAAAACAAAACAATCATATGAACACAGCTTGGACATATATGTAGATTACTATAAAACGAAGCGGGGACAACTATTATTTAAAGAAAAATATGATTTCTCTTAAAATTATGAATGAAAACTCAATTAGACAAGGACAGAGATATCCGGCGTCCCCTTAAGAGAAGTCACGATTTTATTCAAATTGTAGTTTGTTAATTGAAAAACTAAAAATTGACCCCAATTGGTATTAAAGTAAGGAATATTTTGAGATCTTAAATAGTATCTAACATTATTTCCTTTTCGAGAAAACTTCGGAATGGAAAAGCTAACCTCAATTTTCGCATTCCAAAGTTTTCTCGAAAAGGCAATAATGTTAGATACTTTTTAAGGTCTCCAAATATTCCTCATTTCAATACCAATTGGGGCCAACTTTTAGCTTTTCAATTTAAGTTTTTTTAACCAGGGACGAGCACCGTGTCATATTAGGTGCCAAAGCCCGAGCGAGACAAATACAAGGAACGAATAGAACGCTGGCGACGGCGACGGCGCGGTGCCAGCGATGAGAGAGAAAAGAGAGACGGCGACAGAGAAGTTGTACGTTGTTATACGCCGGCGCCCTGACGTTCGGCACGGTACTTATTACCGGGGCTGCACCGCAGCTGCAGGTTCGGATGCGTGTATATTATGGGCTTCCCGGCGTAACGGGATAAGTCGACTTTTCCGCGGTTTTGGTACGTATATTACTGTATTTTCAGATAAGAATGCAATTTTTTCTTATGAAAAGGGTAAGATTTTGTAGCTGACTTTTTTTCATTCAGTTTCTATAAGAAAAATAGTCATTTCGTCAAATAGAATTCAAATTTATACTATCTTTTGAATTTGGTATTTTTAAATATTAAAATTAATAAAGTTGTTTATTTTTATTGCAGATTACGGCCTTCTTGCTGATGCTTTCGCTCTAATGTCACGACGAAGAAGCCGTAAATAACACTTTTTTATATAAAAGTTTGATTTTATTTGAGTTTTATGCTTTTCGTCGTGTAGAAGAAAAAAATTATAAAGAAATAAACTTATTCTGATAAAATATATGATTTTGCTAGCGAACGGCAAGCTTTCAAACTTCGCATCAAAATCGCGCAGAATGTGAGATTTTGAAGTTACCGACGTTTTTACTTGGCAGTAGTGTATAGAATTTTGTTTGAAAAATGTTTGATTTTCTATTCAAAATTGCGTTTACATCGATTTTTGACATGTTTTCATGATCCTTTTTCGTTTTAAAGTCATAGGAATTAGTCCCGAAATAACCATTTACGTCTATTCTAAAATAGTTTGTAAAGAGTATAAACATTCATTAAGACTTTATTTCATAAATTTTTAACAAAATCTTTATTTCTTTCTTTTTTTAATAACTATTATAAGATTCTCAAAAAAGAACCTACGGTATTCATGGGAAAATAATTTAAGTACATTTTTGTATGTAATTTGCACCTACAAAAGCTAATAACAATTTTGGAGCTTGCTTAAAACTGGTTAAAATTTACTTTATTATGATGACTTTCTTTATGATACATTCTTTATAAGTGGTCGAGCCATCCTTAAATGCGTGAAAATACGTCTATCCGAGTTATAGCGTTTAAGATTTCCATATCTTTTCCCAGAAAAACCACACAACTTTAGTATTTTGTGCACATATGTGCATATTCGAGGGTGTAACGAGTACTTTTCAATTTTAACGCTCCGATTATCTTGATATTATTGATACCTTATTTAAAAAATATAATGTCAGTTTTAATATAAGGTGTGTGGAGTTACCGAGAATCCTGTCGGTCAGTGTATGTATATAGAATTGTTTACTTTTACGCTCTTAAAAAATGCCCTTAAACGTAATAAAAGTAATATATCCGTAACTTTTCATAACTTATTACTGAAGATTTTGATACTAATATCCTACTTTTATTGCTTGAGACTACACCCGCCATTCGAAATAAGCCCACATGCAGTATCGCCCCAGTCTCCGCTAACGGTGCAGGACTTTTGGAGGTCAATCTTAAACAGGTTTTCTTTTGGTAACTATGCAGTGGGAAGCATTTTTGAAACTAGTTTTTAGGTTTGATTATGCGTTCTATGCCTACTTTTACGAAGACACCTATACACTGAGAAAACTTATAAAGTAAAATATCACGATATTGATATTGTAAAGAATTGTTATTAAGAATCTTTTTTAAAAATAAGTTCTTTTACATATAACTTTGCGATATAATTTATTGAGTTTACGATAGTCACATAGTAAAATGTAAATATGAATATTGTAAAAACTTAAGATATTCAATATCGTAAAATAAAAAAATTACATTTAAACGTTTTAAAAAAGTACATCGTTTTCAAAAAAAATGTTATTAGCAATGTTTCACGATCTCAATATTGTGATAGATTACGATATCGTTTTCTCAGTATAGGATGTAATTTATTGTGCATTATAATTTTTTAAACAAATATAAAAAACTTTTAGTTTTTACTGAAAAACATATATTTTCGACATAAATGATGTATTATTATAGAAACATTATAAAAGAACGTACATTAAAATCAATATTAATGCCTAACTAGGTTCTGCCGTTTTATATATTTTATAGTTGAAAATATTAGTTAGTCTGTTACTACTGAATAAGTAGTCAGTGTAAATTGACGGTCTGTCTAATTGAATGTCTTTCCTTAATTTAGATGATTGCTTCTTACAGCAAATTGTAGACGAGGTTTTTAGAGTGTCTCATCAAATCATTTTTAAGAAACGAATGCTCGTATTAACATCGTACAAACATTCCAATAATCTCTCCTTAATATTCTCCAGCCATTGTGGTGCTTAGCACAAAGACTAGATTAGTTACAGCGCACATGTTTGCGAATTATTTCGCACAATTTCCCGTAATCTCAAATTTGTCTTTTCTATGACACAGCCACACCTCGTTTAGACCTACAATTTTATGCGAGCACACGAAGAAGCTGAATAAAATTCAGTACGGAGGTGCTACCGAGTACCAGGACCGCGGGATTCAGACCCAAGGGCGCGAAAAGTGTCGATAGTCGCGAGCCTCTGATCGACTGCATCAAACTGAGAACATCCTTTTTTGAAGTCAATTAAAAATACATTATTAAATGTGAACTAAATTATGTGTTTTAATATGAGTATACCTAATTTTATTCGAGTCAGTTGAATATCCAAATTTTATAGCATAAAAACTAACATAAACATTTATTTGTTGAAAATATAACTTGTAGGGCAATTCTACAGATATTTGAAAAGAAACAGCTAGTGAAACATATTGGATTTGACGTAGGTATACCCAATATCACCCGCCATTATTTTTCATTATTTAGTGACTAATAAAGAGTAAATGTATGAATCGGAAGGGTTTAGAAATAATGAAACAATATAGGTAAATGTTAAAATAAAACATATTTTATGTCTGATCATTACGTGCAAATATAAAATATTGTATGCTTTCCATTAAGTTCTTTTGATATATAAAAGGTACATAGCCAAACGATAAAATAAACTGTAAGTACTACTGAAAAGCTGACGATATGTAGTAACATCGAGGGCAGTCGACTTGGGACAACTTTTTTATTAAAAATCGCAGTTCATAAATACAATGATTTACTCAAAGTTATACTAATTTACTTATGTGGTCGTGCATTGCAGGTTCGTCCCCTTTTGCTTCCTTGATGACCTTTTCCTATATAAAAGTTTCTATTATCATATTCATAATTCATCAACTATTTATCCAGCTAAATTGCATAATAGCTAAGATAGCCAGGTGGGCCATATTGGATACAGGGTCCCAATTGGGTACAGTTACCTTATAATAATTATTAAACTTATTTTATTTTATCAAATTGTATTTATTAGATGTTTAATCAAAACAAGATAATTCCATTTTACACAATAATTCAATCGAAACCAGATAATTTCACGAAACATGTATCAATTACTTCGCAGGCTTTAAATATATAATAACTAAAATAAAAGGTACCAAACGTTAGTCCTAATAGTGATCTATTAATTCCCACGGTTGAATCATTTTATTCTTTAAAAAAATAACTTCTCGCAGTTTTTTTTCGATTTACTCAAAAAGAAAAAAAGTAGAACGGATCGTTTTGTCTACAAAAACAGTGGTTTAAAAGTATTTACACCCACGTTGTATGTAATAGTGTTTGTTCTAAAACATCAATAACGTTGTTGGTTGATCAACATTGATATTGCTTCTTACCCACTGAAAATAATCATAAACATTAATAATCAATGTTTTCACACACAATTATCATTAAAGTGGACCTGCACCAGTTTTCTTTAAATATGTCGCCGGTTTGGCCTAAATAATTAAAACTCTCGTAACTTCTTTGTTATGATTGAAGAAGGTTAATTCCAAATTTGAGATTAGGGGAGACTTGACTTGTATCGCCCATTGCCTAGTACCGCCCACCAGCCGTTTCTCTCTTTCACTGCTAGATAGAAGCTTTTAGGTACGGTAATTTGTTGCATATTATAGTGCTATTAAATACACTCCGCGATCATTGTTTTAAATTCAAAGTACTTATTGTGCTAATAATGTTGTGTCTTTGTAGCAATTTATACATTATATTTAAATCTTTATCTGCTAAAAAAATCCTTGTACAGCCCATATATTATTGTATATATTTTTCGCAATTAAAGTTTTTTAATCTATTAGAACTTAAATTATATTGTAAGATACTCTTCAGTTTTTCTTTGTATGCTTTTGAGCAGTAAAATGTCTAAAATCGAATACAAGGTAAAACAAACGGGGAAGAATGTAAAAAAGCCACAAAATAACGACTGATAAATGAAATATCACAAAGAGAGTAAGAATAGTGATTCTTTTGTTTCTAACAAATGCTAAAGTACATACTCTTAATAAAAATATTACTTTTTTACCTTAAATACTTTTCAACTGTTATTTATTGGCCATTTACACCATTAAAACTACGAAAACTATTATTACGCGGTACTAAGCAAACTTTTTTATAAATCGTGAAAACGCAAATTTAAAACTTATTTATATGTTCATAATTGTTTATATAGATTTATAATTAATTCAGATTATTAGTTTAGAAAAAAAAATTTCTGTTCTTTAAAAAAGTCCATTCAACATACAATTTCCAATTTTCATTTTTTAATTTCACCGTCAAGGTCAAAAGTTACAGCCAAGATAGCTATGGGGGCTACTAGGCAAGTTTTCCCTATATTATCAACATTTTTCCTAGTTATAAATGAAAATGTATATTTATTGTGGTAGAAATAAGTGCTCTTTAAATAGTTTCTTACGCAAACTATTTCACAAATCTTATTTAAATATGCAACCAATAATGCCAAAATTAAATCTATGAAAATAAATGAATACTAAACTGGGTAAAAATATTAAACAAGAAAATACAATCAATTTTATATATGATAATGATCAGAAAATAGTAAATAAAATAGATAGTGCTGATTCTATGAAGGTATATTTTTGTGAGGTGAATTCAAAACTCAGCAATATAATTAAACGACCGAAAAATGCGAATTTAAAATTACCAGAAAAAACCCAAATACAATATTTATC